>BSBM01000267.1:16707500-17227500 GCA_027924585.1 Larix kaempferi | reverse complement strand
TTAAAAAAAAATTGTATGCTACACTAGTAGACACTGACCTCTACAAGCTATAAAAAATCTAAGTCAAAATAACTGCATTAAGACCTTCAAAGGCTGCACCCACATTTGACATACTATTCTCTAGGTTTGATCACTTACATAATTAAAAATTAAACATTTAATTTTTGAAAAATACTATTGCACTAGTGCTACGGGTTCCATAGATGTCTACCAATTTTTGTACCCCAAAGCCATTATTTAGGCACTGAAAGGATGCACCTACAAAAACATATACCTTATCATTTTCCCAAAAAAAAAATGACTGTTAGAAAAAATAAAATTTGACATAGTTATGTAAATTTTCAATAGTTAAAACTTATGTAAAGTATCTTAAAAAAACCAAGTAATTTGAAAGATGCTTGATTTTTCAGTTTTCTATTGCATCTAACGGACCAAAAGTGACCCTCATTAGCTTGCACATGCCCTGCCATTTATAATAAGAAAAAGAATGGATCAATGAGCTTTATATGAGAGAAAATGGGTTTCTTGAAAATAGGGCATCGACCATATTTTTCTTGGCGCACGAGATTTTTTTCATGGCTTATTCAAATTCGATTACGGAATTTATGTAGGTAGGAAAGGGCGAGACATAGAGAAACTTAATCATTCGGTTTATTTACTTCCCTTCCCCTTCGAATTCCTGGTCATCTCTGTGCAGATTCGTAGGCAACTTCATGGCCATCATATGATGTGTGCATCGATGCAATACCACCTGGACAAATAGAAAAGGGTTATTAAAAACCATGCCACTCAATATCCATCTGAAAGCATTCGGAAAAAAAATCTTAAACAAGAGGGATAGAGCATACCTATGGATTGTTTCTATGCAACTGACCGACTGAGGCTGACTGTTTCTGATTTACGAAGACTAATCTATTTATGGAACTGACCGCCGAACCCACTGATACGCCATTGATAAGGAAATGCATGACTAGCATGGCACAACTATTCATACCTTTGGAAGTGTCTCGTAATTTAAGTGCCGATGAATCTCCATACATGAAATCCTTCCTGAATTCAGTAATCTTTGGCAAAGTATAATGGTAAAATTGAGTTCCTGAAGGTCCACATTTTTTCTTTCTTTCTAGATAAATTACAGTTAGCACTTGTAGTGGCCCGTATTCAGTAATCCTTGGTAGAGTAAACTGGTAAAAATGAGTTCCTGAAGGTTCCTGCATTTGTTCTTTTTTGCTATACAAATCACAGATGGTACATGCAGTGGCTACACATTGTAGGGGGAATCTTCATACATCTTCCTTGCAATGATAGAAAGATAAGTAGCCATGCATTCATGTGGAAACACCCGCCTACCACCATCAGCAATCAATCCGTACTGGCAGGGAAGTGCAGGGGTGAACCATATTACAAAATACCTCCCACAGAATTACAAGTCTAGTTATTGGTTCCAAAAAAATTACTAATTTAATTCAATTGAATTTTCTAGTGAAAGGTAAGTCGGCAATTACCTGTGATGAGATTGCTGTGACAGTTTGGAGCTTCGAAACCTTTTTCTTACGTCTTTATTCCATTCATGTTTTCGATAATCACAAACATGAAAAGTTGAAGTCCTATTTTAACCTAATTGGGGTCGTCGTTAATCTAGCTGGCAAGATCAAAACTTTTATAGAGCTCCTTCGGCTGAAGAATCAAGATCACTTCAGGTGGGAAGCTGAGCATGAGGAAGCTCTTGAAGCTATCAAAGATTATCTGGTCAAGACACCTATAATTATCGCGTCGGAGCAAATCAAGTTGATGATTCTTTATCTATTTGCAGCAAACCATTCACTCGGAGCCCTCCTCGCTCAAGACATGGGAACCATCTCTCCAGACGTCATATAAAAATAAGGCAAACCTATGTGTCTGCAGTCTCTGATTCAACCACAATTTTGTGTATTCATCGCCCCTATTTCTATAAAAATCTATCCTTGTTAGGATGGCTATTTGAGTACAGAGTTCAGTCCTAAGATTATCAAAAGAGGGATCATTGGACACAGTGATCCAAAGCAATAAACGATCTCTGAAGGGATTCTGCAACTTTTCATTATTGAAGACCCTTTTGAGAAGAAGGGTTTTGTCGTCTCTACCCATGCCAACCACCACAATGTGAAAGAGAGAGTTACCCTCTCCCTCTGCATCCACCACAAATATCTGCAGTATTGCAAAGGCTTCCTCTTCTCTGACTATGAGAGGCTCCTCGATGGAGAAGCCCACTGTTAGATCAATGGTCGACATGGAGGTAGTGCAGAAGAACTGGATGAAGCTTGGACACTTTCACTCTAGGTGAACTACTCCACAAGAACCACATGAGTAAGGTCCAACTGAATCAAAGGAACTGTCTCCACATGTTTGTCGATATTAGACTTCAGATAGGCGATCGTAATGCTCATTTTATAATGAGAAATAATGTTAAAGCTGAATATTGTGCAACGTTGTGCCATTTGAGATGCTTGCAAGAGAAGCGTCTCCAGTTTTTTGAGCCATACATTAACAACTGAAACGTTATTATCAGTGTGAGAAGGGGAAATACCTCTCTTTCTGTTGACTTCCAGACGATATTGTTGGATGTCCCTCATGATAGGCTCGATCCTGATTACCACATCTTTGACAGCTGATAGTTCTTCACTGCAGTGAACGACAATGTGATGACGTGGTGAAGAATTCGTTCCATCGCCATTTGAATGTTCACACCTATAAATCCAGGGACGAAACGAGGATCATCAACGCCCAGGACATCTGGATCACAACCGCTATGGCTGAGCGGAAGCTTCATGTAAAACCTCAAATCCCTTTACCTAAAAAAAATTAGTTTTTTGATAAGAAAACCCAAATCCCTTTGCCTTCAAAAAAATCAGTTTTTTTTAAGAAAATGGTAAATTAGAAAACTAAAAATAAAAGATGCCATTTTGAGTCTAATTTTGTCTTAAAAATAGTCTTAACCATAATAATATTTAAAAGCAAATCTTTAAGACAATATGTTAATATTGTCTATAAAAATTGTCTTAAACAACTCCACCTTGTAGTAGTGTTCATCCTAAGATAACATAATTAACAATATCATACTAACTAGCACTTAACTTGTGGTTGGTGAACACATATAGGTGACAAGTTAAGTGTTGTACAAACTACTGATTATGTATACATTTAGGACAAGTTATTCATCCATCAACTACAAGTTATATGTGCATAGCTACCAGTTATTTTTTATATTCCTTTTTTTATAATTGTTTATTTCGAATTTGGAAGGACTGCCATAAAATCAATCTCTAGTCTACACTTGTCTCATCCTTGTGAAATCTAGGAAAAACATAGGTGCTAGTCCACCTCAAATTCTAAGATATAAACACGTATAGTTGTATTATGAACTCAGAAAGACCAAATTCCTAGAAATACAAACATTTTTTATTATCTATCTCTTATTGGAGATTTAGACATTGAGGATTTATTTATATTTTACTTTTTAATTTTCTTAAATTGTTTTACTTTTAAAATTTTAGAGTATTTTATTTTTTTTTCATTGTTTTATTTTTTAAATTTGTTTACATTATTTTACTTATTACTTTTCCTATTTTTTAAAAAGTTATTATTAAATTTTTAATTAAAATTATGTTTATTCAATTATTACTATGTTGGAATAACCCATACTAGACTAGACTCTAGAAGCACTTCTAAACCCCAAAAAAGACTCTTACCCAAATTATATATTACATTCTTTTTGGTTGAAGAATCCCCCATGACTTTCAAACTAGGTTTGTGCAAGACTAAGACCACTAGCTCCATGTATTTTAAAGTCATGTTCCATTTTTTTATTTATTTTTATTATATAAATTAGATATAGAAATATGTAAATACTAGAGAGATGATATAAATTAGATATAAAAATATGTATACTTTAATTTTAGAAAAGAAAATAAACATTCACAAAGTGAAAAATTATACATATATTTAAACATTTAATGGATTTGTATCATATCGTTATCAATACAATGTTAAATATTCTTAGAATTTTTAATTCCATATAATTTTTCATACATTGCCAATATAATAAATTCTTGCTACTATGATATAATTCGCATATTATATTATATTAAGATATATATTGTACATATTATATTAATAATTATAAATGTATTATAATTTGCATATTATATTGTATTAAGATATATATTGTACATATTATATTAATAATTATAAATACATTTTAAAGTCTTTCTTTATCGAGGAATAAGAGGGATCGAATGTTAATTTGATTCATTTATTATAGTTAACGCACTAGATAGAATAACCACCAGAATTCAATGATTTAAACCTTATTATGATTAAGTTATTCTTTTGATTTTTTTTATGATATTATTTAGTTGTGGACATTTTGTATAGTTTGAGTGGGTCTTACTGTTAAGAAGATGTATTTCTTTTTAGAAGGTTTTACATTTAAATTTTTCCTTCTAAGAAGTCATAATATAATAAAAAATATTTAATAACACTGAAATTAATACATCTCAACAATACTATTATATCATATTACAATACAACAATGATATTATAAAAAATATAATAACACATAAATCAATATATCAATATCATATTGCATTTCTTAATAAACAAATATTGTGTTGATATGTTTTTACTTATCTCTATATATAAGTAATCCATCTATATATATTTTTAATAACAATTATATTGAACCATTATATCATAACAATGAATTCTTAACTATACTAATTCGCTTATTAACAGTTATGGGCCAGATATTGATATCTCAAAAAAAAATATGTTTTTCCAGCATCAAATTCAGTTATAAACAGTTTTTAAGTACCATACTGATTCTATTATGTTATGTGTAATTATAAACATTTCAAAGACATGCTTTTTAGACATCTAAGAAATTGTAACTTTGTTTTCAATAAAATTTATATATATATTGCTTTTCCTATTTCTTGAGATCTTAATTAATATTACATTTGTCTGAGTTTTACTTTTACCATGCAGACTAAAATATGTTTTTCCTATTTCTTCATATATTGATTATCTTAATCAATAGTAACTTGTCCAGCCAGTCTTACTTCTCCCATTGCATTCTCTTCATAATTATAATTAAATAGAATTCTGTTTTCTCGTATTCACTGAATCTCGACTCGAGTCCATATCTTCTTGTTATCACTTCAATGCATTGATTTCCTTTACTTTTCATAGATTGTTTGATAAGTGTTTTAAAGTATCTAAATCGTTAAGTGGTTTTAAACAATCTATACTCTGCCAATAGATATCGCAATTATGGATTATTCTCTAATGCTTTATAACAGTCCTTAAACTGATCCAATGAATTTGAAGAATTATAATTTAAATAGATAAATAAAGATGTAACATGACACATCTAATAGGATCAGCTCCATCTTTTCTAAATTCAATTTCTCTCACATATCAATGTAAGTCAAGGATTTTCTTTTGAGAAAAATTGGATAATTATAGTTGAAGGTCAGATATTTCAAACTCCCTTCGTTTAAAAAAAACATGAAAAAAATATTTTAACTATGTAAATAGTCTATCGGTTTCATAATAAGGTAATATATTTTCCTAATTATATAAACATAATTATTAGATATTAGATACATAAGTATAGATTTATATTACTTTGGTTTTTGAAAATGTAACATAACTTGACAACATTTGTTCTATATTCATTTGAGAGTATCTCATTATTCTCAATATAACCAGCATAAATCTAAATCCTAGACACTATCAAGGACTGAGAGGGATCAAATCTCCTCAAACCTCTCCTTGAATAGCTCCTTGAGTACAATACCTAAGCCACCTAATCCTAATCTCTAAAGTCTATAGTTTAAATCTCATATTTACTTTTTACTTTGTATTATTCTTTTTTGTTTATGGCCGACTTAATATTTATTACTTTTTAATTTATATTATTATTTTTTGTTTACTTTGTATTATTTTGTTACTTGACAAAGTGGACAAACACTCTAAAATCTTATATTTACTTTTTACTTCGTATTATTCTTTTTTGTTTATGACCGACACAATATTTATCACCAAATCCTAAGCTCTAAAGTCTCTAGTTTAAGTCTCATATTTACTTTTTACTTTGTATTATTCTTTTTTGTTTATGGCCGACATAATATTTATTACTTTTTACTTTGTATTATTCTTTTTTGTTTACTTTGTATTATTTTGTTTATGGCGGACAATATCGACAAACACTTGACTTACAAGATCTCCCTCATACAAATGTTATTTATGGCCAACAATATCGACAAACACTCGACTTACAAGATGTCCCTCATACAAATGTTATTTATGGCACAATATGGACAAACACTCTACTAACAAGATCTCCCTCATACTAGGCTGTAGAGTGGCAAAATTAAATAAATTATTGAAAATAATTTTAAATAAATTAATAGAAATAATTTATAATATTTTTTTGTTTTACTCTAAATTTCAATTATTTAAAATATTAGCAATTTCCAAATTCATTATTTTTATATCGATATTACATTTTTTGAGTCGAATCATTTAGTAAACTACACGAACTAGAAATAACTTTTAAATTAAACAAGAGTCGCATGAGGTAATGTCTTGACAACTCTTGGAGAATAGAGACACTTTGAAAGCTCTAGCATAAAAACTAGTTTTGCTTAAAAAACCATCAGGAACAACAGAGCAAAGCAAAAAACAATTGCAATGAAAAAGAAAGAAGTTTTTGCAATTGTACTCCATATCAATTGTGCAATATGGTGTATGGCACTCTAGGCACTTTGCAGCATAATTCTTACGCAATAACACTCCCATTATCGTTTTCCGGATCACATTTATGCCGACCAACTAATATGTGAAATTAACATCCATGCCGAAGGTCCACAAGAAATTGAAGTTCGTGTTGATAGCATTAGATGCATCCATGACTATTTTTGCATAGGGCTACCAGCTGGGAGATTTTGCGAGGTCTCCAACTTGTATACATATGACCGCTTATACTTTAAGTTTAGCTCATGGATCCCCTATATGTCACATACACAGAAGTGGGCCATGCAAAACCTCCAAGGGAGAATTGAAACTCAGAACCAGAGCCAAGGGAATCTCGGGACATACCATCTCACCACTAGAACCTCATATCGTAGCTTCAAAACCTCCCACAACAAACTTTAAGCATCAGATTAAGCACACAACCATTTGAAGGATCAACCCACGAGGTGTCAAGTGGAAAAATCTCACACAACCATCACTCAAAACAACAATCTCAATACTGGAGACTCGGAGAGTGCAACCAAGCCAACAATCATAATAATGAATTGGTCCAGTCCAAGATGAGACCAACTCGACAGTAATGTAGTAATGGATTCTTAATCAATAAGATTTTGTCACATATATCGACTGCCGCGATTCATCTACAGCATTCTCACACCCAAAACCATTTTCAACATTATCTTGTAGATCACATTAGGCCAATTAATTTATGGATATTACCTAGGTGCAAAAGAGTGACCGTAAGTTCAAATCGCTTTTGTAATAGGTCAAGCACAAGACTGTGTTTAAAGTAAATTCTATTGCAGATCTTCAGACCTCGATTCAAGCTACTTGCGGGGTATCTCCCTTGTAACCATGCAATCTATGCATAGAAAATAAAAATATATTAACCACTCAGTAAATATACATTTTACTTTTTTTCTTTATTTCGCCAAGGACTTCACTTAGCGGGAGGTAAATTTCTCTTCTATGGGAATTTACTTCGTGGACTCCTCGACTCTTGACTTTGCAGAACACTTTACTTTGGGGACCTCTTAACTTTGTCAACTCTTGACTTGGAGGAACCTTAAAACGTAACTTTTACCACCGTGAAATATTTGAGAAATCTTGATTTCTTTTACAAACCGTAAATGTAAACAACATTCACACAAGTAAATCTGGAGAAGATGTGTGGCATGCAATATTCAACATTATTGAGAATGAATACATAAAACTATAGACTTATATACTACTGCATTAAAAGATGGCAACTTTGCCGCATTACACAGAGATGGAATTTACTTCGATCTTTTACCTTTTACAGAGCTTGGGCTCTTAATATATTTCATGACTATGAGCTTGAGCTCACAAACACATCACAGACCTTTTCTTCACCTTCTTTCTCTCTTCCTCTCTGTCTGTCTTTTTTTTCATATCTTCTTGCTACCGAGTTACATTAAAGACTGTAATTAATTTCTACCTAAGAGTTTTGATTTGCAGAATACAAACATGGCTGAATAAATACAAGGACGTGTGCATGAAGCCTACTGACAGTTTTTCTGACATCTTTGCGCTTCTACGGACTCTGACCGAGTCAGGTTGTGATTTGAAATGCATCAGCTCGTAATTCATTTTTCCAACACTCCCCCTTAATTATGAGTAGATGGGGATTACAAAATAAAATTTTACAAAATGTTTTAGAGTTGACACATGCTATGTGCATGACGAAGTTCATTGTGTAGAACTTGTCACTCCTAAGCCACTCTGCATATATTGAAATGTGTCCCTTGCCAATGGTTTTGTATTTATGTCTGCTACCTGATCTTTAGACCTCCAAATTCTAAACATATTTCTTTGTTATTTATCAATTCTCTGATAAAATGATACCTTGTGTCGATGTGCTTGGTTCTCTTGTGGAACACATGATTATTTGACAGTGCAATAGCTGAATTGTTGTCATAGTAAATGGTTGTGGGTTCTTGTTGGTTCTGCGACAGATCACTTAACATCCTCCACATCCAAACGGTTTGACATGCAACACTTGTAGCTGCGACAACCTCTACTTCTGCTTAAGAAAGAGTTGCAATGGGTTGTTTCTTTGAATCCCATGATACAACACTTGTTGCTAAATGAAATGTATTCCCATACGTGCTTTTTCTGTCATCTATGTTCCTCCATTGTCATTGTCAGTGTATCCAATGAGTTTAAATTTTTTTGAGGTTGAATACAAAATAACAAAATCTTTTGTTCCACTTACGTACCTCATAATTCTTTTTCATGCTTGCCAATGAGATTCTTTTGGTGACTCCATACATGATGTATGGCCTTGTTGCAGTAAGATACATTAGGCTGCAAACAAGCCTTTTGAACAACATATGATCTACATTGGATCCATCATCATCCTTGCTCAATTTCAAACCTTTTATCATTGGTGTTGGGGTTGTCTTGTAGTTTAGCATCGTAAATATGTTCAAGACTTCATTTGCATAATTTGACTGAGATATAAATATGCCATTTTCATTCTGTTGGACTTGAATGCCCAAAAAATAATTCATATTCCCCAAATTAGTCATTTCAAATTCACTTTCCATGACTGATCTAAAATCCTCTATGCCAAAATCACCAGTAAATATTAAATCATCTACATACAGCCATAAAATTAGCTTATTACCTTGCTTTTTGAGTTTTGTGTACAACGTTGGTTCACATTCACTTTTGTGAAATCCATTCTGAATGAGGTAAGAGTCAATACGACTGTACCAAGCTCTAGGAGGTTGCTTCAAACCATAGAGTGCCTTTTTCAAGCTGTATACTTTGTGTCCTTGTCCTGTGACTTCGTAGGCTTGTGGCTACTCCACATATACTTCCTCCTCCAGATAACCATTTAAAAAATAAGACTTAACATCCATTTGGTAAAGATGCCATGTTTTATGTGTTGCGATAGCCAAAAGTGTTTTGACAGTGTCCATTCGTACCACGGGTGCAGAATTTTCATTGAATTCTATGCCAAGATGTTGTGTGAACCCTCTTGCTACCAATATTGCCTTGTTCTTCTGCACATTTCCATCATCATCTTGCTTGGTCTTATAAATCCACTTGACGCTTATCACAACATTCTCCTTAGGAACATTGACTAATTCCCATGTTTGATTCTTCTCAATGCATTCTATTTCTTCATCCATAATTTGTGCCCAAAATTTATCTTCGACAACTTCTTCAAATGTTAGAGGATCATTAATTTGAGAAAATAATGCGAAAAATGAGAATGGATTGGGTGTACCAGTCTCATATATCTCACGTAGACTTCTTGTCTTTATTGGAGTTGTTGATGTCGAACTCCATGAACCACTTGACAGAGTTTGCTGTTCTCTTGGTGTGCTTGTCAAAGTAGCTTGAACTGCGACTTGTGTCAAAGTTCCTTGTGCTAAAAAATGTCACGCTATCCTGAGAGTAGATGGAGTTACAACATTATGACTCACATGCGGAGTTTGAACCACATCCTCTGCCATGTCATCATGTTCGACATGTGACACGATTTTAACATTCTTCTCTATGGTTCCATTCCATGCTTCATTTTCTACAAACTAAACATCTCAACTGATAATAAATTTTCTTGCGACAGGGTCATACAACTTGTATGATTTTGTGTCTTCAGAAAATCCAACAAATATATATTTATGTCATTTAATGTCTAATTTATTTCTCAGCTCATCTGGAACATGTGTGTATGCGACACAACCAAATTTTTTTAAATGTGAAACACTATGTTTCATACATGTCTAGGTTTCCCGAGGAACTTTGTTCTTCACACTCTTCGTCGGACATCGATTCATGATGTATACAATAATTTCCACTGCCTCAGTCTAGTATTCATTTGAGCAATGCATGGATGTCAACATACTGTGCGCCATCTCCATAATGGTTTTGTCCTTCCTCTCTGCGACACCATTCTGCTGCACTGTATACCGCACAGTGAATTTCCTGTGTATGCCATGATTTTTACAAAAGTTTAAGAAATCATTTGAAACATACTCACCACCTTTATCTGTTCTTAAGATCTTGATGTTGTAACCACTTTTCTTTTCCACAAGTTCCTTGAACTGGTGAAAACATCCAAACGCATCATATTTATGTTTTAGAAAATATGTCTAGGTTTTTCTTGTGAAATCATCAATAAATGTGAGAAAGTAAGTGCAGCCTCCTATGGACGGTGATTGCATTGGTCCACAAATATCAGAGTGCATAATTTCAAGTGGTGTGCGAGCTCTATATGAATTTCCAACTTGAAAAGTCTCTCTGTGTTGTTTGCCAAAAAATACAACCTTCACAACTTCTCTCTGGTTTTTCAATCAATGGAAATCCTTTCACCATATTCTTCATGTGCAGTGGCTTCATCCCACCAAAATTCAGATGTCCAAATATGAAGTGCAACAACCAGGATTCATCCTGTATTTCTAATTGAAACATTGCTTGTATTGCTTTGTCGCTGTCCTTTTCTTTCTTGTCACAATGATTATTTGCTTCTTTACTTTCTGCCTTAAATGTAGCTTTTGAGTTTCCATTCTGACTTCCATGAACAAATTGAGTTGTTTTTCCTTTTATGTTTGGTCTTGTCCTTAAGGGAAACAAGCGATTTCTTGTCATCTGCACTTTGGCTATTAAGTGATTGCTTGGATATATGTCCTTAATCAGACAATGCTTTCCTATCATATAAAATTTGTAACCTTTTTCTAACAGTTGTCCAATGCTCAACAAACTATGCTTCAAACCTTGAATATAATAAATATCAGGCGTAGTTTTTTTCTCCCCATGTTTGGTTAGAATATCAACAGTAACCTTACCCAAAACAATGACTTGAATATTATTTCCAAGTGCGACATTAGTTTGAACTGATTTATCTAAACTAGAGAATAGATTTAAATTACCAATCATATGATTGCTACAACCTGAGTCTAAATACCCTATGTCACTTGGAATTTCTTGGACAACATTGCATTCAAGTGGAGATGCACATGCTAAGAACATTGTGTTGGTCAATGTGTTGGTGTTGCTTGACTGTGTTTGACCTCTCTTTCCTTGGTCATACTGCTTCTTCATGCACTCATATGCAAAGTGTCCAAACCTTTTACAATAAAGACATTGAATTTTTTATTTATCATACCTTTGTCCACTTGACTAACTGGGGATCTGATTTTGACCTCTACCAGTGACATATGCAGGGCTGTTGCTGCGTCCTCCTCTGAAAGAACTTCTTCCTCTGCCTCTAGAGTTTGATATTCCCCTGCCTCTTCCATGAATTATGGATGACTATGTTTCAAATACACCTTCTAATGATGTATTTGATCTGTTGATTCCGTGTTCATGATTGAGGAGTGAGGCTTGCAACTCATCAACAATAAATTGGGAGAGATATTTTCTTTCCTCCAGGGTCACAACTTTCAAATTTTGAGGAAGAATTCTAAGAATTTTTTCAACAACTCTTTGGTCAACTATATTTTCTCCATGAGACTTTATTTGATTAATCATACCAATAAATCGAGTATAAAATGATTCTACTGACTTTGTGTCTTCCAGTGACAGAGATTAAAGATATCTTCTAACGAGTTGTAGTTTGGAAGTCCTTACCTTGTTCAAACCTTGATAGGAAGTTTCCAGTGTATCCCATGCTTCCTTAGCTGTCTTTTCTACTTCTACTCAAGTTGGGAGTATGGTTTCATGTGTTTCTTGATGTATGTAGAACAATGCCTTTCCATCTTTCTTCCTTTGTTCCCTGAAGACATTCTTCTCAGCCTGTGTGAGATTTCTATATGTTGTCATATCTGTTGGTTCCGCATAGCCATTTTGGACTATTTCCCATACATCTTGACTTCCGAACAAATATTTCATAGTTAGAGACCAATATTCATAGTTTTTACCTGAAAATATTGGAGTTTGCAAATTTGACATTTGTGCACCAGAAGTGGAAGCCATTCTTAATTTCAATTACTTTTCCCTTTTTTGTAAATATAGTTTCTACTCTCCGAAAACCAAGCTCTGATAGTAGATCAAGGGAAACACTATGCAGACAATAAAAATTAACCACGCAGTAAATATCTATTTTAATTTTTTTCTTTGGGACTTCGACGAACATACAACATGAAACCCAAAATTATTTACTTCGCCAAGGACTTCACTTCGCGAGAGGAAAATTTCACTTCGATGGGCATTTACTTCGCGGAATATTTACTCCGCGGACTCTTGACTTCACGGAACACTTTACTTCGTGGACCTCTTAACTTCGTCGACTCTTGAATTTGCGGAACACTTCACTTCGCGGACCTCTTAACTTTGTCGACTCTTGACTTCACATAACCTTTTACTTCGTTGGGATTCAACTTCGACGAGCCCACTCTTAAACAAGCTTTATATTAAAATATTTCTTGCTATGACATAAAAATCACTTTTCATGTCTTAGTAACTTAAGCTGAACTTTGGTGCAATATTGTTAAGACAAGCCCACTATATCAAATAACCAAAACATTAAATTAAACTTACGTCGAAGTTATTCCGCGTTAAAACATAACATTTACCACCGTGAAATATTTGGGAAATCTTGATTTATTTTACAAACCATAAATGTAAACAACATTCACACAAGTAAATCTGGAGAAGATGCACGGCATGCAATATTCAATATTATTGAGAATGAATACATACAACTATAGACTTATATATTACCGCATTAAAATAGGGCAACTTTTCCGCATTACACAAAGATGGAATTTACTTCAATCTTTCACCTTTTACAGAGATTTGGATCTTAATATATTTCACGACTATGAGCTTGAGCTCACAAACACATCGCAGACCTTTTCTTCACCTTATTTCTCTCTTCCTCTCTTTCTGTCTTTTTTTTCATATCTTCTTCTTCTATATATATACACAGACTTGACTTCACTTCACTTGGAAGGTACCAAATTACATTAAAGGCTATAATTAATTTATACCTAATAATTTTAACTTGCAGAATACAAACATGGATGAATAAATACAAGGAAGTGTGCACGAATCCTGTTGACAGTTTGTTTGACATCTCTGCGCTTCTACGGAATCTGATCAAGTCAGGATGTGATTTGAAATGCATCAGCTCGTAATTCAGTTTTCCAACATATTTTACTCCATATATTTTGCATTTAGGAACAACTGGTGCGACTCCAGGTCCATGTATAACACTTACTACAATACCGATGGTTACCATGGAATTTGAGTACTTCGTTTGGCTTGTCTACATATTGGACTTTCCACTTCTTGAGATAGACAGAATGTAAGCTTGAATCCACCTTTAATGCTATTGTCTGACACTTGGGATGGTATGTCTTCTTGCTAGTGTAATGGCAGTTACCTTAAGTACTTCGTTTGGCCTGTCAATTTGTTATATTGTATTGCTTGTGAAAGAAAAGCATGAACATGCTTGGTGCAATGGTTTGTCCAAACTTCAAATATCAACTGAAACCTTCCCACCAAGTTTCTAGGTAAGAATCCAGGTGTTTCACCAAAGTTCAACTTTGGACATTGAAAAATTCACTTGACCGACCATCTAATATATGTAAAATGACACTATTATGTCACAAACATAATAATCCGTTTGAACAATACATTCAATTAGTGGATAGGTAAATACCAATGATAAAATAGCCTTAATGATTCACATTAAAATAATAATAATGAATTCAAACATACCATAATTATAAGACTGCCTTTAATGCCCTCGGATGGGGTGACAAGAAAAGTGATCCGTTGATGAAGCCACTTGTTTAGGGTACAGAAGGTAGGATTTTCATTGGATAGATTGCTAGTATGAAATGACCAAGGAGTTAACTGAGGTTATGTTCTCAATGGATAAGAGAGAGGTAAGTGAGGTTATGTTTTTTTCATAAAGAAAAAACTGCAACTTGTTATTTTCAGAAGAAAATGAAAGTTACATAGTAAGTTCTTAGGAAAATAACTCATGCCTAGTCAAATACATTCCAAAAACCATATGACTATAATGTTCATAGATCAAATAAAAACCATCTCCATCCATACTACTGAACATACCTAAGCACAAAAATCCGGACTAGGCATATAACTTAGATCAAAAAACAAAAACTCAAGATCCACCAATCAGATCAAAGAAAGGTCGAAGACACCAAATTCTACCAAGTATTCAACCACATACTCCTCGAAATAAATATTATTCTCCATGGAATTTAAGGCCTCCTTCGAGAGCTTATCCGTTGCCAAATTGAGCTCTTGGTAAATATGCAAAAAACTAATATTTTGAAAGGACTTGATAAGATTTCTAGTTTTTTCCAACCAATGCTCCAGCTGAAGAGTATGTAGCTTGTGGAAACCTGCATCCCATTCCAAAATAACTTTAGAATATCCAAGGACATTGATCTAAACAATACCCCTTTTGTTGGCGAACCACAAGATCCCCCAAAGGACAAGCAATTTTTCTTTGATGTTGCTTCCCCTTCTTGCGCCCAACTTCATCACAATTTTATGATCCTTTTTACTATAGAGTATAATTCCAACCCCACATTTAAGGTTTTCCATGGAGCCATCGAAGTATCCAAATGATACATCATAGTCAATATAGGGTGGATTCATGAATCTACTTTTGAAATTATTCACAAGAGAAGGATAGTCTATCATAAAATGCAAAACCCTTCTACAAGTTTCGATCACAGTCATTATTTTATTTTCGAATAATAGTTGATTACTTCTTAACCAAGTTACCCATATTAAGAAAATAGGTAGATAAGGTAAGTGAGGTTATGTTGTCAAAGGACAAGGTTTTATTTAATATATCATGACTTTTACTAGAGGTTTTAAGGTATTAAGGATACAATATTGGCTTTTGTTGAAATATTGTAACTTCAAAGAATATTCTATTTGTACTTTATTATTATTCATCTAGAGATGTTTTATTCCTCCGTCGGGATGTTATTATTATGTAAAGTCATTGTGGTAAATCCTCCCATGTAAGTCGGGGCAATAGATCCCCTAAGAGTCATTTGTAATGGGGTGTTTAAGTCCCCTAGAGGGGTCGTCCCAGTCAGCAAGAGAATAAACTATTGAGGCTGACCTGTCAAGTGTAAAAGTCAAGTGAATGTAAAGTATAAATAGAGGAGGTGTGTTCCTCATTTAACACACACTCACCCACTTGTGAATTCACATAGGAGAGAGAGAGAGATATTCAAAGGAGGAGAAGGATCTCTTGTTTGGGGATTTCATATTTTTACTTTTGATCATCTATTGAGGAAGTTTTGTTGGGTTTTCTACCCCATGAGGGTTTCCCAGGATAAATTGTGTCACTTGTGTTTATGTTGTGCTTGTTGTTCTTTCAGTGAGCCTGTATATGCTATTGTTGTGAAATTGAATGGAATACTGATGTTATCTATCTTAGCATATTGAATCTTAACATGGTATTAGATCTATCCTGAAGGAATGCAATGTATGGCACTTACGACACTTGTTTCACTTGCGACAATTTGAAAGTTAGGGATTTGTATAGAAAAACCTAGTCATCGTGAAACTTTCGCTATAAATAACTTTTGGCGAAGGTTCAAGATCTGAAACTTGGATAGGCCGAAGATGAAATTTTCTTATACCTTGTGTCTGAGTTTAAGCCTCGGATTCATTGTACTTTCTGAGATATGATCCGTACAAGTTAGGGTTTCTGCCTCTTCCAGAATGAATCCCTAAACAGGTGACCTAGTTAAAAAGGTCATATCTCGGGCTAGGAAGCTCCAAATAGAATTATGTAAAAAGTGACAATTAGGGAACAGATTGTAGTTTCATAGGTCCGAGTTTTAGAGGACTAAATGGAAACAGTGACACATGGAACACCGTACAAGTTCGTTGTTCTGTTTCATCCCTTAAACATGTCATGTTGGGAAATTGAGAATATCTCTCTGATGGAGAATCCAATGAAGCTTAAAACTGTGGGGTTGGAAATATGACAGGTTAGGCTACCACAGGCTGAAGTTTTAGATCCCGCAGATCCAAAATTTCAGAGATACACCAGAAACAATATGACACATTTGAATGGCTCAACAAAGGAAATCAAAGAAGAGGAGGAAGAAGCTCTCACTTAGGTTTTTCAATTTTTAGGTATGGCATGACCTGATACAATGTTGGGGACACATAATGCAACATTGGAAACATTGAAAATGGATTTGGAATCCATTCATCATAGATATTAATCCTCCATCAAAATGTTGTGGGAGGAAGGAGATTGAAAATTAGGGTTTCCAAGTAAGAAGAAACCCTAGCAAAGTTGGGAGACTCATAGGGAAGTAATGAAGGAGGTTTAAATGGCACTGATATTCTATCATCCTATCACCATGAACCTATATAAGATGTTTACAAGTTATCTACCTTGTATGGTTAGGGTTTTACCCTTATAGAGAAGACCACAAGCAATCTCGACAGGTATGACTTGAGAAGATACAGGTATGTTTTGAAATTTGATTCATGATTAAGTTCATGATATGTTTGTCTTCATATTATTGAGGTTAGTACAATCATGATTAATTTTAGATTATCTGATCACCTAAGTAAAAGTATGAATGCATGTGAATGATATAAGACATTCATTGATTAGGGTTTTGACACTTATGATTGTACTAATGCACTTGTGGTGTTGTCTACTAACATGAAAGATACATCAATAAAGACAAATCAAGTTCTAGATCAAGAATATATGACCATGATGACATGAATACAAAGACTCATCCATAGTCTTTGATCACATAGAAGCTCTAATTACGAGGTATCTATGATTTGGTTCTACTATGCTTAACTTATGATATATGTAGGTTACTAGCACAAGGTCTCTAAATCATTGAAGAGAACAAAGAAGATACTGTTTTAGACATAACTAGCAAGCATGCTAATCCATGTATGTTTTCCTATATCGAGTTAGAATCCTACTTTGTGTTAGGATCTTAGATAAGTATACTTGTGTATGAAATGATCATGACCATACATGTTTAAGATTATTTAGAGTCATAATGTTTTGATAGTATTGAGATTATACTAATGAATGTATGATTATGTATGAGATCTTGAGGATGAAACAATGATGAAACTAGTGCACACTTAAGCATGCATAGTGGTCCAGGATGGATAGAAGTTCAAAGGAATATAATCATGATGCTATCATAAAGGGAAAAATAGAGATCAAGAGGGAGGAAACCACACAAACATAAAACATAAGTATTTGAGTTGTTGTTTGAATTACTTCTTGAATCTCTGAATAGTTAATGATATTTGTATGCAAATTTGTATTCCTAGAATATATCATGCATAGTGTAAGCATTCATATAGCATTGAACAATATACTACTAATATGCATATGATGGGTAAGTTGGACAAACATTCCATTGTTGCTTGTCTAGAATGAAACCTCTTTGCTAACATGCTGGGAGCTGTGCACACTCTTGATAGTATGTTCTGGTAGAGATGGAAGGCATCTAGATAGCCACTGTATGCATACAGGATATGGAAAAGTGTTGTGCCAAAGTGTTGTTCAAGATAGTTGAATAACTATGTGAATCATATCAATATGCATAATAGGTTATCATTGAAATGTCAACATGATTTGATGATTATGAAGTGTTACTAATCATGTAATTAAATTTGATTTGTAGGAAAGATCATGTGCTATGATCTACAAAAGAAGGATGATGAACACCTGTTCCAAAGAACAAGTGATGGATGTTCAACAAGAAGAATTACAAATCAAACGTATTATAGAACGCTCGTGGTTAGAGGATTCTCTTAGAAAGAGGGAGAGTATCATGACGAGATGTTTGCTTCAAGTGGTTAAACACACTTCCAGAGATAGATTACACCCATTGATGACAAGACTGTTCTCTTGAAATTGAAGAAGAAGTGCATATCGAGCAAACTCCCAGGATTCAATAGAGAATCACATGATTGAAGAAATCTTTGTACAGGTTCAACAGGTACCCATGATCGATAGTCATTTGATGAGCTTGATGATCACCATAGGTGATGTGTATTTCAACCTTTGATACAAGGTTGAAGAGGGTTTCTATATATAGATGACATGCTTCTCTTAGATGGAAGCAAGAAGGAACTCACCATAGAGTTTGAGTGATCTTGAGGCTCATATCATTAGACCCATCTGACGGGAGATGGCACAGATAGATACATAGAATATCACTCAATGCAGAGTGTGCATGATGATTCAATAACAGAGGGAGGACAATACTCAGATGTAGAATACTCCACTTCAGAGGGAGTAGATCTTAGAGTTAAAGAATCTTGGAATGATTCTTGTGATTAGATATGTGGCTGAGATCAGATGAGATTTTTCCTTAGCCAAGGAAAAATGTGAAGTAGAGATATGGGATGATGGACAGTGGTTTCCACAGTTTACAGAAAGATGACTAGTTCGCTGATGTATTTAATGAATAATAGGCAAGATATATGCTTTGTTGTGAACACACTAATTCAGTATCTAGTTGAGACTAGATGTGTTCACCTAGTGGCTACAAAGCATGTGATGAGGTACCTGAAAGATACAATAGACTTTGGTCTATACTATGTTAGAGATCATGACTACATATTGTATGGTTATACATATGCAGATTGGACCGGAAGTGTCTTAGACAGAAAGAGCACATCGGGTGGATGTTATTGTCTGGGATATGCTATGATATCATGGTTTAGTAGGACGTAATCCAGTGTGGGTCTCAGTATAGCTGAAGCGGAATATATAGCAGCTCGCTCTGCTAGTTGTGAAGCCATATGGCTTCGGAAGCTGTTGTCAGGACTATTTGACTTAGATATGGACTCCATTGTTATCCTGTGTGACAACCATAGTTATATCAAGATGACAAAGAATCCAGTGTTCCATGATAAGTCAAAGCACATAGAGATCCGATATTTCTATATATGGGATATGGTGTAGAAAGGAGCTATAAAGCTCGAGTATGTGAACACTGATCAGCAAGTTGCTGATGTATTGACCAAACCTATGTCTCGAGTAAATTTTGAGTATTTCCGAGACAAGCTTGGTGTATTTCAAAAGGACCCTCCTCAAAAGGGGGAGTGATATGTTCGATGATCGATGATGAGGTCGATGATACTTGTACTGACCATATGGTCGATGAGGATACTTGTATTGATGATGAGGATACATGTATCGATGATGAGGATGACTGTACCGAGGATGAGGTTGATGATGAGGATACCTCTACCGACGATGAGTTCGATGAGTTCGATGAGTGGTCCTTAGACTTGATCTAAGTTGATGAGTGGGATTGTATCATCCCTAGATACATGTCCTAAAGGGATCTGTAGAATCTTGTCTGCCTGAAATATATTGATGATGTTGCAGTGGGATTGTATCATCCTTGGACATATGTCCTAAAAGAGATCCATAGACTCTTGTCTCCAAGAATGTAATGATGTTGTGTGGTAAATCCTAGATTTACTCTACGTCACATTCAGTATGAAAAAGGACTGGCTTTGTGGTGGTATATCATAGATTTGATCTAGGTCACATCCAGTATGAAAAAGGACTGTATCTGTGGTGGTAAATCCTAGATTTGATCTAGGTCACATCCAATATGAAAAAGGACTGCCTCTGTGGTGGTAAATCCTAGATTTGATCTAGGTCACATCTAGTATGAAAAAGGACTGGCACTATGGTTAGGATTGCATCGTCCTTAGACATGGTGTGATGTCTTAAAGTGATAGGGATTGATCATTCCGTAAGTAGATCAGGATTGCATCATCCTTAGAGATGGTGTGGTGTCTTAAAGTGATAGGGATTGATCATCCCGTAAGTAGATCAGTATTGCATCGTCCTTAGACATGGTGTGGTGTCTTAAAGTGATAGGGATTGATCATCCCGTAAGTAGATCAGGATTGGATCATCCTTAGACATGGTGTGGTGTCTTAAACTGATAGGGATTGATCATCCCATAAGTAGATCAGGATTTCATCGTCCTTAGACATGGTGTGGTGTCTTAAAGTGATAGGGATTGATCATCCCATAAGTAGATCAGGATTGTATCATCCTTGGAATTATGTCCTAAAGTGAGAGGGATTGATCATCCCATAAGTAGATCAGGATTATATCATCCTTGGACTTATGTCCTAAAGTGAGAGGGATTGATCATCCCGTTAGTGGATTAGGATTGTATCATCCTTGGACTTATGTCCTAAAGTGAGAGGGATTGATCATCCCGTAATTGGAACATGTGTGTTGCAGATGATGATGTTGTTGATCGAGAGATCCAGATGATCATGTTGATGGGGAGATCCAGATGATGATGTTTTTGATCGGGATATCCAGATGATGATGCTGTTGATCGAGAGATCCAGATGATGATGTTGATCGGGAGATCCAGATGATGATGTTGTTGATCGAGAGATCTAGATGATGATGTTGTTGATCGAGAGATCCAGATGATGATGTTGTTGATCGAGAGATCCTGACGATGTTGTTGATCGGGAGATCCAGATGATGATGTTGTTGTACGAGAGATCCAGATGATGTCGTTGATCAGGAGATCCATATGATGTTGTTGTCATAGCTGATTGAGTGATCGAGTGCTGTAGAAGATGAAGACTCAATACTGAAGATGTTGATGTTCCAGTATTGAAGATATTGAATATGTTCCAGTAGCTGTTTGAGTTACTGATGATAATTGAAGAAAACTTCCAATGATTTATAAATGTATCATCTGATGTAGTTGTTGACTCCTTGCTTCTGCAGATGTTGTTATAATTTCCTTCTTGTTAAGGGGGAGTGTTGAAATATTGTAACTTGAAAGAATATTCTATTTGTACTTTATTATTATTCATCTGGAGATGTTTTATTCCTTCATCGTGATGTTATTATTATGTAAAGTCATTGAGGTAAATCCTCCCATGTAAGTCGAGGCAATAGATCCCCTAAGAGTAATTTTTAATGGGGTGTTTAAGTCCCCTAGAGGGGTCAGCCCATTCAGCAAGAGAATAAACTATTGAGGTTGACCTGTCAAGTGTAAAATTCAAGTGAATGTAAGTTTTAAATAGAGGAGGTGTGTTCCTCATTTAACACACACTCACTCACTTGTGAATTCACATAGGAGAGAGAGATATTCAAAGGAGTAGAAGGAGCTCTTGTTTGGGGATTTCATCTTTGTACTTTTGATCATCTATATTGAGGAAGTTTTGTTGGGTTTTCTACCCCATGAGGGTTTCCCAGGACAAATTGTGTCTCTTGTGTATATGTTTTGCTTGTTGTTCTTTCAGTGATCCTGTATATGCTATTGTTGTGAAATTGAATGGAATACTGATGTTATCTATCTTAGCATATTGAATCTTAACAACTTTAAGTGGACATGTATGTAGAATTAGTTTTCCATGTTTCATTTCCTATTTATATAGATATGTTATAGAAAATTTCATTTTTATTTTATTGGATGTTGCATAGGTATTGGGGTTTTTATAAGCGGCATTAACAACATCTTTATTATCTAGATTAAAGATTTAATTCGGTGTTCTTATATTCCGCAGGGTCTACATAAATACATGTTTATAATATTTGATAGACATAAATTTACGATAAAAGAGTTACAATTCCTTCTTAAAGACCCCCCCCCCCACATATATATATATTCCTTGTATGTGTTGGGAAAGGAACCGTGTCGAAAATTTTCACTTCTCTATTTGTAGAATGTGTTAAGGGGAAATCCCACCCTTTCTTTGTTTCTAATAGGCAATGCAAAGGAAAAGAAATAAAGGATGGTTCCCAATTGAAAAGGATTTTAGCATGGGGTTTTTGAAGACAATGTGAGGAAGAACCCTACAAGCTTGCCAAGGTATAAAATTAATCTAGAGAGGCTATCATGAGGTAATATAAGAGGTTACATGCCTAAATTTAAATAAGAGGTAGTAAATGGAATAGAAGGTCAAGAAAGAAGGGGAAACATCTCATCTAAAGACATAGATGTAGAAATCATGACTTAAATCCCCGACACTACGTTTTTCATACTTAAGTTGCCAAATATTTCAAGCAAATTGATTTTCATTAGCAAATAAAATCTATAGTGGCTCAATCAATGAAGGAGTAGAGTTACATGCCCATCAAAGCCATTTCCAAGAAGCTAGTGAATGAAATGAAAGCTCAAAGAAAAATAGTACTTGATAGATTAGAATTCTTGGATAAGAAATATGTATCCCTCATCAAACTCCTCTGGAACATGGATACTCTTAGGAAAGATCAACAAAAGAGAAAAAACTGAGGGAGTTGAAGAATAGAAGTTAAGATGAAAACTAGAAGCCAGTATATCCACCCTAGTAATTATCCATATCAATTTAGGTACTAAAGATGAAGACTAGGTTTTGTGTTGTCATTCTTATTTCACTTTTCTTTAATAATGAGCAATTATAATAACCTTCATATATATCTATATACATCTAGTATTCCAATCATATTAACCTTCATATATATCTAGCATTACAATCATATATTTAGATATAATTTTATTAATCAAAATTTTTAAATATTTAGATATAATTTTATTAATCAATACTCTATATTAAACTTAAGAAAAAATGGTACTTTTTAACCACACTAACCTTGTAACCTGGATTAAGAAAAAATGGTCCTTTTTAACCACAATAACCTTGTAGCCTAGATTCCCCGGTGACAAGCTATAGTGGGAACTAGCTGTATATTTTTTATAAAACACAAATAGGATAAAAAGATCACTTAAAAATAAAATAAGAGGTATAAGATGCTTTTATAGTAACATTATCTTCGATGATGTATATATATAGTTGCATTGATCTCTCACAACTCCATGGCTATGTGTCTATTGAGGAGGTTGACATTGTAAATATAATTTTTTGTGTTTTAATAGGATAGTCTTCATATTATCTCACATAGTTTATGGTTATATATATCAATTAAAATAGTTAGAAGTTTAGTTATATGTATATTTATAAGTTATAATTTTAAAGTTTAAATATAAGATATGGTTATGTATATTTATAACTTATAAGTTTAAAGTTTAAATATATGATATGATTGTTTCCATAAAATTTATATTATAGTTGATAATGATTTATATTATTAATCATGTGTTGATGTGTAAATGGAAAAAAATCATCGTGATATTAAGAATTTGAATTGAACAATATTGTGTCATATTATTATATTAAAATGTTGACTTTTAATATTTTATCGTATTACAACATTAAGAACTTGATTTCTATAGTTTTTCACATTACGTTAGTGAGTTGTTTTTACTATCATGTCACTCTATAAAATTGATATGTTGTAGCTAAGATTAACAAAAATAAATATAGTTAATCATTGTTATATTTAGTTAATCAAGGTTAAGCATAGTTATATGTAATTATGAAAAGTTACCCATAATTACTTTAGTTAATCAAAATAACTCATAGTTAATTAATCTCAACTTAAGTTAATCATAGTAAATAATAATCAATCAAAGTTAATAAATATTAACGATCATCAATCAACATAAAGCATACAACTGTGAAAATTTTTAGGATCCATAATTTTCTTAAAGTGTAAACACTCTCGGGAATCTTACTGATTCTTAAATTTTTTTTTTTTAGACTGAAACATAGGGTAGATTTAATTGATAACCGGTGAAACAGCCACCGGGTGCTTGTTTACATAGATATCGCAATCTGGATTAACAAAATTCTTGGACTTGAAATGCCCAGAGATTCCTGAGTTGTAGAACAAAATAACAAAAGACAAGCTTGCATAGGTAGTTCCAGGGTAAACTGTAGTTCTGAAATTCACAAAGAGGACGAAGAAGAGATCTAAACAGAGCTTAAGAGAGATTGAGCTTCTCCAAAATCTTCTGGACAGCGCCTTCCAAGGTAGCAATTATGTTCCCATAGTTCCCTGAGGTAATTGCCGTGTCCTTGAAATGGGTATAGATCACTTCTTCGAAGTAAGCAATTTCTCCCTTGGAGTCTTTGAGTTCCTCTTTGATATTCTGAAGATCTTTACTGAACTTCCTCCATTTTTTGAGATCTTCTGCGATGTTGGATCGCAGGTGCCCTCCCTGCTCCTCTGACTTGGCTTTGAGGAGATCAATGGATTGTTGTAACTCATCCAGCCGATCCTCCACAAACTTGCCTCCAGATGTGGATCCCACCGAAGCCATGTTGAGATGCTCGGGCTTTCCTTTCTGGGCTTCTTACTGCATATGGTAGCGATAGAGCACAGGGATGAAAGGAACTTCCCATTCGGGCTAATTAATAGGGAGGAGGGGTGACCTGATGAGTCACGATACCATGTGACATTGTCCAGAGATATCAGGCTATAGTGGAGATCCGGCTCGATAGCAATCTTGACCATAGAGCTTAACTGACAAGCGAATAACACGACAGTCCAGAAAATATTCCTTCTCAAGAAATTATTTGACTTAAGGGAGATTGCATACTGATTCTTTGTCATTTATAGATAATATACTCCTGCCCAGGATCACGGCCCTGTTTTCTTCAGCGTCAGCTTGTCCATTCTGATCACGAAGGACATGGTAATATTTGATTTTACTGAATTTGGAAGCAATCATGAAGATTCTGCGCAGGATCCTAGAGAGACTAATCTTGGGAGGTAACTTTTTCAGGGTCATAGCTTGGATTATGATCCGAGAGTCTTCGAGCACTGTGATCTCAGAGATGTTATTGTCAAGGGCTTGCTTTAGCCCTTGCCAGAGGGACAGCGCTTCAGCCTTGTTATTTGTATCCGTCCCTAAGCCCCAGGCATAGGAGATAAGGATTTCATTTTCTTTGTTGAGGAGGACTCCCCCCGCTCCAGCCTATCCAGGGTTTCCCTTGGAGGCCCCATCAAAGAAGAGGCAGTACTCCCTTAGCGACATTCTCCATTTTTGGAACTCAGGATCGCCCATCCGTATTTCCCATTTCTCGTGAGTTGAATGAGAGATAGCTTCAGGGGAATCTTTTAGAGTGAATTTAGCCAGCCAGCTTGCCTCAAAAGGACTTAGGCTTCTTGTGTTGGAAATATTTAATCTAGATTCTGTCGCTTCCCCCACAAAGGCCACGCATTTGGCTGCTACCCTGGAGCTGGAACTCGCCTCATCTCTAATGATATGTCTGTTGCGCTCCAGCCAGATCTTCCAGCAAATTACTTTGGGGATCCACATCCAGATTGTCTTGAGGAGGTTTTTCTTTTGAAGCTCAAATGGGGAGTTTTTAATCCAGTTGGAGAAGAGATCAGATAAGCTTTCATAGGTGTCAAAATTGCCTTGGCTTGGAAGGAGAACCTACGCCCAGACCTCTTTTGAGAAAGAGCACAATAGCAGCAGATGAGTCAATGATTCTTCTTCTATGAGACACAGGGGACATCTTGTAGGCCCTTCCATTCCATGTCTTTTTAGCGTGTCTCCTGTTAAGATGCTGTTGTGTGCTACCGTCCAGCAGAAAAAGTCTATTTTTGGAATGATGGGGAAGGTCCATATGAAATTCCACTTAGCTGGATTCGGAGGGGCGTGGTGCACATTTTGAAGAGATTTATACCCCTCTGCTGCTGTATAGTAGCCAGATCCGTGACCCCATCCTCTTTTGTCTTTGGCAGTCTCTGATTGAGGGGCTTTACCTTGAAGGAGTTGTAACAGGAGCTCAGCTTCACCTTTTAGATCCGCAGGGACCTTGCCAAGATTCCAATCTTTCCAGCTTTTGTTTCCTTCTTCCTCCCAGCTGGAGATGTCCCAAAGTGAATCTTTGTTTCTGTGCTGCATCCAAGCTTTCAGATTTCCAATCTCATTAACCTTTCCTAGGGGCTGGTCTCCCACAATAGAGTCCTTCCAGAGGTTTATTTTTTTCCCGTTTCCAGGGATCCAGTAAAGGAGGCTTGTGAAGTGCTCTAGGACCTTGGTGCAGAGAGTAAAGATTGGAGATCCTTTCTTTCTTTGAGGTGGCTTATCTAAACATTTTAATCTTGAACCTGGGAAGTATTTTTTCCTTATGACTTTTTTGCTCCAAGTTTCTCGGCCTGAGACTAGATTCCAGAGAATTTTTGCCCCCATGGCCAGATTTTGTCTTGCCATACTTCTGAATTGCAGACCTCCTTCCTTGTATGGCTTTTGAATTTTATCCCATCCTACCAGATGAAGTCTGTGATTGTTTCCTTTACCTCCTTCCCAAAGGAATTTCCTGATTAATCTTTCCATTTTTTTGATAATCGAAGAAGGGGCAAGGAGGATGGAATTTTGGTAGATTGGGATGCTCATCAAGACTGATTTTATGAGAACTGTCTTTCCTGCCTGGTTTAGCTAGTTTGAGCCCCAATTTTGAATTCGGTTTTTAAATTTGTCCAGGATTGGATTCCATTGATTTGCTTTTGGAGTTCCTTTAGCAATTGGAACACCCAAGTAGGTGATGGAATCCCATTCATGGACTGCTTCCATTCCTAAGATTCTAGGTATCTCGCCCAGCTCTCTGGTCGTGCAATTCCAGCCAAAAGTCTTTCTTTTTTGGAAGTTGATCTTGCTGCCTGAGACTTGTCTATAGATATCCAGCTCATGTTTGAATCTTCTAGCTACTTGGATACTTACTGCTCCCAGAAGAAGTGTATCATCTGCAAACTGTGCATGATTGATCCTATTCACGTTAGCTGCCATATGGAGACCTGGGAGGACGTTCCTTTGCTGGGCTTCGATCAGTTGGAAGCTTAGGACCGAGGCTTGGATTGCGTAGAGCAGAGGAGATAGAGGGCAGCCTTGTCTAAGGCCCCGTGAGGCTTGGAAGAAATCCATGGGTCGTCCATTGACCAGGGGGGCTATCCGGGGTGAACTTATGCATCCTTGGATCCACTTTACCAAAGGGTCTGAGAAACTGAGTTTCTTCATAACCAGGAACAGGAACTCATGATTTACTCTGTCAAAGGCATTGGCTAAATCAAGTTTAATCACCATGCCTCCTTCTTTGGACTGGTGGCTGGAGTGGATGGCCTCTTGGACCAACAAAATATTGTCCTGAATCTGTCGGCCTTTTATGAACCCTCCTTGGTTTTCTGGAATTATTCGGGGCAGCACTTTTTTGAGTCTATTTGCAATGATTTTGGTTACAATTTTGTAGCTCAGATTGCAGAGAGAGATGGGTCTGAATCTGGAGAAATGATTAGCCCCTTTTTCTTTTGGGATCAGAGTAATAAAGGCTGAATTCGTGCTTCCCCCCATTTTGTTGGTCTTTTGCGTATGCCTCACCATTCTAAGCAGGTCCAGCTTTATCAAGTCCCAGCAGTTGGTATAGAATTTTGCTGTGAAACCATCCGGGCTCGGGGCACTATCAAGTTTCATTCGGAAAAGGGTTAGTTTGAGTTCCTTCATAGAAATGGGAGCAGTGAGAAGGTTGTTATCAGACTCTTGGACCAGGGTGGGGATGGTATCAAAAGGATGATCAAGGGGATTCAGAGGGTCTTCAATTGGAGCTGAAAAAAGGTCTTTGTAAGTGTTGAAAGTGACTTTTTTGATGTCATTAAAATTTTGGAGTAGGGAGCCTTGATAGTTGATCTCGGTGACAGCCTTGAAGTTCTTTCTGGCCTCCGCTTGTTTGTGGAAGTAGGAGGTGTTTTTGTCTCCACTATCTAGCCACAAGCTCCTTGATTTTTGTCTCCAATATTCTTCTTCTACCCTACAGGCTTGGTAGAAATGCTTTTGGAGTTTTGTTTCAGTAGCTTGAATCTGAGGAGTGAAGGTGGTAGATTCCAAGGAGAGTTGATGGGCTTCCAGGGATTTTTGGGATTCAATTCTGCCAGAAGTAGGGGAGGTGATACGCTTAGCCCAGGATTTAAGGTCCGTTTTCAGCCTTTTAAGTTTCTGTTCCCAAGAAAAGGAAGGGGACCCTGGGATAGGAACTGACCAGGAGTCAGAGACGACTTGATGAAAGTCTTCTTGGAGTAACCAGAGAGGGCTGAAACGGAAAGGGATAGGGCCCATATTAGTTTCCGAGGAGAGCTCTAGGAGGATGGGTTTGTGATCCGAGATACAGTTAGGGAGGGTCTTGGAGGAAGCTAACAGACCGAGCAGGAGGAAGTCGGAATGGATCAGAAATCTGTCAAGCCTAGCCGCTATGTGACCCGGGCCCAGCCTTTTGTTAGTCCAGGTGAATTTACCCACCGAAGGTTTGATATCAATGAGGTCCCATCCCAAGATAAGATCCTCCACCCATTCTCTAGATTGGTCTCTTATTGGGGAGCCTCCTTTCTTTTCATCAGCTGAAAGAGTTACATTGAGATCTCCTGCTAGAATGATGTTATTTGGAGAGTGCAAAGAAAGAAAGGATTCCAGAGAATCCCAGCATTGAGCTTTGTCTGAGGCCAGATTTGGAACATAGAGATTGAAGAGACTTACTTGTATTCCGGAGTCTATATGATGAAGGTTGGTGTAGATCCAGTGCATGCTGCAGTGGTCTTCAATAAGGTTGAATTTGGACTCGTCCCAGAAAGTGGTTATTCCTCCCGAGGCTCCTCTAGAACTGATGGCTTTTCCCGGACCTTTTTTCCAGAAATTGAATGCAGCTTGATGGAGGATAGAATCCTCCAATTTCATCTCCTGAACTAAGAGGATGTCAGGCTTATTGATTTTTATGATGTCCTTCAGAGCTTCTTGTTTGGGTTTGGAGCCTAGGCCTCTGCAGTTCCAGGAGACGTATCGCATTTAAACTTTCTTAAGGGTGGGGGCCCCTTTGGAGCCCTGGCCTTGCTTTGATCTGGTGATCATTGAGTCAAGGGTTTGCTGAGCACCTTTGTTTATGTCTTGGATGGCTTTCTCTTCCCTGTGCTTTTTCTTTGATTTGCGGCCTAGAACTTTGGCAGGCTGATTAGGAGTAGCATGTGAACTGCTGGTATCTGAGGCTGCTTCATCTGTGCATCCCCCTGATTCAAAATCCAGATTGGTGGGCTCGTGATCCAGATCTTTTGGAATCTCAGGGTTGGAGGAGATTCTCGGGGAGTCTGGAGGTTGATTACCTATTTGGTCTTGGGGTGACTTTCCCTCGTTTTCTTCCTGGGGGATTTCTCCAGCTTCTAGAGTTTCTTCATGGTTATTCTTTGTATTATCATCCAAAACAATTATTTCTGTAACTGATTCCTGAGAAGGGTTTACCTTGTTCGATGTGGGTGCATTGTTCTGATCTGCTGCTTTTTTCCCCGATTCAGGTTCTTTGGCTTTGGTGGGTTCTTTTGACACTGGAATTTGCCCTGAGTTCGAGGTTCTTTTTTCTTGGGGCTTGGCTGCTGATTTTCTTTTCTTGACTTTTTTCCAACCCTCAGTCTCCTCCTGGGGTTGGGCTTTTGGGAAAGATCTTTGAAAGTGTCCATGCTCATGGCAGAGCCTGCATTTGAAAGGCAGCTGCTCATAGTCCAATTTTTGAAAGTGACGCGAGGAACCGATGGAAATCTTGAGTGCTTCTGGTAGACCTGCTTCGAGATCAACCTCCACACAGATCCGGGCGCACGAGTATTGCCCCTTTGGATCTGCTTTATCTATGTACCTGCCAAGACGGTTCCCAATTTTTTCCAGCGCATCAGGGTTCCAGCAATGAGCAGGCAGGTTTGGAAGCCGTACCCAGACCGGCACCTCCTTTGGAACGTCAATGCTTGGATCAAAATTCGGGGTCCATCTGTTGAGGTAGAGACCTTGAGATCCCATGAAGTAGGGTCCGTTTCTGAAGATTAGATCTCTATCTTCTTTTGTAATGAATTCAAAGATGTAAAAGCCTCTTCCCACTGGATAGAACATCACACTGTGTTTCAGATGGGGCCTCCAAGTTCGTTGTATCCAGTCATCGGTAGTTCTCGCTGCTGGCCACAAGCCCATAAACTGGCCTACCAGTCCTCGAGTGGAGAGGGCTAGAGCAGTTTTAATGGCGTTCTCAGCTGGTAGCTCGACTTCAGGAATTTCATCCAATTTTTTTATGAATTTCGGAATCACAGGGGCCGCAGGTTTCTTTCCACTCGGGTTGATGAGCCTTCTAAAGGCCTCTTCCACAGAGATGGGTGAGGAGGGAGGGGGGGTCCCTCCCCCAGGAACAGCCATGGCGGCTGCAAGCGATCGTCAATCCTAAAACCCTAGAACACAGCTATCTCAGAGAGCTCCTTCAAGGAAAGCTAACAAAAATTTGACAATATTTTTGTAAAAATATTCAAATTTATGAGGATTTTATATAGTTTCTCAACAATTTTCGCAATGTTTAGAGTAAAATATTTTTATCTTGTGGAATTTCGGTGAATCATTTTATACAAAATGAAAATTGGTCAATCATATTTTTTGAAAAAACAATCCAAAGCTATCTCATGGGCTAAATTTTACCCCTAATTTTTCCTTGACATGAAACAAAAGTAAACCATGGTCACCATAAAAGCATTCTAAAACCATTGTCAACCAAGGTAAGAATTATAGGTAGCTAATGGTTAACTATAGCCAAATACGATTGACTTTGGTTTTCTATGTTTAACTATGATTAACTAATAATTGAATATACTTGAATTTGGATTACTATGGTTGATTAAATGTTATGTAACATTGTGACATTTCAATAGAAATAATTGAAGAGGCTCGCTTTGATATTATGTCACAAGGTCACATTATGGTTTCTTTAAAATTTTGTCACATTATGACCTTAAGAGAACAACTTCACGATAATGTCACATGTGATACTATGAGGTTGAATTCAATATTATGTAACATAGTGATATTATGTTTGACTTCAATATTTTTGCAGATTGTGACATTAAGAGGTTGGATTTGATATTATGTCATTATGGCACTAAGGATCTGACTTCAGTATTATTGTAAAATTACACAACATGAAAAGTTCAAGTGTTCAATATTGTGTGACTCAAAATTAATGTATGGAGAGTAATAGTCAACCATAATCAATAATAATTAACCACCCTCAACCATTTTTAGACATACCTAATAACAGTCAGCCATGGTTAGTCATAGTTAACCATGGTCAACCAAATTTGACTGACATGGACCATAATCTACCAAAGTCATATATAACTAATGGCTACTATGGTTGAATATGAAATTGAGTTTGATTTAATTTGTTTTTCTATGCTTAAGCATGGTTAACTAAGTCTTGATTATATTTGACTTTGGATTACAATGGTTGACCTAAATGTTATGCAACATTTTGACATGCAAGATAAATAATTGAAGAGGTTGACTTCAATATTATGTAAAGTTATCACATTATGGTTATTTGAAGATTCTGTTTCATTATGACATTTAGAGGTTGATTTCATTATGATGTAACAATATGACATTATGGTTCTTTAATATTATGTTGGATGTGACATTAATAAGTTGACTTCAATATTTTGTTGGATTAGGAAATTAAGAGGTTGATTTCAATATTACATTGCATTACCACACTAAGAGGTTTCCTTCAATATTATGTAACATTATGATGTAACAATATGACATTGTGGTTCTTTAATATTATGTTGGATTGTGACATTAATAAGTTGACTTCAATATTTTGTTGGATTGGGACATTAAGAGGTTGATTTCAATATTACATCATATTACCACACTAAGAGGTTTCCTTCAATATTATGTAACATTGCAACGTGGAGAATTTGAATTCAATATTTTATCATAATGCAATATAATGTGAGATACAAAATATATTTAGTGTTATGATGATATTTTATCATGACAGATCAATATAATGTGAGATACAAAAAATATATTTAGTGTTATGATGATATGATGATGTGAATGAATGTTTTAATTGTTGTAATACTCTTTTTCCAACAAATGGTATCAAAGCTCAAGTTTCTGATGCTGAAATGTTCAGATTCATGTGAGGTTCAATAGTTTGGGCATGCATGCACGTTGTTCGAAAAAATTTAATAAAACCACATATTCGTAACACATTTAGTGTAAGCGGAACCCCCATGGCATCTCTATCCATGGTCTCATGCTCTCTTTCCCTCTAAGTCAGCAGCATACCTGCATTCTTCATCCTTTCATCCATTAGTTTTTTGTTTTTTTTTTCATTTTTCTTGTGGTACCCGCGGCTTCACCTCTGCAACAGAGGTGGGTACCCGTGGGTTCACCTCTACTAAACCCATGCATATTCCTCGTAGCCACGAGTTTAGCATAGAGGAACCTCTAGGTACGAGGCCCTAATGTTTAAACCTTTATAAAAAAGAAAAAAACACTAAAAAATAAAAATAATGGTTGGATTTGCTAGTTAAGAGAGAGATGACTTACTTGCCACTGACAGAATTCGATTTGGTGACCTGGTTTAAGCGCTACGATCAGTTGAAGTGAAAGGGTTATTTTTCCTTTTTGCTCCAACAAAATGACTTTGTGAGTTTTGTGGACATTTTGGAAATATTTATAAAAGCTACTTTAATTTTTTACCCACTTTTACCGATTTCATATAGTTTCAAAACTGTTTTTTAACTTTATTTAATCACTAATGTCCTTGCTAAGTTCTTTTTTATTAGGTAAAGTTTGAAGCAACTTCTCGCACTACTTTTCGTAATAGTGTTCTATAAAGGTTTGATTTTCTTTGTGACATGTCAGTTTGGTACAATACTTCCTGTCCTTTTATGTCATAATGAAATCTCTTTTGATCATGTTTATATGTCATTTTCTACTAATCCGGTCGTCTTCATGATAGCTACAACTTTTCGTCATTTGACAAGATCAAGGAACTTAGTTCCCTGGTACCTATAAAGTATATTTAAGCCCTTGTTAGACTCTTTAAAATCAAACAAGATCGCCGAGTATACTTGTCACTTCAAAATCGCCAAAGGAATTGAAGCAACATCCACTTAGGTCTGAGTTTACCGCTTTTCCGGACTTTTATGGATTAATTATGAAAAAGATATACTCTAGTCATGCGTGACAAGAAGAGTTCTTCTCTCATTGTTTTACAGTTTTAACTAACTCTACGAAAAAGGACCTTTTGGAGTCTTCTTTAGGGTTTTCAGACTCTTGAAACATGAAAATACAAATGAGCATTAACCAACTCGGGCTCGATGTGAAATCCATGAGTAGGTATATGGAGTTCTTGTTTAAGTTTTTCAAACTCCTTAAATATGAAAACACCGGCGAGCATAAACCAACTCGGGCTCGATATTAAAATCCACGAGTGGGTGTATGGAGTTAGTGTTTAAGTTTTTCATACTCCTTAAAATTGAAAACACCGGAGAGCATGAACAGATCTAGGCTCGATATTAAAATCCATGGATCAATGTTATCGAGTACTAGTCTATCTCTTCTTTAAACTCGTTAAAACATGAAGAAGGTCTTCAGTTTCCCTCCCATGGACTCGTAAAATTACACATGGTTGGACTTATATCAAGTAGTCTTCTCCCTCATTCTTTGAGCTTGCTTCGAAAATGAAGAAGGAATATTGAGTTTGCTTTCTTGGACTCATTAAAACTAACAAGAAGGAAATTTTTTAAATGAAAAGAGAAAAGGGAAGGGAAGAATGTCAAAGTATCTTTTAGTATAAAGGAAGCAAGTCACTTATGTCCTTGAACACAACACCTTTCTGAGTCTTTTCAAACAAGTTGGATTTTAGTTTTGGCCTTAGGATGAACCTATATACACAACTTAGCAAGTGCATGATCCTATATGCACACAGTACTACAAAGGAATAAAACATATAAACTTTTGGATAATGCAGCTTATTGTACTTAAAAGGGAAACAACTGGAATGACTCACAACGTGGAGCTTCTTTATTGCAAGGAAAGGTCTGTTGGAGGCAACCTAATCCTCTCCCGGGAAATCTGTAATAACAAAGTTGTTGATAATCACCAATTATAATAATTATTAATGATGATTATAGCCTGAAAGAAACACCACTTAATTATTCTAAAACATACAAAACAGAAAAATTCAAACTATTAGTATACAGGATCCAGACCCATGCCCAATTGCTTGGATCCCAAATAAATATTAGACTGATGATTTTTTTTAGACTATTAATTTCTAGCAATTTTCCCTTTAGTGAATGAAATAATAATATTTTCAATATTAACTCAATATTTTATTTTTCCTCATTACTACATAATAAAATTTGAGATAGAAAGGGGGTGTGCCTACCTATTATCTGCTTCATTTGTTGCGAAGTAATTTCCTACCAGATTCCTGCATGTCATGTCATTACATATTATAACTTGTACAGTGTAGTTGATAGAAAAAAACTTCTTGATTATCACACCCAACATTAGACACTGACATTTACCAGTAAAGGAGCAACCCTCTAATTATAAGTTTATAACATAGATGGAAATAAAGACAGGTGATCATATACAAAGAGGGAAAAGAAGGCAGAGTGGAAGAGCTATATCAAATTTCTATTCATAAGTTTGTAATATCAATTGATTTCTTTGTATAAAAAATTACTCTGCATACACATTCAAATTGTTGTCACTAAGCCATGTTGGAAGAGATTCTGAAAACTGGTTGTAAGATAGATCTCTGCAGACACAGGACATTAACAGTACAGTAAGGCATACTTTTTAATAAAATTGAGATTCCATAAACAATAGTATGTGACCTAAAAAAATACATATCCGAGTGTTATAATGCCTACAGATAATAAACTTTGTTATCCATTTGCACTTAATGTAATCATGTAGTCATCAGTACTTTTTGTTAGTCATTAGAGCTTTATGTTGTATGTACTTTATGCTAGCTGTTTCTACATTGTGTCTTTAGGGTTTTAACTAAGTCATGGTTGGTGGTGTTACCACTAGAGCATGCATGGAGCTTAGCATTGGAGTTAGAAGGATCTTTCTACACATTTTGATACATAACTTTCCATTGAGGATACTTTTGATGCATTTTCATTCATCTTGAGGCAAATTTGCATATTTGGAGACGATTTCATCATCAATGGTGCACCTCACATCATACAAGGTATATTCTACATATTTGGAGGCATGACTTGGTACAATGGTATTCTTAAGAAGGAATTAATGTTGAACACCCTTCACAAATTGAGGACACATGGCACATCAATCCCATTGACATAGTCACAAGCATACAAAAAAGAGGAGTGCTCCACTTGGAAGACTTTAGAAGAAAACACATACCAAGATTAAGGCACTCTTTGATGAATGGCTTGTATGGAAGGATCTAGAAGGCACTCATAAGTGGTCCCTCTGCATTAATAAGTCATTGTTTAAGGGAGATCTCCATGAGAAAAGATCTAGAATGACACATATATCAAGGAAAAGTATATTTTGATGGATCACTCAGTCTTGGGAGATGACAAGTAACACCTTTGACCCTTCCAAACATAAAATGATGCCTTAGGAGTGGAGCACCCTTCTTTTTAGGGTATTCTAGATCATTCTATCATTATTTTATTCCATAGGAAGTTGCAAAGAAGGCCTATAAAAAGAGGCCTCATTTTCATTTGCAAATTGTGAGTTCATTGTGGAGAAATACCCTAGACACTAGTATTTGGGGCTGAAGATTAGTCGGCAGGTTTGAAGCTTGATTGTGAAAATATTCAGGGCTGGTTTGCATCCAAAGTCATCATTATTCATTTCAGGTTTTTCAATTGCTGGGCATCATGTTGTACTATTATAGTGGTTTAATGGTAGCTGTTGAAGGGCTGAAAGAGAGGTCTGTTGACCTTCTTACTGGCTGTTTATGATATCAGATTGCAGAAGTATGTATTTAGGATAGGTTGTTCAATACAAAGTTGTCCTCTTTTGCTGCTTATGTCTTATATGATATCTTAGGCTTACTTGGATGACTGATGGTTTTGTTGGTGTCTCATTTTGAGCATCTATACTTGGCTATAAATGAAATTTTCAGATCTGATATACCAGCAGGCATTGTTTTTCAATGCATGTTGTTTGGTTTAATATCCTTCATAACCAAGTTTCTATTCCATGAATATGTTTGGAATCTATAGCCTAGGGATAAGGCACTAATATACTTGAAATCACCACCATACATCTATAGTATATCATAAACCTATGTATTGCTAAGTCTGGAATTGTTTTAAGGGTTTTAAGGATAGACTTAGTAATTTTATTAGGGAATCCCCCTTGCTGGAGGAGATCTGGCCTAAAGCGAGAGAAGTGCCCACCGAGGTGACAATGGGTTGAAATTTTAAGCTTCCCTAGGTTTGCATCTTTATTACTGGACTTCAGTATTTTGCAAGTACAGGTCTAGAAGGTAAAAAATTGGCGCCATTGTTGGGGATGCCAAATCCCTTGCTCAGTTTTTGATGACTATACTCTAGGCATGTTGAGGAGATATATCATCTGGCAACTCCATTGGAAGAATGTTCAAAGAGGAAATACCATACAAGGAGTTCCTCAAGAAGATTGCTTTCATCACAGGTTGAATAGGTGACAATGGGTGGAACTTCTAAGTTTCCCTAGGTTTGCATCTTTATTATTGGACTTGAGTATTTTGCAAGTGCAGGTCGAAAAGGTAACAAATTGGTGTCATTTCCTGGGAAGCCAAGTCCCTTGCTCAGAATTTGATGACTATACTCCAGCCATGTTGAAGAGATATCTCATTTGACAACTCCATCAGAAGAAAGATAAAAGAGGGAATACCATACAATGAGCTCCTCAATAATATTGGTTTCATCACAGGCCAAACCAGAAGGAGTATACAGAAGAAAGCATGGGAACAAATCATCCCAGGGTATCACAAGATTCAAGTACAAAAAGCTTTGAAATTGTTGAAGACATAAGGTCCTTGTTTCTTGATAATAAAAGGCATCAAGATGCAACAAGGATCATGGGTTCATGGAAGAGAATTTGTACAAAGCCTTGGACATCACAGCTTTTCAAGGAGCCCCTCATGCTTTACTAGATAAGTATCATAGGTGGCTTCCTAATTTTCAAGGTAATAATGTTATTTCATCTCAGACCTATCATCCATGTAAGGGCCTTTGAAAACATACTTATCGAGAAAGAAGTTGAACATGAATATGTAGTGATAAAATTATTCATTTTATCTTTCAAAGAAGATGCTAGGGTTTGATTCAAGAATCTTGATGATGCTAGTGTTCGATGTTGGGATGGATTTAAAGAAATATTTTTAGAACAAATGGTAAATAAAAAAAAATGGTAGAATCTTGTCAATAGAGCTTAATGAGATTAAGAAGAAGGAAAATGAAATTGCTATCACTATTCTTGTAGCTGCCCCTTCGTGAGATCCTATCCAGGATGGTAGAAGGGACGGACAGCGAAAGTAGTGACCCTCGAGGATCTTGATCACCATTGATACATTGGTTGTCACACCGATCAAGACCTTCCTCACTTTAAGTCGACTACGTAAGAAGGCTAAGGGGGAGACCCTTATCTTTCCTTGCGGAAAGACTTAACCAACAAAGATACCCTAAGGACTATGCAATCAATGAGAATGGGATACCTTTTGATAATAAACCCTAGGTTGTAAATGGAAGCTAATGAGGGAGTCTCAAATGGATTGATATAGATTAGAATTCTTGGATAAGAAATATGTATCCCTCATCAAAATCCTCTGGAACATGGATACTCTTAGGAAAGATCAACAAAAGAGAAACAACTGAGTGAGTTGAAGAATAGAAGTTAAGATGAAGACTAGAAGCCAGTATATCCACCCTAGTAATTATCCATATCAATTTAGGTACTAAAGATGAGGACTAGGTTTTGTGTTGTCATTCTTATTTCACTTTTCTTTAATAATGAGGAATTATAATAACCTTCATATATATCTATATACATCTAATATTCCAATCATATTAACCTTCATATATATCTAGCATTACAATCATATATTTAGATATAATTTTATTAATCAAAATTTTTAAATATTTAGATATAATTTTATTAATCAATATTCTATATTAAACTTAAGAAAAAATGGTATTTTTTAACCACAATAACCTTGTAACCTGGATTAAGAAAAAATGGTCCTTTTTAACCACAATAACCTTGTAGCCTGGATTCCCTGGTGACAAGCTATAGTGGAAACTAGCTGTATATTTTTTATAAAACACAAATAGGATAAAAAGATCACTTAAAAATAAAATAAGAGGTATAAGATGCTTTTATAGTAACATTATCTTCGATGATGTATATATATAGTTGCATTGATCTCTCACAACTCCATGGCTATGTGTCTATTGAGGAGGTTGACATTGTAAATATAATTTTTTGTGTTTTAATAGGATAGTCTTCATATTATCTCACATAGTTTATGGTTATATATATCAATTAAAATAGTTAGAAATTTAGTTATATGTATATTTATAAGTTATAATATTAAAGTGTAAATATAAGATATGGTTATGTATATTTATAACTTATAAGTTTAAAGTTTAAATATAAGATATGATTGTTTCCATATAATTTATATTATAGTTGATAATGATTTATATTATTAATCTTGTGTTGATTTGTAAATGGAAAAAAATCATCGTGATATTAAGAATTTGAATTGAACAATATTGTGTCATATTATTATATTAAAATGTTGATTTTCAATATTTTATCGTATTACAACATTAAGAACTTGATTTCTATAGTTTTTCACATTACGTTAGTGAGTTGTCTTTACTATCATGTCACTCTATAAAATTGATATGTTGTAACTAAGATTAACAAATATAAATATAGTTAATTATCGTTATATTTAGTTAATCAAGGTTAAGCATAGTTATATGTAATTATGAAAAGTTACCCATAATTACTTTAGTTAATCAAAATAACCTATAGTTAATTAATCTCAACTTAAGTTAATCATAGTAAATAATAATCAATCAAAGTTAATAAATATCAATGATCATCAATCAACATAAAGCATACAACTCTGAAAATTTTTAGGATCCATAATTTTCTTAAAGTGTAAACACTCTCGGGAATCTTACTAATTCTTAAATTTTTAGCCATACAAAAATTTGGCAATATTTTTGTAAAAATATTCAAATTTATGAGGATTTTATATAGTTTCTCAACAATTTTCGCAATGTTTAGAGTAAAATATTTTTATCTTGTGGAATTTGGGTGAATCATTTTATACAAAATGAAAATTGGTCAATCATATTTTTTGAAAAAACAATCCAAAGCTATCTCATGGGCTAAATTTTACCCCTAATTTTTCCTTGATATGAAACAAAAGTAAACCATGGTCACCATAAAAACATTCTAAAACCATTGTCAACCAAGATAAGAATTATAGGTAGCTAATGGTTAACTATGGCCAAATACAATTGACTTTGGTTTTCTATGTTTAACTATGATTAACTAATAATTGAATATACTTGAATTTGGATTACTATGGTTGATTAAATGTTATGTAACATTGTGACATTTCAATAGAAATAATTGAAGAGGCTCGCTTTGTTATTATGTCACAAGGTCACATTATGGTTTCTTTAAAATTTTGTCACATTATGACCTTAAGAGAACAACTTCACGATAATGTCACATGTGATACTATGAGGTTGAATTCAATATTATGTAACATAGTGATATTATGTTTGACTTCAATATTTTTCCAGATTGTGACATTAAGAGGTTGGATTTCATATTATGTCATTGTGGCACTAAGGGTCTGACTTCAGTATTATTGTAAAATTACACAACATGAAAAGTTCAAGTGTTCAATATTGTGTGACTCAAAATTAATGTATGGACAGTAATAGTCAACCATAATCAATAATAATTAACCACCCTCAACCATTTTTAGACATACCTAATAACAGTCAGCCATGGTTAGTCATAGTTAACCATGGTCAACCAAAGTTGACTGACATGGACCATAATCTACCAAAGTCATATATAACTAATGGCTACTATGGTTGAATATGAAATTGAGTTTGATTTAATTTGTTTTTCTATGCTTAAGCATGGTTAACTAAGTCTTGATTATATTTGACTTTGGATTACAATGGTTGACCTAAATGTTATGCAACATTTTGACATGCAAGATAAATAATTGAAGAGGTTGACTTCAATATTATGTAAAGTTATCACATTATGGTTATTTGAAGATTCTGTTTCATTATGACATTTAGAGGTTGTTTTCATTATGATGTAACAATATGACATTCTGGTTCTTTAATATTATATTGGATTGTGACATTAATAAATTGACTTCAATATTTTGTTGGATTAGGAAATTAAGAGGTTGATTTCAATATTACATCGCATTACCACACTAAGAGGTTTCCTTCAATATTATGTAACATTATGATGTAACAATATGACATTGTGGTTCTTTAATATTATGTTGGATTGTGACATTAATAAGTTGATTTCAATATTTTTTTGGATTGGGACATTAAGAGGTTGATTTCAATATTACATCATATTACCACACTAAGAGGTTTCCTTCAATATTATGTAACATTGCAACGTGGAGAATTTGAATTCAATATTTTATCATAATGCAATATAATGTGAGATACAAAATATATTTAGTGTTATGATGATATTTTATCATGAAAGATCAATATAATGTGAGATACAAAAAATATATTTAGTGTTATGATGATATGATGATGTGAATGCATGTTTTAGTTGTAATACTCTTTTCCCAACAAATGGTATCAAAGCTCAAGTTTTTGATGCTGAAATGTTCAGATTCATGTGAGGTTCAATAGTTTGGGCATGCATGCTCGTTGTTCGAAAAAATTTAAGAAAACCACATATTCGTAACACATTTAGTGTAAGCGGAACCCCCATGGCATCTCTATCCATGGTCTCATGCTCTCTTTCCCTCCAAGTCAGCAGCATACCTGCATTCTGCATCCTTTCATCCATTAGTTTTTTGTTTTTTTTCATTTTTCTTGTGGTACCCGTGGCTTCACCTCTGCAATAGAGGTGGGTACCCGTGGGTTCACCTCTACTAAACCCATGCATATTCCTCGTAGCCGCGTGTTTATCATAGAGGAACCTGTAGGTTCGAGGCCCTAATTTTTAAACCTTTATAAAAAAGAAAAAAACACTAAAAAATAAAAATAATGGTTGGATTTGCTAGTTAAGAGAGAGATGACTTACTTGCCACTGACAGAATTCGATTTGGTGACCCGGTTTAAGCGCTACAAGCAGTTGAAGTAAGAGGGTTCTTTTTCCTTTTTGCTCCAACAAAATGACTTTGTGAGTTTTGTGGACATTTTGGAACTATTTATAAAAGTTACTTTAATTTTTTACCCACTTTTACCGATTTCATATAGTTTCAAAACTATTTTTTAACTTTATTTAATCACTAATGTCCTTGTTAAGTTCTTTTTGATTAGGTAAAGTTTGAAGCAACTTCTCTCACTACTTTTCGCAATAGTGTTCTATAAAGGTTTGATTTTCTTTGTGACATGTTAGTTTGGTACAATACTTCTTGTCCTTTTATGTCATAATGAAATCTCTTTTGATCATGTTTATATGTCATTTTCTACTAAGCCGGTCGTCTTCATTATAGCTGCAACTTTTCGTCATTTGACAAGATCAAGGAACTTAGTTCCCTGGTACCTATAAAGTATATTTAAGCCCTTGTTAGACTCTTTAAAATCAAACAACATCACCGAGTATACTTGTCACTTCAAAATCGCTAAAGGAATTGAAGCGACATCCACTTAGGTCTAAGTTTACCCCTTTTCTGGACTTTTATGGATTAATTATGAAAAAGATATACTCTAGTCATGCGTGACTAGAAAAGTTCTTCTCTCATTGTTTTACAGTTTTAACTAACTCTACGAAAAGGGACCTTTTGGAGTCTTCTTTAGGGTTTTCAGACTCTTGAAACATGAAAATAGAAGTGAGCATTAACCAACTCGGGCTCGATGTGAAATCCACGAGTAGGTATATGGAGTTCTTTTTTAAGTTTTTCAAACTTCTTAAATATGAAAACACCGGCGAGCATAAACCAACTTGGGCTCGATATTAAAATTCACAAGTGGGTGTATGGAGTTAGTGTTTAGGTGTTTCATACTCCTTAAAATTGAAAACACCGGAGAGCATGAATAGATCTAGGCTCGATATTAAAATCCATGGATCAATGTTATTGAGTACTAGTCTATCTCTTCTTCAAAGTCGTTAAAACATGAAGAAGGTCTTGAGTTTCCCTCCCTTGGACTCATTAAATTACACATGGTTGGACTTATATCAAGTAGTCTTCTCCCTCATTCTTTGAGCTTGCTTCGAAAATGAAGAAGGAATATAGAGTTTTCTTTCTTGGACTCATTAAAACTAACAAGAAGGACATTTTTTAAATGAAAAGAGAAAGGGGAAGGGAAGAATGTCAAAGTATCTTTCAGTATAAAGGAAGCAAGTCACTTATGTCCTTGAACACAACACCTTTCTGAGTCTTTTCAAACAAGTTGGATTTTAGTTTTGTCCTTAGGATGAACCTGATCTTAGAGCTTTTACTCCTTTGATTGGTTACTCTTCCAGTCATATGGAGAATGTTCTAATGTATCCTACATTACAGATTTATATCATGGTCCCCTTTCTTTTCAAAGCTTCCTATGTCACTCTTGTGTTGTGCTCATTGTTCAAGGACACCCCTTGTGTCAGCCATTCTGTAGTTACCTTGACCTCATGTGTCGGCCATTCCTCGGTGTCAGTTTGTTTCATCATGTACTCAGTCCTATTCCAGATCAAATCAACCTCTTGATTGTATCTCATGCTGGATGATGGAGGATTCCTTAAGGCCTCCCTTCCAGTAGACTTCTTCCCATCGAATTCAACTCATCTTTCTCTGGGAATGAATTTAGAGTTTCGAGTAGTACCTTGGGGATTGCAGACATCAGTGGCAATTTCCATCTCCTTTGAATTATGGGAATATATCAATGTCCCCTACTCGAAGGATTCTTTAGGTGTTCGAATTCAAGACCCCTAGTTATTCACACTTGTTAGAATGTACTAGGTACCTTGGACCCCATTTTCATTAATGGTGGGTGTCCTCGCGTTTGTTAACGTTCTACATCATTGGCCGGTAATCAAACGATATCCTCCATGTTCGACTTCAACTCATTTATTCGCATGGTTAGGATTTGCACTTTGAGACGGTTTGGATGAATACCTTGGGCCTATAATAGAATTATCATATTGTACTCCTATAGATATGGTATTATTCCTCTATGCGGAAGTGTCGTCATTTGGATTGACAAGTGTCGCAAGTGTCGTAACTTGCTGTGATGGGTTATTAGACCACCTATTGAGGGGTCGGCCCGGATTAATGTAACCATGGGTTATTAGACTGAGTTAGACAAGTCGACCCTGCTAGTTTATTAGGCAAGTCGGGATAAGTATAAATAGAGAGTGGGAGCTCTCTATTTGATCATCTCATTATTCACTTCTACATCACTCGGAAAGTGGTGCACTAGTGAGGAAGGAGGATTAGCTGCTAGGAGAAGACTATCTCTTGTATTTGTTTGTATCATTGCTCTTTCTATCTCTGAGGAAGTTGTGGGGTTTTTCACCTTTATGGTTTTCCCCATTGAAACTCTATGTGTCTATTGTCTCATGTGATTATTTGGTGTGATTGATATGCATTGTTATACTTGATATGTTGTACATGTTATTCTCTTAGTAAAGATCCTAGAGTATGTTGAATTAATGCTAAAAAATTAACATGGTTTCAGAGCTAACCTGAGAAGAAGACATTGTGCAGTGGAAGAAACTAGGGTTTCTTGTTTATTGGGTTTCTCTCCACATATTTTGGAAAAGAAGTAAGGTAGATTGACTCTAATCATCAAGGTGAATCTTTCTGTCCAATCAAAATTCAATTCTGAGCACTTTCATTTTTTGCCCTAAAACGTAGGGTTTCCACAAAAATAGGAATTTCTAAAATCTAAGGACATAGCTGGAAGATACTTGGAAAAGTCGAAGTTTAGAGCTTTGGATCGAGATTTTTGGTTGGGTGAAGCTCCGGGAAACTCAAACCCTAATTTAGGGTGCTCCCTAGTGAATCCGGGAAGACTAAAAGGCATTTCTGAAGGGTGAAACTTTGCAGTTCTCAATTTATGAGTATACTAGGTTGATCAAGTCATCAAGGCGCATCTTTCTATCCTTTCAGAAATTTTAAATTCACATTTTGAATTTTTAGGGTTTCTCTGACAAACCCTAATTCTGCTCCAGATCCAGATTTCTGCAAATCAAGTGGTAAGACCTAAATCTTTTCTATTTCCATTTGAAGTACTCTTTAAAGATGTCTCACCACACCAAGATTGAAGATAAGCTTGAAGGGGCTGATAACTTTCGAGCATGGAAGTATAGGATTGGGTTAATCCTGGAAGAAAATGAATTGGATACTTACATAAGCTCTGAGGTCCCTGTCCCAGAGGGAGAAGAGGCTAAGGCCCTTCACAAGAAGAACTTGGTCAAGGCAAAGAGGATCAATGATGATTCTGTCAAATACCATCTGATTGCACATGTGTCATCTCTGAAGACACCCAAGGAGATGTTTGATTCCCTGACCAAGTTATTTGAAGGGAAGAACATAAATCGGAAGATGACTCTGCGGAACCAATTGAAAGGGGTAAAGCTTTAGAATGGAGAGACCATTCAATCCTATTTCTCTAAGGTCTCTCAGATCAAGGAACAACTCGAAGTTGTGGATTAAATTGTGGACAATGGTGAAGTTGTTATGACCACACTGAATGGCCTACCTAGGTCATGGGATTCCTTTATTCAAGGAATCTGTGCAAGAAAGAAACTAGTCTCCTTCAGTAGACTGTTGGAGGAATGTTCACAAGAAGAGGCTAGGCTTGTAGCCTGAGAAGAGAAGATGGGTAACGAAGATCAAGCTCTCACAACACACACTAAGAAAGGAAAGCCTAAGAGGGAGCCATCTCATAACAAGAGATCTTCACACCACCATTATCATAAGGATAAGAAAGATCTCAGATGCTTCACATGCAATGAGAAGGGACACTTTGCTGCAGATTGTCCTAAGAAGAAGAAAGACAACAACAACATTTTCAACAACAAGAAGAAGAACAACAAAAGGAGATATCATGCTCATGCTACTGAGGATGATGAACCTCCCAAGAAGAAGGCTAGAGCAGAAAGTGATGATTCATCAAGTGAAGATGAATATGTTCTAATATCCGCCCTCACAGGTACTATCTCTCATGGATGTAATGATTGGCTCATTGATAGTGGGGCTTCCAAACACATTATTCGGTTTAAATAATCTTTTGTAAATCTATCTGAACATGAATCACCCCATAAGGTGAAACTTGGGGATGATTATCAATATCCTATCAAAGAAAGTGGTGAAGCCTCCTACAACCTAGATTCTGGAAAGTCCTTGAAGATGAAAGATGTGTTATTTGTACCTGGGCTCAAGAAGAACCTACTCTCCATATCTACATTGGATGCAAAAGGCATGAGGGTTGCATTTGTAGATGGTCAAGCCTTAATGTGGCCAAAGGGTAAAACCATAGATGATGCAGTAGTGATTGGAGAGAAAGAGGGAGGATTGTACAAATTGAAAGGACAACTTGAACATGCCATGGTACATGAATCCATGGAGCCAAGTGAACTTTGGCATAGAAGGCTTGCACATGTGCACTATAGAGCACTACCAATTGCAAGTAAAGTTGTAGAGGGTCTTCTTGAAATCAAGTCAAAGCATGAAGGTGTTTGCAAAGGATGTGCAAAAGGAAAGAACATTAAGAAGGAATTTCCAAGCAGTGAAAGCAAAGCAAAATGAATCTTGAAAATTATCCACTCCAATGTATGCGGTCCGATGTCATCCAGTTCTCTGAGTGGGTATGTATACTATGTCTCTTTCATTGATGATTTCTCTAGGAAGACTTGGGTCTACTTCTTGAAGAACAAAGATGAAGTATTTGACAAGTTCAAGGAGTTCAAAACCTTGATGGAAAATCAAACTGATAAGAAGATCAAGACCTTCAGATCCGACAATGGCGGAGAATTCACTTTAGGTGATTTCAAGAAGCTATGCAGTGATTCAAGGATTAAGAGGGAGTTGACTGCTCCCTACAATCCACAACAAAATGGAGTTGCAAAAAGAAAGAATAGAACAATCATGGAAGCAGCACGGGCAATGTTGCATGACCAGGATCTACCTATGCATCTATGGGCAGAAGCAGCTAGGATAGCTGTATATGTGCAGAACATAACACCTCACAAGATATTGGAAAACAAGACACAAGAAGAAGTCTTCACTGGTAAGAAACCCTAGGTCATCCATCTCAAAATATTCGGTTGTCCAGTATATACACATGTTCCAAAGGAAAAGAGAACAAAGCTAGATCCTTCAAGAAAGAAGGGTATCTTTGTGGGGTAAAGTGAAAGCTCGAAGGCTTACATAATATACTTTCCAGGATTCAAGAAGATTGATGTTAGTAGGGATGTAACATTTGATGAAGACTCAGCTTTCATCAAGTCAAGAAAGGCACTTGTTGAAGATCATGAAGAACCAAAGGAAACCAAATTTCAAGATACCACCATGACTGAAGCAATTCCAGAAGCAGATTGTGAAATTGAAGATCCACAAGAACCTATAGATCCACCCTATGAGAAGAACTCTCACAAGAGGAAACATGCATGGGCTAGAGAGCTCATCCAAGATGCAGAAAGATATGGTATTCCAGAAGAGGAACACAGAGAAAGGAAAAGGACAAGGTTACAGACTAGCTATGTTGCCTTACTCTGTGACATTATGAACAAAGAACCTTCCAGTTATGAAGAAGCAGCGGAAAAAAAAAAATGGAAGGATGCCATGGTCGAGGAGTATCAGTCGATCATGAAGAATGATGTTTAGGATGTAGTCCCAAGACCTGAAGGGAAGTCGGTTGTGACTTCCAAGTGGATCTACAAGATCAAGCATGCTGAATATGGCGGCATAGAGAAATACAAAGCAAGATTTGTAGCTCGTGGCTTCTCTAAGAAAGAGCGGATAGACTATGAAGAAACTTTTTCTCCTATAGCTAGGTACACTTCCATCAGATCAGTACTTGCTATGGTTGCAGTGATGAAATGGAAGATACAACAGATGGATGTCAAGACAACTTTCTTGAATGGCGTAGTCGAAGAGGAAGTGTATGTGGAGCAGCCACTTGGTTTTGAGACACATGACAGGGAGTCATACGTATGTCGGTTGAAGAAATCCTTGTATGGCTTGAAGAAAGCCCCTAAAACTTGGTATGGTAGGATGGACAACTTTCTATCCAGTTTGGGCTTTACCAAGAATAAAGCAGATTCCAACCTTTACTACAAGGTTGAGGAAGGAAATCTTGTGATACTACTCCTGTATGTGAATGACCTGTTTGTTACAGGAGAGGATGAATTGATTGCCGACACTAAGAGGAAGCTTGCAGCTGAGTTCGAGATGAAGGACTTGGGGATGATGCACTATTTTCTAGGCATGGAGGTGTGTTAGAGTAAAGATGGGATCTTCCTTGGACAAGGGAAGTATGCAGTAGAGATCTTGAATAGGTTCGGGATGATGGACTGCAAGGCCATGGCCACACCTATGGCATCAAATTTGAAGCTTCTGTGTGATGCTTCATCTGAGCCAATTGATGTCACTATGTATCGTCAGATGATTGGGTCCTTTATGTACTTGACGAACACGAGACCAGATATTTGCTTTGCGGTGAACACATTGAGCCAGTTCCTGACAGATCTGAGGAGTGTTCACCTGGTTGTTGTAAAGCATATTCTGAGGTACCTGAAGGGTACAGTTGATTATGGGCTCAAGTATGATGTGAATCAAAAGTTTAACCTACAGGGTTATGTTGATTCAGACTGGGCAGGCAGTGCTGCAAATAGGAAGAGAACTTCTGGGTGTTGCTTCAGTATGGGATCATGTGTGATCTCTTGGTTTAGTAGGAAGCAGTCCTGTGTAGCACTGAGTACAGCCGAAGCAGAGTATGTTGCAGCTTGTTTGGCTAGTTGTAAGGAAGTATGGCTACGGAAGCTTCTGTATGAGTTATTTGATCTCCCATTGGAGGCTGCTGGTATCTTTTGTGACAACCAGAGTTGTGTGAAGCTGTCTGAGAACCTGGTGTTCCATGACAGGTCGAAGCACATTGAGATCAAATATCACTATATCAAGGATATGGTGCAGAGAGGAGCAGTGAAGCTCCTATATGTTGCGACATATGGGGAGGTTGCAGATGTGTTGACGAAACCACTAGCCAGAGTGAAGTTCGAGTACTTCAAAGAGAGGCTTGGTGTTCTTCAGATTGACGACACTTCGAGGAAGAAGTGATGGACACATTTTCTGGAGCCATTCCAAGCATGGTGAGAGGAGGATCCTTCACATGGCTGTGGATATAAGCGCATATTATGAGCATCGGGACGATGCTTCAGTTACTGCTTTGTATATGCATCATGTTGGATGCTTGGTATGATCAGTTGGATCATGTATATGTATATGCATCATGTTGGATGCTTGTTATGATCAGTTAGATCACTTATTTGTGTATGTATCAGGTGGATACATTGTATGATCAGGTAGATCATATATGATGATATGTATCAGGTAGATACTTGGTATGCATTAGGTGGATGCACAGTATGATCAGGATGATCATGGATGACGAGCTTCAGGGTGTTGCTCCAGATGATATGCATCAGGATGATGCTATGATGATGACCAGGATGATCATGTGATGATATACATCAGGATGATGTATGGTGAGTATCAGATGGATACTATGTGGCCGTGGACAGGTTGTGTAGATAAGCATATAATAGTGCCCTGGGAGATTTGCAGATACTCTTTCAAGGTTTTGCCTATGGCATATAATAGCACCCTAGGATATTTGGCGAAATCTCTTTCGAGGTTTTGCTTGGGAGGACATATAATAGCGCCCTGGGAGGTTTGCAGATACTATTTCAAGGTTTTTCCTATGGCATATAATAGCGCCCTGGGATATCTGGAAAATTCTCTTTCGAGGTTTTTTCCTATGGCATATAATAGCACCCTGGGAGATCCGATATGTTGAGCTGTGTGCTCATAATCAGTCCTGGGATGCTCTTTCAAGGTTTTTCCATGACCACATATAATAGCGCCCTAGGAGATCCGATAGGTTGAGTTGTGTGCTCGTAATCAGTCCTGGGATTCTCTTTCGAGGTTTTGTGGTGGGTTCAAATGTAATAGCTCCTTGGGAGATCCGATAGGTTGGTCTGTGTACCCGTAATCAGTCCTGGGATGCTCTTGCGAGGTTTTGTGATGCATGTAATTAGTCCTGAGGATTCCACAGTATGGCCAGTGATGATGAAGAGCTGTAGGTGGTGGGACTACATCTAGTATGAAAAAGGACTGGCTCTGTAGAACTTCCTATGATGAGTAGATCAAAGATTGATTGAGATAGCAGCAGCTGTGACGATGACGATGATTCAATGACGATCATCCAGTGACGATGATCCAGAGAAGAAGACTTGTGCTAATAGATGTGTGTCGAGAAATACCTTCCTAGTTAAGAGGGAGTGTTGATGTATATGTAACTTCAGAATGTATTTCACCTATGTATATTGTACTCCTATAGAGATGGTATTATTCCTTTATACGGAAGTGTCGTCATTTGTATTAACAAGTGTCGCAAGTGTCGTAACTTGCTGTGATGGGTTATTAGACCACCTATTGAGGGGTCGACCCTGATCAATGTAACCATGGGTTATTAGACTGAGTTAGACAAGTCGGCCCTGCTAGTTTATTAGGCAAGTCGGGATAAGTATAAATAGAGAGCGGGAGATCTCTATTTGATCATCTCATTATTCACTTCTACATCACTCGGAAAGTGGCGCACTAGTGAGGAAGGAGGAGTAGCTGCTAGGAGAAGACTATCTCTTGTACTTGGTTGTATCATTGGTCTTTCTATCTCTAAGGAAGTTGTGGGGTTTTTCACCTTTATGGTTTTCCCCAGTGAAACTCTGTGTGTCTATTGTCTCATGTGATTGCTTGGTGTGATTGATATGCATTTTTATACTTGATATGCTATACATGTTATTCTCTTAGTAAAGATCCTAGAGTATGTTGAATTAATGCTCAAAAATTAACATGGCCATGCTATATGCATATTTCATTTATGTATTGGAGATTATGTTCTACCATTCTGAACATCTCCTGATGTCAAGGTTGTAAATTGCTCGTTGACTTTGTTTCTGTTTCAGGTACTGTTTGTGCCCTCATCCTACAGCCTCTTTTCTCCTCCTCTGCTTGAATTGTAATTTATTTCATCCGTCGCTTCCCTTTGACATCACACATTAGGGGGCATCTGTTATCGATCAAATTAGCACTTCTCCGTCCATGACCACATTTCTACGTTGGTCACACAAAAGGAAAAAATGGATTGAAGAGATTACCTTGACCATATATGACCTTGAGCTAAATCTTATAATCCTTTCCTCAGAATCATACTTATCTGCCTATTTTTATTCATAGCCACGACCCTTATGCTTTTCAACCAGCGAGTCATCCACAAGTGTCACTACTGAAAACACGTGGGTATCAATAAAATTGTTGCACTTGCTACATGAAATCTAAGACACTCGCGAGTCACTCGCTAGTTGTCTCATATCATAGTCGCGGTTTTCTTAAGAAAACTTCCAAAAATAATTAGAAACACGAATTGGGATTAGTTGAGGCAGGTATCCAAACTTCCCCAACTTCCCAACTCAACCAACTTTCGAACCAATTCTCCTTGCCTTACCATAAATAGAAAGGTAGGACTTGATAAATTGACATTATTATCACTAGAGAAAGTTATGCTGGAGAAATTCATAGCTAAGAGAGAGGATCAGGAGCCCAGGGTCTAGTTATGACGGTGCCAGTGTAGGATGGGTATAACATTTTGTATCTTCTGCATTTGTCAATAAAGATGTGGACATTCTTCCCTTCCCATAGATTTGTTTATATATATTGTGTTTTTGTAATGTTCCTTGTTAAGAATTTTATTAAAATGACCATTTTTTCACTTTTTCCCCAAATTCGACCTTTGACTAGTTTTGATGCCTAGGTCTCCAATTTGCCCCAAATGCTCCCAAATATTTTGATAAGGTATATGGATGATGTTAGAACATAAATATGTGTTTCATGGATGATTTTTGACCTTTAAAATACTTCTTCAAATCCTCTTTCAATAATGGCCAATGTAGGGAACTTTACTAGTAATTTACCTTTGACTAGTATTGGTCTCTGGGTCTCCAATTGGCTCCAAATGCCTCTAAATCTTCAGTGAAGGTGTATAAATGATTTTTTTACTTTATTATTATGTTCATGTATTATTTATGACCATCAAAATACTTCTGCAAACTTGTTTAATATTTTGGACAAAGTATGGAATTTAACTAGCAATTTGGGGTTCAAATCCCCCCAGGGTAAGTACTGAAAATGACTCTCCAAATGCCTCCAAACTTAGTCAAAATTCTGAACAGAGGTAGGGGATGTCTGAGGGACATTATTTAGGTCTCATGTGCACCATTAATTAATTATTAAGTCTGTTCTAACCTTCTCCCAAATAGCATAAAAAATCACTAGTTCAACCCTTGGGGAAATGGCACCAAATCTTCCCCAAATGTAAATAAAATGAGTAAAATGACTTCAAATTCTTGAGTACTGAACATGAAACTTGTATAATACATCAATAAGATTACATTCATCAATAAACCATCGGTATTTTACTTATCCATTCTAATCCATCAACATTACATTGGTTCACAACAAGGTAGTGGGGAAATGTCATTGTTCTTTCATTAAAAATGAGATTTATACATTTCTACTTGGAATTTCAACCTGAAAATCTCTGGAGATGAAGAACAGAGTATTTAATTCATATTGAAAAATAAATGGTGCATTATAAGCTCCCCCAAAGAGTACAATAGTCACCAAAAACGCCCTCCCTCAAGGAGCAAGAATATGCCTTCAAAACTCGAAATGGTTGAGAGAATGTGATGCATTAGAAGAAACCATGATCTTCCCTATAGCTTACACCTGCAACAAATGATTCCATTAAAGCTCCAAATGAAAGGTCTGAATCGTCTTTTCAATTACCAACTTGGATGGGAATCTTTCACCCTTGAAATTGGCTAAGGCAAGAAACTAGTCATCCACTAGCTCTCCCTCTTCACAAATGCAATTGCAAATTTATCAAATGATCAAAATATGGTTTCCTTCTTTGTTATTGACATTTATAAACTTCTAATGTCCTAAATGGGTCGAATTCCTTCCAAGAGACTCATGCTAACTCAATTTGGGAAGAGATTCCAAAGAACGCCACTTGTACAACAATTCCTAGTCTCCCACTTCCACCAAATCACATGTGGAAGCATCTTAGCTTCCCTAACTCCCTTGAGCACCCTCTTGGAGGCTATTTTTATCCCTGACATGTCATAAATGTCATATGTCATCCTTCATGTCTGATTTGTGTCATAGGTGTTGTAGAATCTTCATCATTGTTGTCATAGAGCTAGGGAATCTAGCCCAAGTGTCTCACTAGCTCCAAATTGCCTCTTCATTTTCCATGGGAGTTACTTTTCCTTTACATTTCGACCTTGGATGAGTCATGCAATGAATAATACCTTTTGAACTCCTCCAAGTATGTTACCATTCACCTTGAATTCGAAATGGTGAGAGAATGATGCCAACTGTAGTGGGGAAATCTAGCCATATGTGGGTCCCCCTTCCTCCATGTGTCTTCATGATCAAATGCCACTTTTATTTTAAATTGTATATATTTATTTAGCTCCTTTATTAAATATTTATTCCATTCTAATGTTCAAACATCATTTATTATTCCCCTTATTCCAAATCCCAAAGATTCCACCCCAAACCTAGGAAACTAGTAATTTTCCTCGTTGGCAATTATTTTACCCTTAGCATCAATTTGAAAAACTCTAATGAATATATCCAATGTGCTTAGGCCATTGTGAGCCAATGCCAATTTGGAACATGACAAATCCTCCCTTCCCAATATTGCTTGTCCTCAAGCAATTTCAAACATGGGTGTTGAAGAACGTGCTTTCTGTATAATTCTTTGAAGTTTCCATTGAATTTCCCAACCTTGAGTGTTTGAGATTCCATGAATATTTTAGAGAGGAACCACCATACTTGCTGCTGCACTACTCTGATAAAAGTCACTTTATTAAGTGGTAAATCCATCTCCCATACTGCTCTCCAACCCATACCATCAGATAAGAGGATTCATGGATCCCATTTTCCTATATGCATTCTTCCAAACATCATGATTACAAAATATATATCATCAAAGTACATAACAACATAATGAAAATGTACATCAAGGAGATGCTTCATCAAAGAGTCATGAAAGTGCTTATACCTCCAAGCAAGTAGACCACCATTTTCCAAGTGCATACAATATTCAAGTGACCCATCAAATATGCTCCAATGACATAGGTGAGGATCCCATGTCTTATAATGATGCTCCAAAAGGATGTGATATGCATCAAAATATTCGGCCATGTATTCCTTCATCCAATAAGTGAATGAAGAATCTCCACTAAAATCTGAACCAAATAATGAGCAGAAAAAACAAGGAGACTTGAAAGGACTCAAAGAAGTCTCACCCATACATCCCTAAATCTAAGAATAATAAAGATGTAACAAAGTATGTGGCTTCCAACAAAAATATTCTTCAATCATAAATCTATTCACCCAAGTTTTGGATGAAGTTCCTCCAACATCAAATGAACCAAGTGTTGAGCAAGAAAAACCATGAGTCTTCAAGTGACTCAAATGCATATCATAGGGGCATATAGATAGATGTGCATCATCATAAAGTAACAAAGGATTCTTCTACACATGTGAATAAGAATGTGCTCCAACCATGTCATCATAAAAGGTAAATCTACCAGTTCCATACTCCTCATGTGGCACCATAAAAAAAATCCTTTCACCCATTCTTCATTGAGACTAATGCTGTGAAACATGGAATTGTAGGATGTAGGAGAATGAACTAACTCACCCAAATGATCAAAACGTGCAGAAGTTTCATCATGGGAAGGATCCATATGGGTAGTATCATGCAGCTCCTTCAAAAGTGTGAAACCTTTGTCATAGATTGGTTCCAATGTAGAGGAATCATGCTCTTCTTTAAAAATTGCATAACCTTCATCAAGAGACAATTCAAGTTCCTCTTCCACCACATCAAGTGTTTGGATATCTTCAATTTCATCTTCAAACACATCAACAACATTCAAATTCCCACATTTCTCATGATCCACCATGTCATGAGAATCCTCCAAACAATTTACCATTTGACAATCTGAAACATAGGAGGAAAAGCAAGTATCTTGCAAATTTTCAAGAAGTTGCTCATTTTGAATTGTGAGCTTATGTTTATCCTCATTATTCTTCAAGTATTCATCATGTAACAATTCATTAAGTTCAAACAAATGGTTTCTATAAAAAATCAAAGACATGAAATTACCTTTGATGTGGCACATTGCTCTTTGAATCTTCTCCATGTCTTCAAGGAAGGATGTTTCCTCCAATGAAGTAGCTCTCCAACAAGAATTTGACACCAATGCTTGAGTGTCATGGAGAATGTTGAGGGACTCTTGGATCTTTTTATTCATCTTTAAGGACCCTTCAAGAAAATGAGGCTCTTGCAAATGAAACTCCTCATCTTCTTCATTTTTGCTTGGACCAACTTCATGAAGCTCAAGTGGTGATGAGGAAGTTGATCTTGGTTCTTCTTCAACTCCTACAAGGTCTTCATTATCATGCTTAATGGAACTTGGGCTTGCAGCAACACTTTCAAAAGTGATCTCTATGTCACCAATATAGAGGTGTGAGCACCCATCAGTAGGTACTCCTTCATAGTTTAAGCATCCATCAGTAGATTCTCTTTGGTTCATGTCTAAGCTAGAAGGTGTCTCGAAATGATTTTCCCTATTTTCAATAGAATCTTCTTCATGATCTTGTGATGTCTTTTCCTTTTTCTCCTTCAAGAAAGTTGTTGCATTTTTCCCCTTGTTTTCCTTAGGATCAATATCTTTGGAAGCTCTTTTTGAAGAATTCCCAAAAGCTCTCCTCAAGTAGAACATCATTTCACGCACACATATATGATACTCTCTCCAAGGTTCTTTCCAAGAAGGGCATAAATATTTCTTTAATAACTCCACATATTCATTTTTGGGTCTATTTTCAAACAAAATATCATCATAGTCTTCAAAAGACATGGTATTTTTTGGATCTTCCTTTGAAGCAAGAAATTCTTGATATTTTTGATATTGTTAGGGCAAGGTTTTATATCTTGCTCTCCATCTTTGTAACTCATCCATAGCATTATACTTTGGTGGTGTGACATCCTCATATTTATCATATATAGGGTTATAATCATAATCTTCATTCCTCCTAAAATTGTAATAAGTGTTGCATGATGGCACCTCGTCCTCGTACCATTCACATTTTGCTTCATATTGCTCATAAGCATTTGCATATTCCTCATAAGAATTGTACTCATAGGATTCCTCATAATAGTAAGACATGGATGCCAATTATTCTTAAATGTATGGACCTAATACATAGGTGCAAGGACCATGCTCTGATACCACTGTAATGTCCCTTGTTAAAAATTTTATTAAAATGACCAATTTTTCCCCAAATTCGACCTTTGACTAGTTTTGATGCCTAGGTCTCCAATTTGCCCCAAATGCTCCCAAATCTTTTGAGAAGGTATATGAATGATGTTAGAACATAAATATGTGTGTCATGGATGCTTTTGGACCTTTAAAATACTTCTATAAATCCTCTTTTAATTCTGGCCAATGTAGGGAACTTTTATAGTAATTTCCCTTTGATTAGTATTGGTCTCTAGGTCTCCAATTGGCTCCAAATGCCTCTAAATCTTCAGTGAAGGTGTATGGATGATTTTTGTACTTGATTATTATGTTCATGGATTATATATGACCATCAAAATACTTCTGAATTTTTTTTTAAGATTCTAGACAAAGTATGGAATTTAACTAGCAATTTGGGGTTCAAATCCCCCCAGGGTAAGTACTGAAAATGACTCTCCAAATGCCTCCAAAATCACTCGAAATTATGAACAGAGGTAGGGGATGTCTGAGGGAAACTATTTAGGTCTCATGTGATCCATTAATCAATTATTAAGTTTTTCTAACCTTCTCCCAAATAGCAGCAAAAATCACTAGTTCGACCCTTGGGGAAATGACACCAAATCTTCCCCAAATGTAAATAAAATGAGTAAAATGACTTCAAATGATTGAGTACTGAACATGAAACTTATGTAATACATCAATAAAATTACATTCATTAATAAACCATATGTAATTTACTTATCCATTCGAATCCATCAACATTACATTGGTTCACAAGAAGGTAGTGGGGAAATGACACTGTTCTTTCATTAAAAATGAGATTTATACATTTCTACTTGGAATTTCGACGTGAAAATTTATGGAGATGAATAAAAGAGTATTTAATTCATATTAAAAAATAAATGGGGCATTAGAAGCTCCCCCAAAGAGTACAATAGCTCATAAAAAATGCCCTCCCTCAAGGAGCAAGAATGTGCCTTCAAAAATCGAAATGCTTGAGAGAATGGGATGCATTAGAAGAAACCATGATATACCCTGTAGCTTACACCTGCAACAAATTAATACATTAAATATCCAAATGAAAGGTCTGAATGGCCTTCCCAATTACCAACTTGGATGGAAATCTTTCACCCTCGAAATTGGGTAAGGAAAGAAACTAGTCATCCACTAGCTCTCCCTCTTCACAAATGCAATTACAAATTTCTCAAATGATCAAAAGATGGTTTCCTTCATTTTTATTGACATTTTTAAACTTCTAATGTCCTCCATGGGTTGAATTCCTTCCAAGAGACTCATGCCAACTCAATTTGGGAAGAGATTCCAAAGAACACCACTTGTACAACAATTCCTAGTCTCCCACTTCCACCAAATCACATGTGGAAGCATCTTAGCTTCCCTAACTCCCTTGAGAGCCCTCATGGGGGATATTTTTAGCCCTGACATGTCATATATGTCATATGTCATCCTTTAGGTCTGATTTGTGTCATAGGTGTCATAGCATCTTCATCATTGTTGTCATAGAGCTAGGAAATATAGCCCAAGTGTCTCACTAGCTCCAAATTGCCTCTTCCTCTTCTATGGGAGTCACTCTTCCTCTACATTTCGACCTTGGATGAGTCATGCAATTAATAATACCTTTTAAACTCCCCCAAGTATGTTACCATTCACCTTGAATTCGAATTGGTGAAAGAATGATGACAAGTGTAGTGGGGAAATCTAGCCATATGTGGGTCTGCCTTCCTCCATGTGTCTTCATGATCAAATGCCACTTTGATTTGAACTTGTATATATTTATTTATATTCTTTTTAAAATATTTATGCCATTCTAATGTTCAAACATCATTTATTATTCCCCTTATTCCAAATCCCAAAGCTTCCACCCCAAACCTAGGAAACTAGTAATTTTCCTCCTTGGAAATTATTTTACCCTTAGCATCAATTTAACAAACTTTAATGAATATGTACAATGTGCTTAGGACATTGTGACCCAATGCCAATTTGGGACATGACAGTTTTGATTACAAAGTTATTTTATGCTATCTTATTAATGTCAATATCTTATTTTTAGTCAAACTGGTTTGAGGAAGGTCTTGTGTTGGTTTTGCACGTTGTTGCAGCAAAGAAGAAAGGGAGAAAGGATAGGACCGACCTTCGTAAATAAGGTATACATTTGTCCTAACCTTGATTCTATTTTCTTAATAATGATGTGTTGGAAGCTGGTCAATATTGAGAGGGGGGGGGTGAATCAGTATTGATAAATTTTTACCATTTAAACCACTTATTTAAACTTTAATCAAAACATTGAATCAACAAGATACACGGAACACAGATTTTATCATGGAACCCCAATTGGGTAAACCACCAACTCTTTCTGTACTGAAAATTTATATTTGCAAGCAACCACTTGCTGGAGACCACAATCCCCAATTTCTCAGCCACTACTGAAGGATGCACCCACACCCTAGTTTTTGCCTGCCCCTACAAACAAGGATACACCTATAGCCTGGTTTTTCAGCCACTACTCGAAGGAGGCTAAGACCCCCTTGCAGGCATGTAGCCTACCCTAGCACCACCCTACCACCGTTGTATGTTAATTCTGGAACTTCAAATCTATCTTGGACTGCACATGATGCTACTGCAACTTATGAATCCAAGACCCATCTCTTCTAATTTCGAATCTTCATTAAATACTTTTGTTCATGCCCTTTCAAGTCTTCATACCTTTCCAAACTTATACCTCTTCAGATACTTGTCTTCATTAATAATTAATTAAATCTTTGTCTTATTTACAGATTTAGTTAATTAACTAATCAAACATTTTGAATATGAAATATTATGACTTTTCACATAAGTTACATGTCTCTTTATTAATTTTCAAAAACTGCCTAACGACATTTTCAATATAATTAATATTTCAACAACCATATTAATTAAATCCTTTTTATTTTCTATTTGCACATATAATGAGTAAATACCATGGGTTTCTAAATACCATGGGAAAATACCTCTTTCACTTTTTCATCCACTTTTACCAAACTTCATTTTATTTCAACCTCACTTTCACATAATTTTTCTTTTAATCTTTTTGACCTTCCTTTTTAATTTTCTTTTGATATTCGTTAACTTTCTTTTAGACTTTCTTTTTAGAGTTTCGTGGAACCCCAATTGGGTAAACCACCAACTCTTTCTATATTGCAAAATTATATTTACAATAGTTATTTGCAAGCAACCACTTGCTGGAGACCACAATCCCTAATTTCTTAGCCACTACTGAAGGACGCACCAACACCCTGGTTTCTGCCTGCCCCTACAGACAAGGATACACCTATACCCTGGTTTTCTAGCCACTGCTGGAAGGAGGCTAAGACCCCCTTGCAGGCATGTATCCTACCCTAGCACCACCCTACCATCCTTGTATGTTAATTCCGGAACTTCAAATCTATCTTGGACTACACAGGATGCTACTGCAACTTATGACTCCAAGACCCATCTCTTCTAATTTTGATTCTTCATTAAATACTTTTGTTCATACCCTTTCAAGTATTCATACCTTTTCAAACTTATACCTCTTCAAATCTTTCTCTTCATTAATAATTAATTAAATCTTTGTCTTATTTATAGATTTAATTAATTAACTAATCAAACCTTTTGAATATGAAATATTATGACTTTTCACATAAGTCACATGACTCTTTATTAATTTTCAAAAACTACCTAACGACATTTTCAATATAATTAATATTTCAACAACCATATTAATTAAATCCTTTTTATTTTCTATTTGCACATATAATGAGTAAATACCATGGGTTTTTAAATACCATGGAAAAATACCTCTTTCACTTTTTCATCCACTTTTACCAAACTTCCTTTTTATTTCAACCTCACTTTCACATAATTTTTCTTTTAATCTTTTTAAGCTTCCTTTTTAATTTTCTATTGATATTCGTTAACTTTCTTTTGGACTTTCTTTTTAGACTTTTTTTTTTAATCTTATTTTTTCTTTTTTCTTTTTAGACTTTCTTTTTAGACATACATGTCATTGCCATCAATGCCAACATATATTGTCATATTGCCAACAATCTCTCCCTTTGGCATTGATGGCAACCTCTAACCATTCTCCCCCTTAGACAACAATGACAAAGGATAATTTATTCTACCCTTTGTTGTAACCAATTATACATAGAATTTCCAATTGTTCCCTGTTAGACAGCTGCCCTTCTTTTGCTTCTCCTCCTCTAGTTAACTTGGACTTGGTGCTGATCATTCTATTAACATCGTTATCTTTTTGTAGCTTGGTCTTTGAATGAGGACTTGGATGATGAGTTTATGGACTCCCCCTAACACAATACTTCTCCTCTTTGCAAACATTCCTTCTTCAAAACTGAGATCAAAATCAGTTGTTGTAGTTCATTCTTTATGCATTTGCATCAAGTCATGATACCAAATCTGCATCCAAACATATCTTCATCCTTTTCCAAAACTCTGCTTCAACAAGCTCTTCAAATTTGCTCTACAAGTTTGATCTTCATTTTTCTTTTATGATTTCAAGGGTGATATCATAACCATTACTAAGATTGTCATCAATGACAACAATCTTTTCAAACACTCTCCCCCTGAGTACATGATCCCTTCTAATGCTTTTCTTAGGGTTCTCTTCTAGGTTGTGTGTAATTTTTAGAAAAAACATCCATCTTCAGTTCCACCACTATCGTTAATTTCTTCTTTATCATCTTTATTTTGACCATGGTGAAAGTCATTCTTATCTACAACACTAATACACTCCTCGTCATCTTGAGAAACTTCTTTGATGTTTGAAATCTTGGTTTCTTCTACATCTTTGGATTCTTCCTTTCTTCTCCAATTCTTTCCATGAGGTAACTTTTGGTTTTTCAAGTTTAAAAACTTGTCCTCATCTCCTGTCATGTGCTTTGAACTACCAATGTCAACATACCAGAAATCTCCTTTATCTTTGAATGTACTAAGAAGAGCAGCTGCATAAGATTTTGAACTACCTTGGTTTTCTTCTTGAGTATAACCTATTCCATTTTTGTTACTTGGATCCCTTTGTGTGGTTATAATCTTATCTAAGACTTTAGAGCTATTTTCATATTTTGTTTGGATAAATTTTACATCAAGCTCTTTTCTTAAGTGAGCTAATTCTATCTCCATTCTTTCACAGATTAGTTGTTTCTCTTTAAGGGACTCTTCCATCTTTTCTTCTATCCTATTCACATCTAGGATTTGGTGTTTTAGGTTTCTCACAATTTTCTCCAACTCTTTTTCTTTTTGTTCATGTTCTTCCTTTTGTTCAAATACAAAATATTTTAGCTCCCTATATTTGTTTTTGTATCTTCTTAATTCATCCAAAGCATTGAGTAGTTCTTCTTCCATATTAACCTCTACTTCATCTTCTGACTTTTCTTTATGCTCAATTTCTTCTATCTCATTAGATTCTTCAATACCTAGAAAGAGGACTTCATCATCACTGTCATCAACCTCAGATGAATTACTGTCTTCTTCTTTTGAGTAAAAATTCTTTTTCTTATGGTGGAATTTTCCCTTTTTCTTGTATTATTCTTTTATGTCATCTTCATCTTCAGAATCTTCTTTGGAATAAGGACACTTGGCTTGGAAGTGCCCAACTTTGCCACAATTGAAACATTTGAAAGGTAGTTTTCCCTTGTACTTCCCTGAACCTTTCTGAAGTTTCTTAATAAAATTGTCTTCTTCTACATCCGATTCTTCATGATGATTGGTTTGAGGTTTTTTCTTCTGATTTTCTTAAGTACTTTGAAGGATGCCACTCCTTCTGAAGTATTATTGAATGCCTATTCTTAATTCATAGGATGTAAGGATTCCATACAATTCATCTATGGTAAGTTCTTCTAGCTTCTCTCGGTCTTCAAGAGTAGATACTTTGGGATTATATGCCATAGGAAGTGTTCTTAGTATCTTTTCAACTAACTCACTATCTGATACCTCTGCTCCCAAACCTCTGACTGCATTAACAAGACTGTCAACTCTTTCGAATTACTCTGAGATATTTTCTTCATCCTTCATTTTAGACCTTCATATTGTACTTTGAGGGATTGAAGTTTTTCCTTCTTTACTTTGGAATCTCCTGCATATATAGTTTCCAATTTATCCCAGAGTTGTTTTGCACTATTACATGTTAGTACTTTTGCAAGGATCTTTTTGCTTATTCTAGATTGTAATGTATTTAAAGCCTTTGCATGTTCCCAATATTTCTTCCTGTCTTCTGTTTCTGTGGGAGTGACTTTTGGAACATCATATCCTTCTTCAACTAATGCCCAAATTTCCAATCCAATGGACATCATATAACTTTTCATTCTAATTTTCCAGAAAACAAATTCTTCACCATCAAATATGGGGACTCTTATAGACATCCTCATCTGCTAATCCATAGTGGTTTTTAATAGGATCTTCCTTCTAGTGGTTAAACTGTTAGTGAAGAACCTGGGCTCTGATACCAATTGTTGGAAGCTGGTCAATACTGAGAGGGGGGGCGAATCAATATTGATAACTTTTTACCATTTAAACCACTTATTTAAACATTAATCAAAACATTGAATCAACAAGATACACAGAACACATATTTTATTGTGGAACCCCAATTGGGTAAACCACCAACTCTTTCTATACTGCAAAATTATATTTACAATAGTTATTTTTAAGCAACCACTTGCTGGAGACCACAATCCCCAATTTCTTAGCCACTACTGAAGGATGCACCCACACCTTGGTTTCTGCATGCCCCTCCAGACAAGGATAAACCTATACCTTGGTTTTCCAGCCACTACTGGAAGGAGGCTAAGACCCCCTTGCAGGCATGTAGCATACCCTAGCACCACCCTACCACCCTTGTATGTTAATTCTGGAACTTCAAATCTATCTTGGATTGCACAGGATGCTACTGCAAGTTATGACTCCAAGACCCATCTTTTCTAATTTCGAATCTTCATTAAATACTTTTGTTCATGCCCTTTCAAGTATTCATACCTTTTCAAACTTATACCTCTTCAAATCTTTGTCTTCATTAATAATTAATTAAATCTTTGCCTTATTTATAGATTTAATTAATTAACTAATCAAACCTTTTGAATATGAAATATTATGACTTTTCACATAAGTCACATGTCTCTTTATTAATTTTCAAAAACTACCTAATGGCATTTTCAATATAATTAATATTTCAACAACCATATTAATTAAATCCTTTTTATTTTCTATTTGCACATATAATGAGTAAATACCATGGGAAAATACCTCTTTCACTTTTTTCGTCCACTTTTACCAAGCTTCCTTTTTATTTCAACCTCACTTTCACGTAATTTTTCTTTTAATCTTTTTAACCTTCCTTTTTAATTTTTTTTGATATTCGTTAACTTTCTTTTAGAATTTCTTTTTAGACTTTCTTTTTTGTAATTTTCTTTTAATTTTTTCTTTTTAGACTTTCTTTTTAGACATACATGTCATTGCCATCAATGCCAACCTATATTTCCATATTTCCAACATGATGTTTCAAAGCCCTATATGTTCATCTGATAACCCCTCAGTACGTTGGTAGTATTCCCCTACTATAAGAACAATTTCCCTAACAATACGTTGCATAGCAATATTCATATCACTCAAATTTCGATGATTATGACATCATATTGTAATTCTTGTTGTATCAAGAGATGTTCAAAAGATTTAAGAAGACAACCTGAAATCCAAGACGAATTAGTATGTGATTGGCCTTTGCATTAAATACTAACAAAACATAAGACAAATTTAAAAGTGTAAAATGAAATATAAAACAAATTTAGATATATTCTTAACAAAATATATAAGATCATGATTTCTGATAGTAAAACGAAAAAAGATAAAAGTCTATATCCCAAATTGTTTTGAGAAACACATTTAAAGTTTTAAAATCACAATTACTCTACATATTTTCACTTTTAAGGTTTGGTCCAATAGCAGAGACAACCTACTGCGTTTCGTGAGATTGAATTGAATAAATCCCACATCTACTTCTTGGATGGATGCAGCCATTTGGATTGCTAAGTTTTTATTATGATAGAAAATCCATATAAATGATTAACTACTAGAGACACCAAGATTCAACACTATGTGGAAATGGGATACAACCTCTACCAGACCATCGTATGTGTGCAGAGTGGGTGGTAATCTAGAATTTCAGGTCAAAAGAGTCTGGTGAAGCCCACAACTCAAACAATACTCAATACTTATTGGCTACCCGATTTCTCAATGTGGCCTCGTGGCTTCGGAGGCTTGCACCAGCCACATAAGTTATGAATTTAGTGGTATTTGGGTTTCAATGAAGATAAAGGCTACTAGGAAACGATCCATCAACTTGGTATTGATTTTTCCAAGTCTTGGAAACTCTTTGATGGAGCTTGCCAAAATCCCCTAGTTGCATGCGACTTAGGTGTTTCCTGATCTTTGTCCAGAAATATTTCCAATACCTTTAAAGAAACAATGAATCAAGAAACCAACAATAAACCGGAGTTGTGTTCCTTGTGGATTTTCTACTCAAGTTGGCAGTTAACAAAGGTATTTAGTGATAGTAAAATCTACTCAAATTGGCAGTTGACAAAGGTATTTAGTGATAGTAAAATTATTCACTATGCAATTGGAAAGATAAATTTGGAAAATTTGTTGTTACTTTTAATCATGGAAAAGATCAACTAAAAATGAACTTTTTATGCAGAACTTAAAAAATGTGCATAAAAATTATCAAAGGAAGCTTTTCATTGACTATCTCCCAAAACAAAAAATATATATTTTCTAAAAAATCTATATATTCAAAAAGATGATATAGAATTTTGAAGTAGATATCTTTGAAGTTGTTTTTTTAACATTTAGTTTTTAGAAATGGCTACAAATCCATATTTTGATGGAACACAACAAGGAAGCACTTAAATAGTTCATTTTTATTTTATCAAGTGACCTTGACCTCTAGAATATCCACAAAATATCAAAATATATATTTTCATTTTATATCAAATACATTGTGAAAACACAAATCATGTCAAATATGAAATTACTCCAGAGTTATATGTCCAGATTTTGTCTGTGTTTATAACTTTAAAACAATTGAAGTTACAAATACAATTAGGTCTAAATTTTGGTATATAGAAGTTTAACATTTTTTTCATATAATTTTAAACAAGTTAACCATTTAAATTCTGGTAAACATATATTTATATTTTTATATTTTTGATAAATTTAATAATGAGATTATTATATATATTTAAATTATTGTGATATTTAGTCTAAAAGGTTGGTATGAAATATATATATCAATAAAATTATTATATATATTTAAGTTTTAAAATATGTTGATTATGATATTTATTTAGTTAGGTCTAAAATGTTGGTGTGAAACCTTTGGTTAACCAATCTATTTAAAAAGTTGGTGTGAATATTATAGCTATATATTGCATTTTTGGTGTTGCTAATTTATCTATGCAGCGTTTGTCACTTTATCATTGTAAATTTGATTTAAAGTTTTGTTATCACTTGATCATTATAAATTTTATTTGAAGTTTTGTATAATTTTTGAGCCGACAATCTGCATTCAAGAAATGAGAAAGCTTTTACTTCAATTGCAACGCTGAACTTGGTAACCTTTGTGATGCAATTATCTACCTGCCTCAAACAATGCATGTTCTTCATCTTGTTCAACATTTAGGAAAGCACTACAACAATGTTTAAAATGGACAATTGACATGATTTCTATTTTCAATCCAAAGCATTTACTTCAGGGCAACAATTTTTCAAACAAATTTCCAATAGTTTTTGTTAATGGATGACAATAGGAAATATATAAAAACATAAAAACTAGGTGTGTGTTTCTACCATGCTGGATGGTTCATGCTAAACCAAAAATCTACTCTTCAATTCTCAAAGAATACTAGTCTTGATTCATGGATTCATGGATTGTGCATTCTAAAAATCTAGAGTTTCCAAGGTATGATATTGTAATGCACACTTAATTTGCAGATGGGCATGTTAATTTTTTAAGGATTCTACAAATTTAATGTTCTCATGGACGATAGACAGGGTTTTAACTTTCCCATATTTTGACAGGGAAAACAATTGATAGCATTCATTTAGCCCTCAAATTTTACAAACCACTAGAAAAAACATAGTTGACCAATGGAGCTATATCTAAGAGGAGAAATGCTTAAGGTTCATACAAGCATTTTAAAAGGGCATACAAAATCATTGAAGGACCACCAAGGGTTAATAACACCAAAATAATTGAACAAGGATCTACAAATTGAAACATTCCCATATACCAAGGTCACTCTAGTCTACATAATTAGACACATAACATGGCCTGAAATAACAAAAATAAATTTGGAAATAATTCAAAAAACAATATCATATTATACTTGTTCTAGTTGAATTTATCAAGTTGTGAACGACGATTACAGAAAAGGAATGATACTTCAGATTGATAGATTCTGCAAGATTACCTAGAATTTCATAAATCTAATATTTTTACATTTACTCTCTCATGTTTATGTTTCTGCAATCACTATTTGAAACTATTGAGGTATTTACTGGTTGCAAAGTGTTTGGAGTGGTATCTTCCTCTAGTCAACTTCATAGTTGTTCTGATATGTTAAATGTGAAATAGAAAGTTGTAGAGTTTCAGTTACAAGATATAGTAAGATTCCAACTGAACCTTTTCAGATAACTTACCTAAAAAAAAAAGAAAATAAATTCTCTTATTTGATAGAGATTGAAATAGACAAGGAACTTATTCTGATGGAATACCAAGGATCTTGTATTCAATCTCTTAAAAATGAGATATAGCTAATCTCTTAAAATATAGCCCTTTACAGAATCCATTTCCTCATTTCATTCAATTGTATGCACCATAATACTAAGAAAACATATTATCGGAGTTGATAGATTCCATAAATCTATTTTAGGGGGAGTATTTGGTTATTAGGGTGATGTAGGGAAGCTATTAACAAATAGAAAATATTTCAATATATTTCCTGATCTCACAACATTTGAAACAAAATTATAGAAACATATTATAATACATAATGAACACACAATGCAGTATACACCTATGATGCATAGGCTTTGCAAAAACTCATATAATATGTGGAGTCATCCAACTGATATGCAATCCGACTCGGACTAAAATGACCAAAGGAACAAGTAAGAAAGGACATACTAACTGCATAGAGGAGACAAAACATTCTCAAGAACATAAGGAATCTGAATTAAACATGGAGGAGTGTCTCGTACAATGTAACCATTTGATGTAGGAGCATCGACCCAAAGTTTTATATTTTCTAAATAAGTAGCCAATGCTATTTTCTGCTTCCATGTAATAGTTTATAGAAGTCTAGGGCCAGTTATTGATTTAATTGTAATTGGTTTTGAGATAAGATTAGTTGATTGTAATAATGGCAATTTGCCACTGATTTTCTTGTATCTTGCAAGAGGTTGCTTGAGGATAGGTTTGTTATTTATTTGCTTTATTTAGGATTCCGATCCTGCTTATTCATATCTGAGAGTTTTATGGAGTCTTATTTAATCATTGAATGTAATTGATCAAAGGGTTGTTGATGAAATGAAGAATAGATCTCTAAGTATCTGCGTTTGATTGAATATTTACTGTCTTCTTTCAATAATCAGAATCGTTTGTAAATTCCCCGTGTATGAGTGAACAGATTGCCATTAACAGAGATCCCCGGAAGTTGAAGGTTGTGGCGTATTCATTTGAATACAATGTGTGCGAAATTGATCATTTCACTAATCAATTTATGAGATCACAGTTTGATCGATCAGTGGGAGTGAATACTGGACAATCAAGACCAAAAGAGGGAGATCGACGGTCCAAGAAATATTCCGGAAGACCAAGGTACAATTTTGTTAAGCTGCAGGACAAGAAGAGATCGTACGGTGGAGATCAAGGCCGAAATGATCGACGACATATGTTGTATTTCGCTGAGGTGAAATGCGCAGATCATAGACCTCTGAAATCCAAAGTGAGCGTTCCACAATTGATCGCAGATCAACGAATGAGAGAAGCCGTGAAGTGATCAATGGATTGAATATCATATAGCTCGTGTAAAAGAGAGGAAGTTAACGGCCAGAATGGATGCGAAATCCCCATCAAATGTAACCTAAACAATTCCAATTCACCATTGATCTGGATCCGACAGCTTAAAGTAGTTACGAAAGGAAATTGCGGAAGGGTGATTGTGAAAGGAAATTACGGAAGGAAATTGCGAGAGTCTTAGCCAACATGTGAGACCCAAAATTATTATGTAATATAGTTCACCGACAGTTTGCAATCCACCCCTTCAACGATTGTTTGGAGAAAAACATAGCTGGTCTGCTAAGTTTGGAATCAGACTAAACTTGGGGAAAGAGGATTGGATTGGTTTTGTTGATCCATTTATGCGTCAATTAGTATCAGAGCAAGGAGAATGATTCCACCAATATGAGGTTGAGCACATGGAGTTCCAGTTGGAGGTGATCAAGGAAGACAAGCTGCAGATGCAGATACACAAAGAGAATTGAGATAGCTTCAAGATAGGATGGAATCTATGGAGAGAAGAAATCAAGGGACTGTAGATTTCGGTGATGAAGAGGAACCAGAGGAGGTTGCTAAAGAAGTAAAGGTATTGAGGATGTTGGTAAAGGCTAGCAGCAAGATTGAAGTGGAAGTCCCGATGTATGAAGGTAATCTGAATGTTGAAGAGCTCATGGAATGGATCAATGATTTAGAAAAGTATTTTGACTTTGAAGAAATTGAAGACAAAAAGATGGTGAAATATACAGTAACCAGGATGAAAGGATATGCATCCATTTGGTGGGATGCACTACAGATCCATAGGGAAAGAAAAGGTAAGTCCAAAATAAAAAATTGGGATAAGATGTTGAATAAAATTAAAATTCAATTTATTCCTAAGGATTATCAGTTAACTCTTGTTAGACAGCTACATAAAGGCTTAGACAAAAATGTATGAATGTTAAAGAATATACAGAAGAATTCTCTAGGCTTGGTATTAGAGTTGGACAGATACAAGGATACATAGAAAGAGTATCCAGGTATATAAATGGACTAATATATGAAATACAAGATGATATCAGCTTATTGAATTTCATAACTGTTGAAGATGCTTATCAAGCAACCTCTAGGGTAGAAGAGAATCTACTAATGAAACAGAACCAGAAGAATAGAGGAAGAAGTACAACAAGAGGGAAAGGATCTTCAAACTGAGGGGAAAGGTTCCAGGCTTCGAGGAATGAAGCAGAAGGTTCTAGGATCCAAATAAACCAAAGAGGATCAAGATTCAGGGGAGGCAGGTTTGGTGCTAGAGGAAGAGGCTGAAACATAGAAATGAAGTGCTATGCATGTGGTGGGATTGGACACATGTCATGGGAGTGCCCAAAGAACAAATCAATAGCTCAGAGGAATGCAAACATTATTGATGCTTGAGAGGAGTCTAATGTGAGAGAAGAGATGGAAAATCCTCCTGAGGAAGGAGAGTCTCTTATGATGAAGAGAGTTCTGGGAAAGAAAGAAAAAGAAGTACATGAACTAGCACAAAGGAAGAGTCTATTCAGGACTAAGTGCAAGTCACAAGGGAAGTGTTTCAAGGTTTTCATTGATAGTGGTAGTACATACAATTTAGTCTCCACTAAGATGGTAGAGAAGTTGGGATTGAAGAGGATGAAACATGCCACTCCTTATAAAGTGTCATGGTTGCAGAAAGGACATCAGCTCTTGGTGAATGAGCGGTGCAAGGTGGAGTTACAAATTGGTACTTACAAAGATGTGGTATTATGTGATGTAATGCCTATGGATGTGTGCCATATACTCTTAGGAAGGCCATGGAAATATAACAGAAAGGTTGTTCATGATGGAAGGAGAAACACTTATTCTCTGGAAAAGGATGGAAAGGAGCATGTGTAGCTACCTTTGAAGGATGAAACCTCCCAAGAAGATACATGATATAATATTTTTTTGATGACTAGGAAAGAACTGCTACAAGAATTCAAGAAGGAAGAGGAGCTACATTTTGGCCTCATTGGAAAACAAAGGTTTTTTTGAATTCTACAAATTTAGATGATTTTCCTACTGAAGTTAGAATTTTGCTTGATGATTTTGCTGATATTATTATGGATGAGTTACCAAATGATTTACCTCTTATGAGAAGTATTAGTCATCATATTGACTTAATACTTGGTGCAAGCTTACCTAATAAGGCAGTCCATAGACTGACTCCTCAAGAGAATGAAGAGATTAAACAATAGGTACAGGAGTTATTGGATAAAGGTTCGGTGAAAGAAAGTTTGCTTCCTTTTGCAGTGCCCACATTGCTTAGCCCAAAGAAATATGGTGTATGGCGTATGTGTATTGATTCTCGAGCAATCAATAATATCACTATCAGGTACTAATTTCCCTTACCCCGCATTGATGATTTTATGGATTGTTTGAGTGGGTCCAAGTATTTTTCAAAAATAGACTTGAATAGTGGTTATCATCAAATAAGAATTAGAGAAGGGGATGAATGGAAAACTGCATTCAAAACTAATAATGGATTGTATGAATGGTTAGTAATGCCCTTTGGACTTACTAATTCACCTAGTACTTTTATGATATTAACGAATGAGGTTTTGAAGGAATATACTGGAAAATTTCTGATAGTGTAGCTAGATGATATTCTGATTTCCAGTCAGAATAAGGAAGAACATATGAGACATCTCAAATTGGTGTTGGATAGCTTACAGAAGGAGAAACTATTGATAAATTTGAAAAAGTGTAGTTTCATGAAGAAAAAGTTGATTTATTTGGGTTTTGTAGTCTCAGAAGAAGGGTTAAAGATGGATCCAAAAAAGATACAAGCAATTCTCAATTGGCCAATCCCGAAGAGTATTTTTTAGGCCATAATTTTTCATGGTAATGCAATTTTTTATAGAAAATTCATCAGGATTTTTAGTCAAATGTGTGCACCTATAATAGACACCTTCAGGGAAAGTAGACAACCTTTCAAGTGGACAGAAGCAGCTGATAGAAATGTCAATCTGTTGAAAAGGAAGATCACTGAGAAGCCTATTTTGGCTTTACCAAGTTTTGACAAATTGTTTCAAGTGGAGACAAATGTTAGTGGGACATCAATATGAGTTGTTCTGACTCAAGAACAAAGACCAGTAGCATATTTCAATGAGAAGTTAAATGAATCAAAACAAAAGTATTCCTCATATGACAAGGAATTGTATGCTTTTGTGCAAGCTCTTAAGAAGTGGAGGCATTACTTGATGCCCAAAGAGTTTATATTATATCCAGATAATCATGCTTTGCAATTCATAAATAGTCAACCTAAATTGAATAAAAAACATGTTAAGTGGGTGGAATTTTTACAGAAATTTACCTTTGTGATCAAGCATACAAGTGGAAAATCTAATAAGGTGGTTGATGCCTTAAGAAGATTAAATCTTATCTTCCAGTAAATTAATGTCAGCACTTTGGGATTTGAAAAATTGGTTGATATTTATAAGGAGGATGTGGATTTAAAGGATATATATGCATCCTACGAGAATCTAGTTTCCCACAATAGAATTCAATGGTTGGACTACATCCTACAAAAGGATTATTGTTCAAAAATAGTAAATTGTGCATTTCTAAATGTTCCATGAGAGAAAACTTGATAAAGGAAAAGCATAGTGGAGGTTTTTCAGGTCATTTTGGACAGGACAAAACATTTGCTCAGGTGAGTACTTTTTATTTTTGGCCAAGAATGCAGCAGGATGTAAAGAAGTTTGTTGAGACATGTAGGATATGTCAACATGCCAAAGGGAGGAGACAAAACATTCGACTGTATCAACCCCTACCTATTCCAACTAGGCCTTGGGATTCCATCAGTATGGATTTTGTTCTGGTATTTCCTATAACTCAGAGGGGGAATGATTCTATTTATGTAGTAGTGGATAGGTTTTCAAAAATGGCTCATTTCATTGCTTGTAAAAAGACCAATGATGCAACAAATATTGCTAAATTGTTCTTCTCAGAAGTTGTTAAGTTACATGGTCTACCTTTGAGCATTGCATCAGATAGAGACACTAAATTTGTTGGTCATTTCTGGAGAAATTTATGGAAGAAATTGGGAACCAATCTTAGTTTTAGCTCTACGTATCATCCTCAAACTGATGGTTAGAATGAAGTGGTAAATCGAAGCTTGGGATATATATTGAGAAGTCTTGTTTATGAGAATCCAAAACAGTGGGATTTTGCTCTTGCTCAAGCTGAGTTTGCTTACAATGATTCACCTAACAGGAGTACAGGTATGAGCCCATTTCAAATTGTGTATGAGATGCATCCAAGAGGGGTGTATGAACTCATAAATTTTGGAAATTTAGAAATGAGGAGTGCAGATGGTGAATAATTCTCATATAGTTTGCAGGAGCTACAGGAAAATGTCAAAAATAAATTGCAAGAAAGTGCTAAAAAGTACAAACAGAGATCCGATTTGAAGAGAAGGGAATTTAATATTCATGTTCGATATTTAGTGATGGCATATCATAGGAAGGAGAGGTTACCTAAGGGAACCTACAATAAATTGAAACTCAAGAAAATTGGGCCTTGTAATATTTTGAGGATGTTTCCTACAAATGCATGTGAAATAGAACTTCCTTCTGACCTTGGAATTTCTCCAATTTTTAATGTTTCAAATCTGTATTCTTTTAAAGATTCAGGTGTTCAGATAGAAGAAATAATTTCAGGTAAGGATAGTCAAATGGTAGATTGGAAATAACAATTACCTCAGAAGGAGCAGCGACAAACTAAAGCTATACTTGACAAGGGGATTTCAAAGAAATACTGGAGTAGAAATTATTTTCAGTATTTAGTCAAGTGGAAAGGTCAACTATCTGAAGATGCAATGTGGATGATAGAAATGGAGGTTTCCAAGTATAATGTGGACCCTGAATACCTATTGAAGAATTCTTTTTCTCCACTGGAGTATGATGCAGGAGCATCGACTCAAAGTTCTATATTTTCTAAGTAAGCATCCAATGCTATTTTCTGCTTCCATGTAATAGTTTCAAGAATTCTAGGGTCAGTTATTGATTTAATTGTAATTGGTTTTGAGATAGGATTAGTTGATTGTAATAATGGCAATTTTCCACTGATGTCCTCGTATCTTGCAAGAGGTTGCTTGAGGATAGGTTTGTTATGTATTTTCTTTCTTTAGGAGTCCAGATCCTGCTTATTCGGATCTGATAGGTTTATGGAGTCTTATTTAATCACTGAATGTAATTGATCAAAGGGTTGTTGATGAAATGAATAGCAGATATCTTAGTCTCTTTGTTTGATTGAATATCTACTGTCTTCTTTCAATAACTAGAACCATGTGTAAATTCCCTGTGTATGAGTGAACATAGTGCCATTAACAGAGATCCCCATAAATCGAAGGTTATGGTGTATTCATTTGAATACAAGGTGTGCGAAATTGATCGCTTCACTGATAAATTTATGAGATCACAGTTTGATCGATCAGTGGGAGTGAATACTGGACAATCAAGATCAGAAGAGGGAGATCAACGGTCCAAGAAATATTCCGGAAGACCAAGGTACGAGTTTGTTAAGCTGCAGGACAACCAGAGATCATACGATGGAGATCAAGGTCGAAATGATCGATGACCCATGTCGTGATTCACTAAAGTGAAATTCGTGGATGCTAGACCTCCAAAATCCAAAGTGAACGTTCCAAAATTGATCGTAGATCAATGGATGAGAGAAGCTGTGAAGTGATCAATGGATTTAAGAGCATCTCACTCATGTAAAAGAGAGGAAGTTGACGGCCATAAATACAAAATCCCCATCAAATGTAACCTAATCAATTCCAATCCATTGTTGATCTAGATCCGACGGCCCAAAGTAGTTGTAGAAGGGTGATAGTGGAAGGAAATTGCAGAAGACAATTGTGCAAGGAAATTGCAGAAGGGTGATTGCATAAGGTAATTGTGGGAGGCTTAGCCGATATGTGAGACCCAAAATTCTTATGTAATCTAGCTCACCGACAGTTTGAAATCCACCCTTCAACGATTGTTTGGAGAAAAACTTAGCTGGTCTGCTAAGTTTGGAATCATGCTAAACCTAGGGAAAGTGAATTGGATTGGTTTTTCTGATCCATTTCTGCATCACCATTCCTAAAAGGTGGCATCCTTAAATAGGGAGAAATCCCATGACATGGAATTGACACCTAATATCTGGCGTTTTCAGAAAGAGGAATATTCTCGAAGTTACATTTACTTTTAGCCACATAAGTTGCAGTTATATTTAGCCATTATAATACATAAATTACTAAAGCACCAACATTCCATATATAACAACTATTTTTCATATAATTAGAAGAACCTAGAATAAAGTGCTCAACACCAATTTTTATGAGGTTATGGTCTACCCTAACCTAGAAGAAATAAGAATGGATTTCACCCAATAAAATACAATATCAACTAACATAGACAATGCCCATAGTTTAAACTTGATATTAGTATTTGCTACAATATACCCTGAGTTTGGACAACTTAAGATATAGTAATATTTAAATCATAGGCAATATTCCGCATGTAAGGGCATTCTTCCCGGTTGAATCAAGGTCCTAAATTCTAATTAATAATAACTCTATTAAAGATACAGATTATGGCTTATGCTCTGCGAGAGAAGTGTTCACAATTTTAACAAATGAAAAACACAGATCATAGAAAGGAAAGAAGTATCATTGCACTTTAAATCACCTTAGTCCTATTTCAACCAAGAGGAAAAAGATAAACTTAGCTGTGAATTTATTGACAGTTTTTTTACAGCAATATATATGCTCAAACAATAGACCTTAATAATTATGAGAAATGCGCACATTCATTCGAATAGTTTCAAATGTCATGAGACCAGTTGGCCTCGCTGCTCACATGGGGAATACTCCCTTTCTTTGTAGAATCCATGAAAAATGTAGCACCACCCATCTGACCAGCACTATCAACACGTGGCATAACTTTCATCTTGTTCAATGGATTCTCATAGTTTTCAAGGCCTTTCAGTGATGAAAACTAGAAACCTGACAAAGCAAAGGAAGGAAAACGCGGGGCTCAAATATAAGTTTTCTAGAACGTTTTAACATGGGGCTCAAACACTTAGTTACATGTTTCTTCTCAATTTCAATTACATAAATTACCTTCTTGCAGAGTTACATATAAAATTGAGCAGGGAAGTCAATCATTATCACTCCGAACATTTCACTTAATAGAACGTTTTAACATGGGGCTCAAACACTTAGTTACATGTTTCTTCTCAATTTCAATTACATAAATTACCTTCTTGCAGAGTTACATATAAAATTGAGCAGGGAAGTCAATCATTATCACTCCGAACATTTCACTTAATAAAACGTTTTAACATGGGGCTCAAACACTTAGTTACATGTTTCTTCTAAATTTCAATTACATAAATTACCTTCTTGCAGAGTTACATATATAATTGAGTAGGGAAGTCAATCATTATCACTCCGAACATTTCACTTAATAGAACGTTTTAACATGGGGATCAAACACTTAGTTACATGTTTCTTCTAAATTTCAATTACATAAATTACCTTCTTCCAGAGTTATATATAAAATTCAGCAGGGAATTCAATCATTATCACTCAGAACATTTTACTTAATAGAAGGAAAAAATGCATAGATCAATAAGCCAACCAAGAGCATTATTCATTCATACACAAAGGTCTTGGGTTGTTTACAGATATCCTTGATATTATAACAAGATTAATATAGATTCATCACCTAAAAGTTCTTGGGATCTTTGCACATATCCTTGATATTAGAACTAGAAACTCAAAAATTCTTGTAGTGATCTTGTCTAACTAAACTAAAATAGAAGAAACAATTTCAATTGGAGAAGAAAAGCTCCAAAGTAAGTTGTTCCTAGAATGGAATAACAGATTATCCCTAAAAAGGAGAGTTTGGTCCAATTAGAGTAACTAAAATAAATTGCCTTATTGTTACCTATTTTGAATTTCATTATTACTTCTATTTGTAGGTGCAACTGGTTTTCACAACAATTACTCAATCCTATATGCCTTTGTTCCAATTCTGTTGGTATTTTTTTACTAAAATCTAAATCTACAATTCAAACACTAATAAATATATTTCATAATGGGACACAACCCTAAATAAGAAAGAGGAAGTTAGTCCAGAAGTCAACAACCCACATTTAAAATCATTTGTGGTTCAACCTACACCATATAAACAACCATTAAAATTGAAAGAAGTGAATAAGAAACATCCATCACCAGACAATTCCACAAAATATAAAAATAAATAAAGAAAATGCATATTAAGTTAATAGTCCATACGCAAAGTCCAGAAAGACTATATATATATATATATATATATATATATCAACTTAGGCACTTTCTGCACTATGGATTTAGTTTCTCTCTTGGAAGGTTGCGCTCTTGCTCAAAGGATTAGGGAGAATGCATAATGAGTGCTCTCCCTTTGAGATAGAGAGAAAAATCTACAGGTTTGATCCCTGCTCCATTTGTTCCTCTTTTAATTGATGATGCCCGAAAATAAAAGTTAGGAGTAGGCAATTGAATCGCTGCCTAACCAAACTGCCTATGTGAGAAATCCCAACAAACCAAAGTGGTGGTGCTTACCAAATAGATGCATGCCTTGACTAAGCCCACAATACATGGTCTTGCGTTACCATCTTCCCTGCACACTGATGAACTTACATCAATTACGATCTTTACATTAATTGTCAATATAATTAAAAAATTTAGAGTAAGAGATATTTGCTTGGAAAATATATTCAAACCAAGAAATCTTTCCTACCTTCTAAACATATTTAAAATAAAAAAATATTATCATTGAGATGAATATGTATCATGTATGTACATGCATCTCAAAGTACACATGTATGACTAGTCATGATGCACACAAATGCCCTTTTGGGCATGAGGGCACGAGGTACATGAGTGTACAAAAATGCACATGTAGCCATGTGATATAATATTTAGGCTCCTATTACACATATAACACAATAGCATGTCGGACTTGCTTGTTGTGATGTTGTGTCTCATCAGTGTTGATGCTCCTTCATGTGCAATCAAGCAAAAAATGATACCATGTTAGTATATATTTATTTAAAGGATTTAAATGATTCTAAATATAAAAGACTAAATTTAGTACATATCCTAGAACATCTATACTAACAATCTTTGCATACTTGTGAGTTAATCGACATTGGAAGTGAATCACCAATATATTGGGTGTTGGGTGTTCTTTACTCAATTTAGAGTACATGCAAGTTGTAACAATGGCATGTATACATAAATCCTCAGCTGCATGGTCAACAACTCTAGACAGTCTTACATTGTTCAAGACCAGCCACCAGGACTTTGGCAGACTTGAAATGACTCTCGCAAACGTTGTGCCTCCGATGGTAGTATTTTGAACTCGTAAGGTCTGCGTTGAGCTTGCACATTCCCCGTCTCTCTAGATACTTCTAAATATTTCTGCGATAATTTACATCACATTGCTAGAGAGGAGAGGCCTCGGGAAATGGACTTCCGGAGGCTTGGGAAATGGACTTTATCAGATGAAAAGATGAAATGCACTTTAGTACAAAATATCAGATAAATATTTGTGTAATGTCTATTAATGTATAGGAATTTTTATGTTTTTAGGATTTTTAGTTCATATGATCAATGATAAAAATTGTCAAATCTGAAGCTATTCTCCAATAAAATTTTAGATAAAACATAATAAAATATTTTAAAAAATAATATTATTTTTGTAATTTTAGTAAAGATTAGGCTTGTAATGAATTTTGTCAATTTAATTGTAAATAGTGAAACATATAGTCTCTACGTGCGGCAAGGACTAATAATGCTGGGTTTGAAACCTAATTTGATTGTATTGGTATTTTTGTGTACTGAAATTCACAATAAATTAGAAGATTCATACTAGTGGATAATTATATTTTGAAAATCAATTTAGAAAAAAACAAACTTTAACTATTTAAACACTTAAAACAAAGTACCATTCAATTTCATATTTTCTTATTAAAATAACTATTAATAACTAATTGTCATCGTTCACACTCCCATATTCAAGATTGTTGATATTTTATATTTTTGTTTTTTAAATATATTTTTAATTTTATTATATAAATATCTATGTACATTTTGGTATATTTGTGAATATTTAATTAAAAATATGATATATAAGCAATTTACTTCCATATTTTATTCTTACTATGAACAGATCTTGTAACAACCCACATAACAAAAAAAATATAAGTTTTAAATGGTTGATAAAAAGTAGAGTTTGACTACCATTGGATATAATTAAAAGGTTTAGTGTAAATATTCTATGTTTGAATTTTTTCTTAGCATATTTTTTGTTTTGTTTTGTTGAGAGTCTGATTAAAATTTTGTAAAAAATCTTAGAATAACATATATTAGCCAAGAAAATTGTATAATATAGGTGCTATAGGGCAGGGTTGAAATTTTAAGTCCTACTTAGCATGTCAAGAAAATTTTATATGACTTTTTAATTTTAACATTGTCTTTCACTTGAGATTTAAATCTTAATTTTACCTATCATAATAATAGCTATTTTTTTTTAAAACATTTATAATAACTATATGAAACATTTAATTCTTATATATTTGCCTCATACAATACAAAAATATATTAAAAAAAAAACATAATGAACATAATGATTAAACCAAGCACACACATAATGACAAAGAAGGTTTATCGTGGAAACCTTTAAATAGACTTTTTCACAAGAACTACAATGGACCATATCATGGGTCACCAAATACCATGTGCCCAAAAAAACATGTCCAAGTCAAGTTTACCTAACAAGGAAGACAACGAGATCATGACAAAAATCAAATTTTTTACATTAGAAATATAGAAAAGAGTATATATATATATATGTTGGGGGGGTGAGGAGGGGATATATATATAAAATAAAAATGCACTTCAAAATGACCTGTGAAATTAAAATTCACTCTTCATTAAAGAGGTTTAATTTAACTATCAAATTTCAATCCTACATAGGGGTATTTGAGGGTGCTAAATCTATTTATAATTTCGAAAACTCAATTTAAAGAGTTCTAAATTTATATTTTATCACACCAAAAATCAACAAGAAAGTCCAAAACTTAAGATAAATAGAATGCTTGTTATTAAAATTGTCATTACACACACAAAAAAAGGATAGGTTTTGAAATGTGTCCATTTTGTATAATAATAATAAAAATATTATTATATGTGTTAGTTTTATTTGAATTTTATATAATTATAAAAATTTCAAAATTAGTATAAATTTATTTTAATTTCGTATTTTTATATGAATTAAAAATGAGATTTTTTCATTTCTACCCATCAATGTATCCATTTTGTTTAAAAAATATTATTATTATATATTTTTGTTTAATTTAAATTTTATATAATTATTAACATTTTAGTATAAATCTTATTTAATATCATATTTATCAAATATTTAAATAAATTTATTTTTAAGTAGATTTTTATTATTATTTATATTTAAATAATAAAAATGATCATTTAAATAATTAATATTGATTTTAAAATAAATGTATACAATTTTAAAAAACATTACAACAACCGACTCCGAGATAAATATTACAACATAACAATGACGATAACTCCAGGAAAGATTTTAATATTTAGAAATTTGTTTGAGACATCCAACGAATCAGCATGACAAACCTTTAAATATTTATATATTATAATTAAGATTATTTTATAAATGGTATAAACACCAATATAATTTCTCTCCATGGTCATTGACTTTAATATATCGAAATGATAAGGATGGGATATATGTTATGAATCATGCCACACGGAAAGGGATCCACATCATCATTAATTTGGAACCGGACATTCTTATATTTTAAGATCAGCTAATTGAAAATCAGATGCTAAACCATTTTGTTTTCCAGTTTAGCATTAACTATTTTAAATAAGATTCGGTTTAGCATTAACTAATTAATTAATATATATGAATCTTCTAATCTGTAACATAGAAGTGGATTTATTCGTGAGATGTAGAATAGTTGGTGGTGGGGCATGGTTAAGACACCCTTAAGTGGAAAGGTCGCAAGTTCTAATCTCGTGGATACCAAAAAATCCAACCATATTAAGGGTTGGTGCGGTCCAGACCCCGGGTGCTTATGGTAACTTAGCCAAATACAAACTTGCCAACAAAAAAAAACATAGAAATAGATCTAAGACAATGTATATGTTTTTTAAATAAAAAAAAGATTTTAATATCAAAGGCTATTGGTCTAGTTTATACCAACATAAATTTAATTAATTTTAAATTTATAGCTAAGTGAGTTTGTTTCAAACTTTGTATTTAAAAAAAGTTTGTAATTTGAAAGATGATATCTTTATATACTTGATTTATAATTAAGATATATTTATAGTATTTTGTTTTATTATAATTATTATTATTTTATTTTTTTTCAATTTTTAGTAATTTAGGAGGTTAGCAAGATTTGTCTTGTAGCAAATATTATGAAACTTATATTTAATGTGGATGTAAGTAGGACACTTTAAGAGAAAGTGATTTTCATTCTTAATATTTGCATATAATTATTATTTCAAACATATTGTTAAAGATGTATCTAATTACTTTTTATTATTATATATAAATTCATCAACTTTAAATAATAAAAAAAAAAACAAAAAAAAACAAAAAAAACAATATATTATATTAAATCAATATATAAACACATATATTAAAATTTAATATAAATCTATTTAGTAATTGTAATTATGTTTGTAAAATTGAATATATATATTTTAATTATTATAATTATTTGTATTAATTTATTTTTTAATATTATGACATAAATTAAAAAATATATACATCTTATATATCATGATCAGATTTGTGAAAATGATAATTTAAAAAAAAAACTCAACAATAATGTAAACGTCATGCAAAATGGAGATATACTCTTCGAATTTTAAATTTTTAAAATGAACGTCGTTGACATTTTGGATATGGAATATATGTTTTAAAAAACCTAGAGATACTCATTAAATGTCAGCGTTTTTAGCTAAACGCCATTGACATTTTGGTTATAACCTAAAAGACTATTGAAAAATAAGAAATAAATTATTTGGCTTAAGAATAACATGTCATGTTGACATTGATTTTTTGGAGGCAAAAAAATTAAATTTATCATATATACATTATTGTGAAATATTGAGTTGTATATGGTTAGCTAAGAATTTCAAGGCTTTATGAGTTAGTAGCTCTAGTTTTGTTGAGATCTAACCTATCTCTCAATTATTAGAGCATATTGCCACCACCACCTAAGAAATTTGACTTGCCACTAGAGTGTTGTATATAAACTTCAATTTCATCCAAATGAAGCATAATATAAGTGTGAGAATTAGTTGGTGTAAGTGATTTATAGACCTAAAGACCTCCTACCTAAGTTGTGATTCAACATTTCTCCCCTTGCCCTTTCTCCCTTGTTTCCCTCTTTTAACTCTACTTGTTCTGAGAGAATTCAATCAATTTGATGAAACTATATATGGAAGGTAAAGCCACACCACTACAAGCCAAGAATCAAGCTAATAAAGGAAAGAGATGAGAGAGATCAGCTTCTTACCTCCCCATTCAATCCAAGCCAATTTAAGTGAAACAAAGAAAGATCCTAGTGCCAACTTAAACCTCTCGATCAATAATAGTATTGAGACACAAACTCTCAATCTCTATCTCCATTATCATACATCACCTCCTTGTCCTTTTCGACTACTATTCTTTACATTTTCCTTCTATCATTTTTCCATTACAATCCCTTATTGCTTGTCCTCCCCGTTAACCTCTCTATCGTCACCTCTATGTAATTCCCCTCTTTTTTTGTAAGAGTTGTCCTCTCGAAACCCACGCAAGAGGATGACTACGGGGGGATAAGTATGTTTCTCAGACCTGTATCGACATCTCTACTCCTCCCTTACCAATTGATATGTGGAATTTTCATCTCTACAAGCATTATCATGGCAATCCCATGTTAACTAACTATTCACTAACTATTCATAACTATTCTTGAGTCTAAGTCCATAATGATCACTCCTTTAGATCCTCCCTCATTCTCCAATTGATTGTATACCAAATTTGTAGCTTTCCTAACATGAGAAGGAACTACAACCAAGATTTGAGTGAATAGGGATGCCAATTTTTTTATTCTTACATTTAAATCTCAATTATCAGAGACCCTATGAGGAACTGAGCCATTTAGTAGTTTTTGAAGCATTTGTATAATGACTTGAGACTCTCCCTCTACTAGTATCTTCTTGAATCTTTGTCTACTTGTGATATGCATTCCAAATACTAAGGAATAGAACTCTGCTACATTGTTAGTATCAATGTTGAGGAACCATGTATATATCCATATTATATCCCCATTTATGTTGTAAAAACCTCACCCTAAACCTGCCAATATTGGATTCCCTTTATATGAGATCCATTAAAATTATGTTTGAGGAACCTTGTATATACCAGATTTTTTTATTAGATTTAGATCATCCCCAAAGAAAGGCACACTAAATATTTATGATGGTGTTTGGGACAAATTTAGTTGTTTCTAAATAAAAGAAAACATAAATAGGCAAAGCTTGTAGGACCGATTTTACTAAGGTTAGCTAGCCTGCTAAAGTAATGGATCTAAAGGTCCAACCAGACAATTTGTTTTCTGTCCCTAAAAAATATTCTCATTGGAATAATTGCACATAAGGAATTATCTACTAGGGGTGCACCAAGATATTTGGATGGAAGGGAGCTTCTATGAAAACCTAAAATTCAAGTAGGATTTCTTTGCATTGAAATTGGAGTGTTGAAAAATAAAAAATGGGACTTACCTTGATTTATAATCATATTGGAGGCTTCCATAAACATGCTTAAGATATTTTTAATAGCCTCTTCTTATAAAACTAAAGGAACCCTCATCAAGTTTGAGAGTGTCATCCACACATTGCTAATGTGAGGTTGAAAGATCATCACCATGGATTTTGAGGCCTTTGATTATGTTATGCTTGACCTATACCTTTAAGCATCTTCCTAGACCCTCCACCATAAGAATGGAGAGAAAAGTAGAGAGGGGGACCCCAGATATTATTCTACAAGAAGGTGAGAAATTCAAGGAAGGGGATCCATTAATCAAAATGGAGAAAAAAGAACTAGAAGTTAGGTACATTATCCATTTTTTACAGTTAGAAGAGAAGGAAAAAGATAGGAGGGCCTACCAGATATATTTCCAATTGATTTTTTCAAAGGCCTTAGACATGTCCAATTTTATTTACATGCCCACCTTCCTTGAGGTATTTAACAAATGGATTGTCTCATGCATGACGATGATTCCATCCATAATTTTCCTCCCTTATAGGTATCCTTTTTTCTTAGGGTAAATCAATTGAGGCATGAGTGGATTTAGATGATTCATCATCACCTTCACTATTATCTTACAGATTACATTGCAAAAAAGATCGATGGAAACTTGTTAGTATCAATGGATTTATTCCCCATAGGAATCAAGGTGAAGAAAATGGAGTTTATCATCAAAAGGAATACTAAAATGTGTCTTGATTCCTCTATTATTTTCTAGACCTCAATCTTAATTATGTCCCAAAAAGTGCGAAATAAATCTCTAGTAAAACTATCACGACCTGAGGATTTTCCTTTGAGCATATCCATCACTTCTTGTTCCACTTCCTCCATTGTAATACTCATGATCAAACTATCATTTTGTTCATGAGCCACCAATTTAAGAATATTTTGATTGATTTTCTGATATTTTCCATGGGATTCCTTTGTAGTTTGGAGAGAAGGGATTGAAAAAAGGGACCAATTCTTTCTCCATATCATCATGCTTAGACAACTTCTATCCATGGATATCCTTTATAGAGATGATTCAATTATGATGGAATTGTTGAATCATAGACTTGTGGAAGAATTTTGAATTTATTTCCCCTTTTTAAACCATTGAAGTATATATTTATTCCTCCATGAAATCTCATCCCACTTGTTCAAACTGTCTAATTCATCTTGCAAGTATGCTTCTTCTTGGATGAGATGCTCTTCCCAACCTTCAATAATGATTTTATGTTGAACTTGAGTCATCTTCTATTCTAGTTCCCTTTTAGCCTAAAAGATATCACTAAAGACTATCTTATTCCAAAACTTGAGTCAAGCCAAAATAGTTTTTTTATATTTTGTTGAAACTTGTACATCAAAGTTCCTTCTTCCCCATCCATTTCCTTCCACCAGCAAGCTATGCTCCCCTAAAAGTTTGGGGGCTCCAGCCATAATTTTTGAAATGAAATGGGTGTGGCCTTGTCCTTCCACTAATGCTTGAGAGTAGGTTGATCATACAACGATCATATTCTGCATAGGGAAATATATAAACTTCTACATCAATGTCCAAGTTCATTAACGACTCCAAGATTAAGAATTTGTCTAATGTAGAAGCCACTTCGTGTGCTCCTCCTCCTCTATTGTTCCACATGTATATACCATTAGCTATCTTCAAATCCACCATGTCTAGAAGATGCATAGTTTCTTTAAGATGAACACTATATACCTCCATGTTAGGAACCCATGTCTACCCTTCTATTTACTTTGTTAGTATATTGTTGTTGGACTCATATGCTTTGTAAGTCGTCTAGTAGTATTTGTTGATCCATAGTTTGTCAAGTATTGTTGTTGGATGCATATGCTTTGTAAGTCGTCCCGTAGTAATTGTTGATCTATAGTTTGTATTGGCCCATGGTTTCTATTGACACATCGTATTGACCCATGGTATTGGCGCCTAGACTTAGTATATAAGTTTGTGTTGAGACCAATGAAGGGACGGTGAAGTTATTTGTATTGAGCTTGCTCAAAGGAGGTTTTCCCCCTCAAAGTGGCCTGCGATCAATAAAAGCGATTCCGAGCTCTATTATTTATGCTATCTCATGTATTTTCATTAATTAATTGTTGTTGGTTCTTCACACTCCAATTTTATGATTCCTCCCATCTTTTACTCTACGGATGTTATTATGTTGAAGTACCCTCTTATTGTCCAATGTTGATTATGTATAACTATCCTTAACCCTTGAATGGTTTCGAGAAATGAAATCTTATCCTTTGTTCTTTGTGGTCCATAAACATTTGTCATATACGATGATTTTTCTATCCCGCTCAATTGGAATTTTGTGAAGATAGATCCTTTCACTGAAATAGGTCCTCCATGAGAACCTTCATGGTATTCCATAGAATTTCCATCCATCCTATTGCACCTATAGCATCCAACGTCATGTCGTAGTATCCACACCAACAATTTGAAGCTATTGTTTTCGACACTTCATTAGTATAGTTAGTCTCTTTTATCATCATAATGGTTGGTTTCTCCAAAAAAATACTATTTAATAATGTCTTGTGTTTACTTTTCCCATTAATATCTCTCGTATTCCATGAAATAACTTTCATTAGTAACTAGGTGGAGGTGGGAGAGAAAACTTATCTATCATAAGGGAAATCTTCCTTGAGTTTAATAGTAGTTCTCCAATTTCCTATAGCAACTAATGATTACTTTCCCTACCTCTTTTGTTTTCTTACCTTGAGGAATTCGTAGGGTTATTGAGCTTTGTAGGTTGGATCCATAGAGATGAGGAGGTTCCATGTCCCACATTTTTCACGGATTGCCTGATCTTCCTTTTGATGAGAGCCTCCTTTAGGAGCTACATGTGTCTCTAGTATTGATTTATGTTCTTTTTGTTTCATTTCTCTACTATCCCCTATATGCATGGATCCAAAAAATCCATATCCTCGATCTCATCCCCTTCTTTGTTTTCCTCCCCATCTTCAACCATGAGTCTATCTACTTCAACTACGTTCTGTGGGTTTGTTACTTTCTTCATTTATCCCTTTCCTAGTTATCACCATATGGGGTTTCATTGCCCTAATTGTTCATAGGATCCTTTTGATCTAAGAAATGGTTTGAAATCACTTCAAGGTTTGATTCCTGTAGATACACTTGGGGTCCATTTCAGGGTCTTGGGCTACGCATGATTTCCAATGTTGAAATAGTAAGGAGCCACTTTCAAGGTGAAAACAATAATAATAATAATTACCAATTAATCTATGTGTGTCATACAAATTTCTATTAAATTATTTTTTTGTAAGTTCATACAATTGGTCTCTCACATCTTGGATATGTGTCATACAATTTGTTATTATTGAATTATGTTATAACAGTAATAGAATAATAACTTTGTCATTGCAACTAGGAAACATTGCAATTGTAACTAATACTTTTCTTTCATTATGCTATATCATTGTGTTATGTGTTGCATTTTAATACATTTAACATTATGCTAACACAACTCTTTTAGTGCCACCTTTGGTCGTAAAGGTGTCAACTAAAGTTCATGTTTAAGTTAAAATTTGGTTTTATTATATATTTAGGTTAAGTGAAAATTTGGTTTTGGTGTCAACTAAAGTTCATGTTTAAGTAAATTTGGTTTTATTATGTATTTAGGTTAAGCAAAAAAAATTCTTTCATTGTGTTATATCAAAGTGTTATGTGTTGTATTTTAATAAATTTAACATTACGCTAACACAACTCTTTTAGTGCCACCTTTGGTGGTAAAGGTGTCAACTAAAGTTCATGTTTAGGTTACAATTTGGTTTTGGTATATCTCTCACAACCCGTTCATGCCAACTTTGATGGGTAGCATGTCAACTAAGAATCTAAATTTAAGCAATTAGGTTTTGTTATGTATTTTACTCTTTCCTTCCGTACATGGAATAGGAATGGAATCGAAAGAGATTGATGTATGCTGGAAGAGATTCCCATAACTCATGTCTCAACTTCTAGAATTTTTGGTAGACCTGCGACAAAATATTGGGATGATTGTCGGGATGAACCAATTGCAGAGACAAATACTGGAAGATTAACAATTAAGTCCAGGAGCAACAAATGAGAGACAAATACTGGAAGATTAATTTGCAGCAACCATGTGCAATAGAGGAATGGATTAATGGACTATGAAGTACAAGAGAGAGAACGCGGTCGGTAAACTGAAACATACACTCCAGGATGTAAAAGCAGCATTTGAAAAAACTAAATTTATGTATCATTTCGAACGAAGAAGTAAAGCACATTACGAGGTACAGGAGATCAAGCAAAAGTCAAGAGAATATGTCCGTGAGTATAATGAGAGACAGATTACTCCCCACATTTTTCTCAATCGTAGCGCCAGATTACTCTAGTGAGACGTGAAAGTTGTCCCTGCAGAAACTACAAGCGTTTTTACTGCTTATGCAACAACACTGGATTCAATCCAAAGGAACAAGCCTACCAGAACCTGATCTGTGCAAATACTTCCTCTGATCGAGGCTCTGAGAGCGAAAGCTACCTTCACAAAGCCATTCTCCTCGCTCCTTTCTGATCCAATGCTAGAGAAACTTCTCCTGGGCAGTTATTCATTTATTGCAGAACTACAGACTTGCCTAATTACATATTAACGTTGCTACGGAATGAACCCAAGGCCTTGAAGGCTGCTGCTCTCAGAATGTACTGGTGGTAGGCAGCAGCTAACGCAGCTCCAATAAAAGGACCTACCCAGAAAATCCACTGCACAAACAAGTCCTATTCATCAGTCTTGTCAGTCTTGTGTATCAGATAAGCAAGTATTAGCCCAGATCAATAATCCTAACGTTAAACTTGAAGCAGTCCACCTGTTATTGATCAGTATGAAGTTCTCAAAAAAATTTCATACATTACAAGTACTACAATTTGGATTATGAGATTCATTGGTCTATCCTAAAAGAACTTTTAATCTGGAAAATAGCTCATGTGCATAAATTCTAATACATAACACAGGTATATTTCATGTACCATTCTAAACTAACCAGAAGAGACAAATTGCAGTCACATGAAAACTCCAAAGAACCCAATATGGTATGATAGATCCTTCTCTTTTCCTATATTACACTTGCAGTGTCCAAGCTCGCTCTATATATGCCATAACCTGACCTACCGCAGACACTTATAAGAAACTGTAAGAAGACCCCAACAAGGACAAAAAAATGGAGATAAATAGTTACATGGTCATTCCAGGTTTGCTTGTGGCCATAAATCACTGCAGCTCCGAAGCTCCTTGCAGGGTTGATGCCAGTCCCAGTGATGGGAATGGTGGCCAAGTGCACCATGAAAACAGCAAACCCAATAGGCAATGGAGCCAAGACCTACACAACCAAATAAGGTCTAGTAAAATCCCTGCCTCTATGCAAATACAAAACAAACATGTATATGCAAATATATATATATATAAACCTACAGGAACATGGGAGTCCCGAGCACTACGTTTCGGGTCAGTTGCAGAGAAAACAGTGTACACCAGCACGTATGTGCCGATTATTTCAGCAGCCAAACCCACACCCTTGGTGTATCCCGGGTGCACAAAGTTTGCTCCACCTCCATATTTATCATAGAAACTCTTTTGAAAGGCTTTCACCAATCCAGTCCCACAAATGGCCCCCAAACACTGGGCTATCATATACAGAATAGCCCTTGGCAAGGAAACCTTCCTAGCTAAAAACAGGCCAAAAGTGACAGCAGGATTGATATGCCCACCTGCAACACCAAACACAAGGAACAAACAAAATAAGAAATTCCGAAATCTCAACCACAAGTGTTCCTACGCTGCTCCATGTCTTTCAGTACTAACCAACTATCTTTCTCTCTATATATAAGGATCACTGACCTGAAATACCAGCAGTGCAGTAAACCAAAATAAAAATCATGCCGCCAAAGGACCAGGCGATACCCAACACCCCAACACTCCCACAGTCTGTTTTGTTCCTGGAGTAACCAATCACAGTAGCAATGGTGATATAAAGAAAAAGCAACGTGGCAGTGAATTCTGCTATCAGTGCCCTGTAGAATGACCAGAGTTTGAATTCTTTAATATCAAAGAGAGCAACGGGAGGTGGGTCTGTGTAGTCCTTGGGCGCGGCCACAAAGGCCCGCCGCTCCACTTCATTTCCTTCTTCATTTATCATGACTATTAATGAATCCCAACTGCTTTTGGGTTTGTAGAAGAGAAGCTCAGAATTGCAGAGAAGAGAAATACAGAGCTCCGATGTTGCAGAGGTAATAAATCACTGATAGAATGGCCTTGAAGTTGGTTGGTCCCTGGAGTTATATTTATAGGGTTGATTAAAGCTTAATTCCATAGATGGGGACAATAGCTTAGCGCTACCGTCCAAAACCGCCCCTTCCAGTCGGACCCATCTAAACCATCATGATTTTTTCACTGATTCTGATGGGATGAAGTCTCCATGTCTGCTTAACAGAGCAAAACGTATGATAGTGCATGCTGTGTTTCGTCAGGTTGGTAAATGTCTGGTAAGTTTTACACATACGTTACACTGTTGGCCAAATTTTATGCGGACAACATCTATATTTGGTGGTGAATTTTGATGCGATTTCTGTAGAAGTTATTCAATTGGTTTATTTTGATGCGATTTCTGTAAAACTTCTGATCTTAGTTTTATTTTGATGAGGGCTGCACTCACGGTATTGTGATATTTGAAAGAATTTTATAGTTTTTAAAGAGAGTCTAATATAAAATGGTTAAATTTAGTTTATTATTATTATTATGTCGTATAGGTTATCAATGAGCTCTCAAAAATTTAATTGCAACAAAGATTACTATAGAACACTCCATCTTCACAGAACTTTTCACATTTTATAATTTATTTTGATAGTATCAATAAATTATATTTCCATTTTTTTAATAAAATGATTTGTTTCATTTTATACCATATTTAATTTTTAAATTTAATAAGTTAAGTAAATTTAAGATGTGAAATTTCTTTTCCCAAAATTGGGGAAGTCATTAAACTGTAATTAAAAAAATTCCACAAAAGTATCCTCGAGACAAAACATTTTTTAAAGTTGTTTTTAAAATTAAATTATAACTAATTTAAATAATTCATTGAACTTTTATACATAATAATTTTATAATAAATTTTGATTAATTTAATTAAATTATAATTAATTTAAATTTATTAATTTTTTAGAAATATCAAATAGCCAAAATGAGCTTAGTCGTCATCATCATAATTATTATAAGAGTCAATATTGCATCAATTTATATCACCGTGACGCATTTCTTTTATACTAAAAATTATAATTCTCAAAGTGAAGTGCTTTCAGTATCTAAAACTTTTTTTTTAACACTAATAGGTAAAGGGTGTTGTGCACAGCCATTTATTACAAAAAGAAGAGTCTAGCCTAGCTCTATATTAGTTCTTGAACTGGTCTCTAGTATTTGTAATTAGAGATGAGGGATATACCCTTACAAACTTGAAGTTTAACAAAATGCAAAAAAACATTTAAACATGAAAAGTAAACTAACCCAACTAATTCTCAAAACCTTTCTGCCTATATAGCGGTTGTTGAACTAATGCTTCCTCCATAGGATTCATATCCACTGAGGGGAATTCTTGGCAGTGGCTACATTGTGGCATCCTTTCCATCTTCAAGAATTCCTCCTTGATCACTTCCATAGACCCCATAAGCTCGAACAAATTACGCTCCAGGTCGTCGATGCGCAAATCCTAGTAGGAGAGCTGTTGTGAAATGTACCTCATATCCTCTGTCGACTCCCTATGAGCTTTAATTCCCAAGCAAACCGCCTTGTACACCTTGCGCAGGTGTTTTTTAAAGTCCTCCACACTGGCTTTTAAGAAATCCATCCAGTATGCTAAGTCAACCATCTCGTATGATTATTCGGACTGTGAAAACAAGCCGGATAATCCTCACGATCCGAGAAGGAAAGATGCTCAAAAATTCCTTGAAACCACATAGGCATATTTTTCGCAGAGGATACATAGTCGCTGGAAGGGTTCGACATAATGCCCGAGTTGGGGATGGCTTGTGGTTGTGGGTATTCAATCTCATTAACCCTTTCATCCACCCCTCTCAATCAAAGAGATTAATGAATGCTCTTTAATGCCCCCCTCCACCACTATACTAAGTCACAATTCCTAGGGGAAGATTGACCCCTTGGTTGGCTAAAACATCCACTTGCTTATTGTTTCCCCTTAGGAAATGAAAGTAGGACACTTCATGGAGATTTATTATCTGATTGATTTGCCTATGCATTATGTTGCTTCTAGAAGTTCCTTTAGGGATTCGTGAGGCATTCCTAACCTCATTTTTTGGATGACGTGTATGGAGTCTCCAAAAAACTTGAGGCTATTGATGTTGAGAGCTGAGACTATTTCCATGGCATGGAGGAGGGCTAACCATTCTACTTCATTGTTGGTTTTATTTCCTAGCCCCATGTAAAAGAGATAACTTTTTTCCATCTGGGATCAAAGATAATCCCACCTGCACCTACCTCCCCTGCTTTCGGCATCTAAAACTTGGAGTCCTCCAAGTAACATTTTATAAAAATTAAAAAAAAATATTATAATGTCTTCAATAAAATCGATACCTATAAATAATATTTAATAGTTTTTTATATCTTCCATAACAATTGTTTTAATTATGTTTCAAATAATAAAAATAGTTGATTCCTAAAAATAATATTAATAAATTTTGTATTAAAATGATTAAATAATTGAAATAATTTTATTACAATCAATTGATATTTATAATTATGATATTTATGATGATAGCTATGATGATAATGATGATAATGATGATGATGATGATTTGATAGGTATTCTTAAATTATCATAGTTGTGATGAGTTAACAGGTAGGAAGATTAGTATTGTAACAAATATTTTGAAATTGCTATACATTATAAGATAAAATAATTCTCATCCTTCCTCTTAGTGTCACAAAGATGAGAGATTGTTTAGTTCCACCAAGTTTTAAAAATTGTTCAAAGTTGCAAGTTTTACTATGAGGCTCATAGAATTTATTCTTATTTTATTAATATTAATTTCTTTTAGTTTTTTAATTTTCTAAATTAAGATTGATCACTCAATAGTATTCTAATTTATTGTTATCCTCTAATTCTTTCTCCACCACAACTTCTACTTAAAAAAATTTAATACATAAATTTTTAATGTTATATTTTTTTTTTACACTAACCTCTTTCTCTATCTCAATTATTTACTTTTCTCAAACTCCTCAGAGGTTGACTCATCAAATTAGACTTTCAAACTCTTCAATGATTTAACTAAAGTCTTCATACAAAACATTGCATACTATGTCATGGTTAAAAACGAGCAAAACAATTTTTAAAGGATTGAAGGCACATCTCAGAGGTTGACTCATAAAATTAGACTTTTATTTGGTGAAGGAAAGAAGTCTCTCAAACAAAAATTTTTCTTAGAAATCTTCAAATTGAAATATCAAATTTTAATAGACCATGGGTTTTTTTTTAGACTTTCAAGGTTTTCCTAGTGTTTGTGGTGCAAAGGCTCTATTTTATCTGAGCAACACTCATTTCTATATTATAAAATATGGTGTCTACTTTATCTCAGTAACACTCATTTCTATACTATAAAGTATGAGCAACACTCATTTCTATATTATAAAATATGGTGTCTACTTTATCTCAGTAACACTTATTTCCATACTATAAAGTATGGTGTCTAGGGGTTGGGGTTGGTTCAAATAATAGAGCAAAACTTTTTGCTCTTTGGATATTGCTTAAGGTGGTGAGAGACAAACATGTTAAAATTTTAAAGATTCTAAATGACTTTATAGTGTCTAGGGGTTCTGGTTGGTTCAAATAATATGTCACGTACCCACCCATTCAACCAATGCATGGCATGGTATATGATGCCAAACTCAGGGCTTTCACATGATCTCAGCCCATTGTTAGATTCATATAAATAATAAATGGGTGTGCAGATGTAAAACAATCAATTATGCACAGCGGAAACAACATCCATACACTCTTCATATGCATTCAACATATCAATTTCAGTCATTAATAAAACATTTCAGAAGTAAATACATAGACAGAAACACTTATCTTCATTGCAATTGTCCCAAGCAACTAGCTATGTCGCTGCAACGGTCCACCCAACCATAGGCTCTTCGACAGCTTATACTGAGTCCGTCCGAAGGCCACCCCCGAGCTGGGCATGATTCTCATAAGGACAAAGGGGGCATTCACGCTCACACACAATCCATTAACCATTTTATTTTAGCCAAGCCAGTCTAACTAGATTCATCAGGCTACACTTGCACAATGGATGCTTATTCCCAAGCTCAAGCCAGCACAAGGGATTACCCATAACCCATACCCAACATACTCTTCTCTCACACAACATGCACAAAACAGGGGCAGGGATAAATAGTAGGATTTACAAATGAGATGGCCATGGGTTTCCCAAAAATGTTCCCAACCAAAAACGGATTGTAGGATGGGGCAAACAACCACATGGAGGAAAATGATCTCTTCCCCAATATCTCAGCCTTCAACAGCCCAAAACGGTCTCTATTGAACCCCCCATTCCATTTCCCTTCTTCCCCACTGGTATATATCACAAAAATGCCCTTCTCTGCTGGGAGGATGAAGAAAAATGCAGCCCCCATGCCTGGAAAACGCCCAGGTAGTTCTAACTCGTGAGGGAGGAAAAAGGGATGGTTGCATAATGGTTTAGGGAGCAATTGCGTGGCTCTATTCTTGCCCAAGGAGACCAACATGATTTTCCATGAAGGGTGGCTTGCCCATACCCGATTTTGGACAGCCATACCTCTCCATTCCCAAGGCATTAACTTCCCCAACCAACTCTTGGGAGAAATCAATGGTTGGGTACAAAAGTCAACATGGGTAATTGAGGGTTTGATGGGTTCTCTTATTGACACTTGGATTGACTCTAGTGGCTCAAGGGTTTGAATGTCTTCCCTCCCAATTCCTTGTGAAATCATGCCCCCATCTCTTTGTTGCATTGCATATCTAGTTGTGGGTATTTTTATTAAAATGCATATTACATGATGTTGAAGTTCCAATGTGCCCGGCTATATGCGTCAATAAATCAATGGTGGGGCCTTGGCCTTGAGCTCCTCACCATGATTTCATAACAATATTACGTCAATTACATTTGAATGTAATGGGGTTGATAATGGGGACGTTACAAATAAAGCAAAAACATTTTGCTCTTTGGATATTGCTTAAGGGGGCCAGAGACAAACATGTTAAAACTCTAAACTCTTTAGAGATTGGGCAAATTTTGATGCTGAAGTAATACTGAACAAGATCGTAGAGAAAGCTGATCTATTATCCAAAGAGGCACTTGCTATGGTGGAAAGGTTCCTCCTTGTGCAAGAAACTAGATCGTAGAGAAAGCTGATCTATTATCCAAAGGGGCACTTGCTATGGTGGAAGGGTTCGTCCTTGTGCAAGAAACTATAGAGGTAATATCTTTTTATGTTTTGTTTCTACCTTTCTTCTAATTGATGCCTTCAGTTTGTTTTGATCATTTGGAGGGTAGTCTAATCACTTCAAACAAGCTATTAAGTGTCTTAGTTGAATGTATAAGTTTTTTCAAACAAGCTATTAAATGTCTTAGTTGAATGTATAGGTTTTTTTAGATGGATTGCAGAAATAATTACATAAATAATATGTACTTTGATATATATATATATATTTTAGAAAATAAAAATAGATTCAATATAATAGAAATCTTTTTTTCAACATGGTAATAAAAATGTTACTATGTAAATTTTAGGTTTAAGAGTCCATATACCTTAACAAAATTTGGAAAATTATAAATTTCATATTATGAAAATCACAATTTAAGAGTCCATCTACTTCATAAAAATTTAGAAAATTGTAAATTTCATTATTTTCGAAATCACAAATTTTCATCCTATCTGACCCGAAATATGATAGCAATTTTACGTCACAGTTGACAGGTGGATGACGGTCCCTAATGCCTCTGGTGTTTTTAAAGGTAGCCGTATAAGGGCTAACTAAAACATTTTCGACTGGTCAGAATTTGGCAGAGAAATTATTGTCAAAATCACAATTTGGAGTGCTGATATTGCAATTTGGCTATCTAGATAGTTTTGAAATTAAATAATTAATGTAGAACAACAAACAAATCTTAATTGCTGAAATTACAAAAATACTAAATTTAACCAATTTTTATCCTAAAATCACCTAAAATGCGGAGCTTTTTGGTTGTCTTTTATCCTACGCGTTCTTAACGTTGGATTAAAGACTTCCATAGATGACATTAAATGCTAAAATCTTCGGATCGTGACGTTGATCACATGGGGCATAAATATGATAGGAATATCAACTCTATCAAAAGCCAGAAAAACAATAAGAAGAAGAAATGGGACCGTAAACGACGGATCTCGATCCACCGACCCGGAGAAACTTGTGGTTTAGTCGTAGTCGGCTATGGCAGCCGGGACGGCCCTCCAAGCTTTATTTTTCAATGGGACGTAATGCCATTTTAATAATAAGAATATTATTTTAATTGAATTTATATTGTATTTAGGGTTTTGAAATGTGCATTACCTGAAAGAATAATAGGCCTGAGCTTATCTATGGGAAAGTATACTCCAATTCGGTCTGTACTGGCTCTATTTTATTTCACATCCAGGTCTCTCAACTGTTATATGTGGAAACTGATAAGGATGGGACAACTCGGTGGCTTAGATATCTGACACGTGCACCTTTTCTGTTACAGAAGTTTTGTCATTGGAGGAAGCGGATCCACGTGATGATTAATTTGGGCGGCGGGCATTCTTATTTTTTTAAAATTGGATAAGAATATGGATCAGCTCTTGCTGTTTTAAGTGAAAAGCAAATGCTTAACAATTATTTTTCTTCATTAGAGGAATATTTTAAGTAAGATTCTCTATAGCTTTATTTACTTGATTCATTTTTTAACCGCAGATTCGACTTGGGCAGCCCAGTACTGGGTGTATCCTTACAAGGATTCAATCATGCACTGCGAGTTGAAGTTGTGCAAATACAACGCTTCATCAATATAAAAATGTATCGCCATTTTGATTCTTTGAAGTAGTGCAAATACGACTATGTTCCTTCATCAATATACAATATAAAATTGTATCAGTATTTGGCAACTGTTCAAATACCTATGCTGTATATGAATTTTCTATTGCTGGTACTTCCATAAAACATATACACAGAGAACGTGTATTTCAAAGAAAACTCCAAAACCAAGTATACATTTTTTTCTCTATTTTCAAAATAGTTGGATGTCCTCTCTCTCCAAGGTATTTTTTTTTGCAGTTCTCTGCAACACATTTTTTTTTACATGAAAGTTAAAACTTTTGAATCTGAAATCATATGTGGATGCATGAAAATTAGTATTTTGAATTTGAAAATTTGAGTAGCTGTAAGCCGGGCAAAGAAAAAGTGTTATTTATCCTCACACTTTTAGTTTTACAAAGATGTAATGCCCTTTTTCATTACTTTTTCATTATGCCATCTATTATATAATTTATGAGAAACTTAGTTCTTATTTTAGCTATATGAATAATTTTGATTTTCAAAATTAGGATTAATGACCTTGTAATATCTTCATTTTCTTTTATCCTTTTTATTATAAAACTGGCAATTAAATTTATCCATATAAACAAAATTTTAATTTCAACAATCCATTAAAAAAAATGTGTCATTTAAACTTAGACTAAAAGTGTGGAGATTTAAATTGAGAATGTGATTGGTTTATTTATTAATAATTTGTGTGTTTTTTTTTGTTTTTTTGTATGGCGCTTCCATTTACAACCAATTTCAACTTCTCATCTTTATCACTTGAGCTACTCTCACGACTAATTTGTATGTATTTTATTAATTTGATTTCGATTTCTAATTTATTTATTTATTTTGAGAAGAATTTGTCTATATACTAGATTTAGATTATATACTAGATTTAGATTTTCAATAAATTTTCATTAGTTAACAATGGGACAACTATGTTTGACCATGAGATTAAAAGAATATAAGAGAATGTGGCCTGCAATATAGAGACAATTAACTAAACAGTTTTTCCATCTACTTACTAACCACTTAAACTAATCCCCATTTAAACTAATTATCTGGAGATTTTTTAATATATTACATAGAAGATTTGAATATTATAGCTTAGATATATTAAGAGGGATATTTGATGTGCTTGATTATATAAATATTACTAGCACAACCACTTAATTTGTGGTCACTTATAGATCATAAGTTAAATGCCATGAATTAATACAAATATTAAACTAACATAAATTTTAAACTAATTAATATAAACATAAAAAATACTATTTAATAAACATATTCCACCACTTAAGTGTAACTTATTTAAATCTTAATCAAGATGCATTTAAGCATAACAAGATACCACGACCATGAGATTAATCCACATTGTACACTTGTTACACTTTGGTTAATCTTATTGATCCACTCAAATAAGTCCAAAATCTCAAATAATATCTAAACACCTATTGATATAATTATAATTATTGAATTTAACGTATTATTTTAAATTCAATTTAATATAACAAAAAATTATTAAATTTATATTTGAAAACTATATATTATTTTTATTTATAAAATTTAAATTAACTTATTTATTTTACATTTAAGCCAGAATAAATTAACATATTTTTATAAAGTATTTGGTGATAATATTTTTTATAAAATAGTATTTGGTTATTTTTATAAATTTATATTTTTATAAAATTTGTATACATACAAATAAAAAATATAATATATTTTATAATTATAATTTTTTTTTTAATGATTTTATTCATATATTTTATTTTTTAATCAAGATTTTGATATAAATAATTAAATCTAAAATAATCAGCAAATATCTATCTTCAAATGGAATCTATCAAATGTCAAAGGGATCAAATCTTTACATGTGCAAACTCAAAATATTAAGATCAAATCTTTCAAGGTGCAAACCCCAAATGTTGAGGAAGCATTTAATTCATCTAATTTGTGTAGTTTTAAATGTTTTAAATCTAATTTGAGTAACTATGTTATTTTTATAATATTTTATTATTCCTTAAAAAGGGCATGTGTTAACTCTCAAATAAGCATGAAAGGAGTTACACATCTCCCTACTAGATGTAGAATGCGCCTCACGGAAATTCTTTATACTTGTAAATATACACAATATATATATATATATATGTATACTTTCAACCCTAATCTAGAAGATGAGAAGTACCTCTCACCTTTAACTAGTTCAAAGAAGAAAATTAATACAGATAAGATAAGATAAGAACTCCCATGAGCTCCATAGTGAAAAGGGATGTTGGTCTATTCCTAAAACCAGGTGGGCAAAAGGGTATGCTATCTTTGTGATTCTATGAGTATTAGGGATGAAAATAATTTTCTCTTAGAGTGCCCTGTTCACACCCACATTAAATCTGAATTTAAAAGTATTTGCTTCAACACAAACTTTTCTAACCTCCTAACTTGCCAAAACTATAGTGAGCTAGGAGAGCTTTTTTGAGCATAGGATTAATTTTTTTAAAGCAAACTAAATAATGCCCTTCTTAAGGATCGATAGACCAAAGTTGATTTAAGTAGATGCTAATCATCATTGTCATCATCATCATATATATGAGGGAGAAAAATATACACATTGTAAATTGCATTGTAAATAGATACAATTATATAAAATATGTTATCATTAATTTTTACACATAAGGTTAATATGTTAATTCTTGATATGGTACAATTTTTTTAAAAGTGGTATTAAAGATTAAAAACACACTTTTTTTTAATTTTTTAATCAAGCTTTCAACTACTTAAACCATTTTTATTTAATTAAGATATATGCATTAAATGTTATATATATATATATATATATATGAATTTAAGGTGAATTAGTACTTATATTTTTTCTAGATTGCACAAAAATGAGACAAGTATACGTAAAGTTCAAATAAATAATTATAAAAAAAAAGAATATAAAAAATAACTCATAGCTTATGCATAGATTATCTTTTCTCCCGCCATAAAAATTCTACTAGATGAATTTTTCAGGCACTATTTTGAAAAAATACGCTAGTAATTTTTCAAAATCCAAGTTACAGAATTTCGGAATTTTATGGACGTCGTTGAAAATTCAAAATAAACAATTTTAAAAAAGGAAAAGATATATAAAAATTAAGTGGTAGTTGATGCATGGATAACTCGTAGCTCATGCATGGATAATAGGTAGTGAAAGACAACCCATTTTGAGGCATAGAGAACATGTGATTACAACTAAGCATGAAGAAAAGTAACAGATCACTTGTTCATGACACTTAACTTGTGACCTATAGGTGTTCATGACTAGTTTCTAGATATCATAACACTACACAAAAGTATGAAGTTGTTATTTAAATATTAAAATAATGAATTTAATTTGTTTTATTTTCACTACTAGTGAACTTAATTTATTTATTCTTCTTGAAATAATTATATATGGAGTATTTTCAATTTTAATTGAATAAAAATTACAATATTTTTAAATTATTTTATTTAATTTTAGTTATGAAGATTAAAATATTTACTAGCATAGCCACTAACAAGTTACTTGTTTTTCACAAAGAGGTCACAAACTTGTTCTCCATGCATAGTTGTTTATAGATAGGTCACAAGTTAATTGCCATGAACAAGTTACTTGTTCTCCATGTGTAGTTGAGATGTGTACGCTACTAGTTATAGGTGGATAGCCACACATTATCTTCTTTTTTTTTAATAATTTCTCATCAGTGTAATAAATAAAAAATAATCTCAATAATAATTACAAATATGTAAAAAAAAGGTTAAATAATAGACTACAAATTAAGTGCAACTATTTATAAATAAAAAAATAATCTTAACAATAAATTATAAATATCTAAAAGAAAGAAATATAGAAATTCCCATAACTAGCACAAGTACTTAATATATATATATATATTTCATAATTGTTTAATTTAAATTTGAAATGAGTTCCATAAAATAAATCTTGACAGTATACTTGTCTCATCTTCCCACAATTTAGGAAGAGGACCCTTCATCAATTGTACTAGCAAAGCCACTTTACTTGCGGCATGTGAATACCAATAGGACACAAGTTAAGTGTTATGAATAAGTTATCTCTTACTTGTTCTCCATGCTTAGCTGTAATCACCTATTCTCTGTGCCTCAGCTACATGTTATCACCCGCCTTCTTCTAGTTAAATAGGTATCCATGCATGAGCTAAGAGTTATCCATGCATCACCTATGAGTTATTTTTAATCATAACCACAAAATTAATTTGGTTAGTACACTTGTCTCATCCATGTGCTAAAAAACCATACTTACTAACCCACCCAAAATTTATATACCTATAAATATAAAAATATAAACACATATCACCATACAAATGATTTCTTATAATCGTCATAATATGCGACAACTTGCTAAAGAAACCCATTAGTGGTAGAACCATGAGAAAAAAGCATATATACCTATCGGTTAGGAAAGAATCAGCTAACTAAATACCAAAAACCTCCATGTAATTGTTTTATCGTCCTCTCCTCAATGAGTTCATGGATCTTCATTTTGGGGAACACGTTTAATATATTGGAAACGAGAGGATGTACTAGACTTTTATATTTCCATTTTCATGTGCATGGATCAGTGTCTTTGGAAATTAGTTAGTTGGTAACATTTTTTATAAATGGAGTAGTTTAAATATTTTTAGTAAAAAAATTAGACTTATATGTATTAGTTGTGTAAATTATATAGTGTTATGGGAGTATTTGAGGGTGCTAAATTTTTTTATCATTCAAAGACATAATTTAAATACAAAAAATCATTAAAAAACTCCAAAATTTAAAATAAATAGAAAACTCCAAAATTAATAAGATTTCTAAACACTAATTAAAAATAGTTTTGTAAATAAAAATGTTCATTTTGACATTTTACTATATTCTAGGAAAAAACAATATAATTTAATATTTAGAATAAAGTTTATTTAACTAAACTAATTGAAATTCTGATTCAAAATTCATGTAGGTTAAACATTTTAAATAATATTAATTATATTTAATTTGGAAAGTTATATTAATCAAAGATCTTTATTAAAAAAAAAAATCCAAATCCAAATTTATATTATTTATAAAAATAAAATAAAACATATAAATAAATCAAGGTATGGCCAAAAATACAATCATTACAATAAGGGCTCAACAAGAGCAACATGTCACTTACAAGAATTGAACCTCTATGGGGAGGGAAACAATTATTCCTCCCAACCACTTAAGCTACAACTAATGGACAAAACATATAAAAATGTTAAAATTATGTGTATATTATACTAAATAAATTTAAATAATTTATTAACATTTAACCCATGCGACATATATTAGATGGTGAATGGGTGTACTATTAAGGCACTCCTTGTGTTACTTCATCGGTTGGAAACTCCATGGAAACTAGCTTAAAAAAGAATTAATTAATATTATTTTTAATTTCACTATAATTATATAATTATATTTAAATAATAAATTATCATAATTTGGTTGATTAATATTTTTTAATTTTAGAATAAAAGTTAAATATTGAAGTAAAACTAGAATGTTCGTAAAAATTAAAAAAATAAACAAGCGCCATGAGAGTCAATGTTCGTGACCAGAGAAAGATGGGAATGCAAGAGGTGTGCAATTCTTATCCCACCTGGAGATAAGAATATCCTGAATGATGGACCATAAGTTCTCTGTCGATGTCCCATACTCGGGACATTCATTCTCCATGACAATGGACCTCATGGACCTTTTTTGAAGCAATCTAATATGTCTTTTTCCAAAAAGACCAAAACTCTGAAATCACCATGGACTCTGCAATCTCCAGCAATGAAAGTTGTGTGTACTCTTTGTAGATGGTGAGGGAATTTGAGGTGTTTTGTACAAAGTTATGGATATGGCGTGCATCCTCAATAAGGTTTCCAATCCATGTCACATCTAAAGCAATGGATTTCAGTGCTAAATTCAAGGAATGGACAATGCAAGGTGTCCAAAAAAACATGTAAGAGTAATAAAAGCATGTATAAATGACTCTACAACACTAACAACTCAAATGAGTCAAAGACACCTAGATGAATCATGAATATTGTGATAAATTCAAACAATGAGCAAATTAGAAATGAAAGGTGTCCAAAATGAACATACTTGTGGATATGTAGCTTCCACAGTCATGCCAGCAGCCTTGCAAACAGGTGCATTGTCCGTGATGATTTGTACACAAAAATAAAAACCTACTTCTTCAATGGTTTTGATGAATGACTCAGACATATACTATGCATCCTTGTATTTCCTAAGAGAATCCACCTCTTTCAAGAACATCAGTCCATTTTGGGAAGATAGCATGAAATTAATGAGTGGATGGTGCGCTGGATCCGTCCATCCATCAGAAACAATACTCACACGATTTCAAATCCATCCGCCCATTTTGAATGAATCCATTTTCATAGAGTAGAACATGCATGGATGAAGTCAATCTCATCATCACACCTCTCCTCCTCTATATAAATATGTTGGGCGGTACAATCACCCCTACATGCTCCTAATCCACTAGATCAATAATGTTGACACTCACCTTGATCACAAGAGGAAGCAGAACCTAATCTAGCTTATAGACCCTGATCTATCCCTATAAACCAGATAAAAACAAATCTAGCCTCGAAAATCCTAATGTGGACCTAGAACCCTGGACACCTAATCTAGAATACTTATCTAGCCTTAGAGACATAACCTATACCATAGACCTAATATAGCCATATAGAACCTAATATCGTTTATAAACCTTGATCTATCCCTAGAAACCATACAAAAACAAATCTAGAGACACCTGGCACCCCGTGACCATTCAGGAAGGCTTTGAGGATTTTCTCTAAGGGCACGAAACCCAAACCAGTGAGCGGAGTTGGGTTCTGTCAGCTCCCACACATGCATAGGGACATTGTGTATGGGAGAGTTCGGATGAGAATTGACCCCCTTTTCCAAAATTGGAATGGCCTTCACTGAGAAAAACACTAGTTCTGAAGATGACACAATAAGATCTTTTTTGGGTGTTGGAGGCATGGTGTGGGGGGTCCCCAAGCTATAAACTGGTGTCCTGAATCCATCGAAATTGACAGTTTCACGATCGGAGTCACGGTTTTGGTGCTATGGAAATTTTGGTCAGGCACCCCATGGCCATTCGAGGACACTTTGAGAATTTGCTCTAGGGGCATGGAACCCAAATAGATGAGCATAATTGGGTTCCTTCAGGTCCCACATGTGTATATAGCCATTCTAGATGTGTTCACGATGGCCACACACACCCGTGAGCATTCAGATGAGAAATTAGCACCTTGAGCGAAATTGGAATGGCCTTCATTGAGAAAAAAACTGGTTCCGGAGATGGCACAATAGCACTGTTTACGAGAGTTAGAGGCTCAGTGTGTGGGGTTCCCTAGCTAGAAACCAGTGTCTTGAATCCACCAGAATTGACGGCTTCGCGATCAGAGTCATGGTTTTGGCGCTACGGGCATTTTGGTTAGGAAACCTATGGCCATTCAGGGACACTTTGAGGATTTGCTTCGAGGGCACGAAACCCAAAATGGTGAGAGAACTTGGGTTCCTTCAACTCCCACATGTGCATATGGCCATTGTGGATGTGTTCATAATGGCCACGCACGCCCAAGAGCGTTCGGATGAGAAATGACCCCTTGAGAAAAATTGGAATGGCCTTCACTGAGCAAAACCCTAGTTTCGGAGATGGCACAATAGCACCGTTTTTGGGCATTGGAGGAACAGTGTGGGGGGTCCCCCGGGTAGAACCCGACAACCCAAATTGACTGGAATTGACGTCTTTGCGATCGGAGTCACGGTTTTGGTGCTACGGGAATTTTGGTCATGCACCCCATGGCCATTGAGGGACACTTTGAGGATTTGCTCTAGGGGCACGAAACCCAAACCAACAAGCGGAGTTGGGTCCCGTTAGCTTCCACATGTTCATATGGAAATTTTGGACATGTTCATGATGGCCATGTACACCCGGGAGCATTCAGATGAGAATTGACCCCCTTTTGCAAAATTGGAATGGCCTTCACTGAGCGAAACCCTAGTTCTGGATATGGCACAATAGCACCATTTTTGGGTGTTAGAAGCATGGTGTGGGGGGTCCCCAAGATAAAACCTGGTATCTTGAATCCATTGGAATCAACGGCTTCACGATTAGAGTCAAGGTTTTGGTGCAATGGGTATTTTGGTTAGGCACCCCGTGGCCATTCAGGGGCACTTCGAGGATTTGCTCCGGGGCCATGGAACCCAAACAAGCAAGCAGACTTGTGTTCCATCAGCTCCCACATGTGCATATGGCCAATGTGGACATGTTCGCAATGGCCATGCACGTTTGAGAGCCTTCAGATGAGAAATGACCCCCTTGAGCAAAATTGGAATGGCCTTCACTAGGCAAAACCCTAGTTCCGGAGATGGCATAATAGCATAGTTTCTGGGTGTTGGAGGCATGGTGTGGGGGGTCCCCCATATATAAACCAAAGTCTAGAATCCATTGGAATCGATGGCTTCGTGATCGAAGTCATGGTTTTGGTGCGATGGGAATTTTGTTCAGGCACCCCATTGCAGCTCAAGGACACTTTGGGGATTTGCTCTAGGGGTACGAAACCCAAAACGACAATCGAAAATGGGTTTCGTAAGCTCCCATTCATATGGCCATTTTGGATGTGTTCATGATGGCCATTCATGCCCGGGATCCTTTGGATGAGAATTGACCCCCTTTTGCAAAATTGGAATGGCCTTGAGTGAGCAAAACCCTAGTTCCGAAGATGGCACAATAGCACCGTTTCTGGGTGTTGGAGGCATGGTGTGGGGGGTTCTCGAGCTAGAACCTGGCATCCCAAATCCATTGGAATTGAGGTCTTCACGATCGAAGTCACTGTTTTGGTTCTATGGGCATTTTGTTCAGGCACCCCGTGCCCATTCAAGGACACTTTGAGGATTTGCTCTGGGGGGCACGAAATAGAAACCGACGAGTGGATTTGGGTTATGTCAATTCCCACACATGCATATGGCCATTTTGGATGTGTTCATGATGACCATGCATGCCCGAGAGTGTTCAGATGAGAAATGACCCCCTTGAGCAAAATTGGAATGGCCTTCACTCAGCAAAACCCTAGTTCCATAGATGGCACAATAGAAACATTTTTGGGAATTGGGGGAACTATGTGGGGGGTCCCCCAGCTAGAACCAGATGTCCCATATCCACTGGAATTGATGGCTTCATGATCAGAGTCACAGTTTTGGTGCTACGGGAATTTTGGTCAGGCACCCCATGGCCATTCAGGGACACTTTGAGGATTTACTCCTGGGGCACAGAACCCAAATCGGTGAGCGAAATTGGGTTACGTCAGCTCCCACACATGCATATGGCCATTGTGGATGTGTTCATGATGCAAACGCATGCCCATGAGCCTTCAGATGAGAAATGATCCCCTTGAGCATAATTGGAATGGCCTTCACTACGCAAAAGCCTAAGGCCGGAGATGGCACAATAGCATTGTTTCTGAACGTTTGAGGCACAGTGTGGCCCCCCCTAGCTAGAACCTGGCATCCCGAATCCATCGGAATCGATGGCTTCATGATCAGAGTCATGGTTTTGGTGCTACGGGCATTTTGGTCATGCACCCCATGGTCATTCAAGGACACTTTGAGGATTTGTTCTGGGGGCACGGAAGCCAAACCAACGAGTGGAGTTGGGTTCTGTTAGCTCCCACATGTGCATATATCCATTTTGGACGTTTTCATGATGTCCATGGATGCCCAGGAGTGTTTGAATGAGAATTGATCCCCTTGAGCAAAATTGGAATGGCCTTCACTGAGTAAAAACCTAGTTCTGGATATGGCACAATAGCACCATTTATGGGTGTTGGAGGCACGGTATGGGGGGTCCCACAGCTGAAATTCAGCGTCCTGAAACCATCGGAATTGATGGATTCATGATCGGAGTCACAGTTTTGGTGCTATGGAAATTTTGGTCAAGCACCCCATGGTCATTCAGGGACACTTTGAGGATTTGCACATGGAGCATGTAACCTAAACCACCGAGCAGAGTTGGGTTCTGTCAGCTCCCACATGTGCATATGGAAATTTTGGACGTGTTCACAATGGCCATGCATGCCCGGGAGCGTTCGGATAAGAATTGACCCCCTTGAGCAAAATTGGAATGGCCTTCACTCAGCAAAACCATAGTTTCAGAGATGGAACAATATCACTGTTTCCAGGCATTGGAGCCATGGTGTGGGATGTCCCCCAAATGAAAAATGGAGTCCCAAATCCATCGGAATCGATGGATTTGCGATCGAAGTCACATTTTTGGTGCTATGGGAATTTTGGCCAGGCACCTCATGGCCATTCAGGGACACTTTCAAGATTTGATCTAGGAGCACGGAACACAAACCGGCGAGCGGGCTTGGATTCGTTCAGCTCCTGCACATGCATATGGCCATTTTGGATGTGTTTAGGATGGCCATGCATGCCCTGGAGTGTTCAGATGATAATTGACCCCATTTTGTAAAATTGGAATGGCCTTCACTAAGCAAACCCCTAGTTCCTGAGATGGAAATATCATTGTTTCCGAGCCTTAGAGGCACCGTGTGGGCGGACCCCTAGTTGAAACCCGGCATCCTGAATCCATTGGAATCGACAAATTCACAATCGTAGTCACGGTTTTGGTGCTACAGGAATTTATTCCAGGCACCTCATGGCCATTTAGGGACACTTTTGTTAGAGATATGGATCTAACTAAAATAACTTACCTATCTATGCAAAACAATATTATATCAACAATAAGTATAGAAAGAGAACAAGAAAAAAGAGTACACCAGATATACGTGGTTCACCCAATTGGGATATGTCCATGGGAAGGTAGTCTTCTATTATCTCCAGAATATCTCCCTCAAGCTTACAAGAGAGCAATGCCAATAACCCTAATAGAAAATAGCAATACTTGTGTCAATAAGTAAATATCATGATGAGTGATGTGACTCCCTTGACTCTAGTATATACTAAGAGATGTGGAGGAATTACTCTCACATATTACATGTGGGATAATATAATTCTCCATGATAACATCTTTTTATATAATAATGAATATCAAGAGTATACTTTACCATAATGAATATGGGATATAATGTATTACTCTTTTACATAAGATTGTAGATATCTTTCGACATAGTACAAAGAAATTATTACCTTCCAAAGAATATAAAATATTCCAACACTCCTCGTTAATAATGGATGGGAGAAAATCCCACTAACAAAGGAGGGAAGGAGTCATTACTTCTCCCCCTTGATGACAACTTCCATCATCTCAAGTAAGGAACGAAGATGCACATACTTCGTTGTTCTTAAGAATTTGGTAAAGATATCAGATTCCTACTGCTCTGTAGGACAATAGTCAAAAGAAAGAACACCATATGCAATGAGACCTCGAATGTAATGAGCATCAAGATCGATATGCTTTGTCTTGGAGTGATATACCGGTTTATAAGCAAGATGAATTGCACCCTGATTGTCACACTTCAATAGAGTGCACGATTTCAGAACTAGACCAAGCTCAGTGAGAACATGCTGTAACCAAACTGCTTCTTTTGTTGCTTCTTTGGCTTCTCTATACTCTGCTTCACACGAAGATAAAGAAAGAGTTTGCACCTTTTTGCAGGACCAAGAAATTGGACCTGAACCAAGTTGAAATATATAACCAACAGTTGACCGTCGATCAGAACTGTCACCTACCTAGTTAGAATCTATATAACCAGAAAGTGAAACTGTAGCACTGCTTGAATAAGAAACACCATGGTACAATGTCCCCTATAAATCTCTTCAAATTCTCTTGGCTTCTTGCCAATGAATTTCATGAGGTTGTTGCATGAACCATGAACCCATATTGATGGGGAAAGAGAGATCTGGTCTATTGTTAGTTACATATATCAAACTGCCGACTACTTGACGATAAAGAGTAGCATAAACAAGAGGAGTAGTACACTCAACAATTAACTGTACACCGTACTAAAAAGGCGTAGGAGCAAGTTTACAATCACTCATGTGGAAATGAGTCAATAAATCTGTAGCATACTTCGGTTGAGAGAGAAAAATACCATCTGCGAGATGCCAAATTTGAAGACCCAAGAAATAGTGTAATATACCGAGATCAGTCATTTCAAACTACTTTTGAAGGTCACTTTTCATACTTTGAATGAGAACAAGTTGACTACCAGTGATAATAAGATCATCCACATATAAAACAATAAAAATGATATTATCATCAATATGCTTAACATACAGGTTAGGATTAGATATACAATGTTTAAAACCATTATTCAAGAAATATGCATTAATTTTATCATACCAAGCCCTAGGTGCTTGTTTAAGACCATATAAAGACTTGTGTAATTTGCATACTAAACTTTATGATTCAACATTAATAAAACCAGGAGGCTGTTGCATATAAATGTCTTCATTAAGATTACCATTTAAAAAGTAACTTTTAACATCCATTTGGTGTATTTCCCATGTATAAGATGCATCAATAGATAAATGATGGTTCTTATTGTATTCATTATAATCTATACTTTCAAGTTGATTAAAACCTTTTGCAACTAATCTAGCTTTATACTTTTCAATCTGTCCTTCTATAGTAAATTTAGTTTTATAAACCCATTTAAAACCAACGAAATTATTTCTTGAAGGAAGAGGAACAAGAGACCAAGTCTTGTTCTTCATAAGAGAATCATACTCAACAGACATAGCTTATTCCCAATGAGGTTTTTCCTTAGCTTGAGCATAAGTAGTAGGATCATCTGTGGCCAAAACTTTGGTCATAAGAGCAAAGTTAGATATAGTTCTACAACTATCGGAAGGGATTCTGATATCACTTCCTGCATATTCAAGAGTTTTCCAAGCACAAATAGGAATGTTAGAAGGGACATAAGTCACTTTATGAGCTTCGAGATATTCAGGTGGAATACTTGAAGAATAAGAAGAAGGTGAACTAAGATCAGTCACATAACTGGAAGGAGTAATCGATATAGGAGTAACAAGTGATAAGGGAATATTCAGAGTAATATGAGGTTCAACAGACTTAGGTGGTGGAGAGACTTCAATAAATTGAACATCTATTCTAATTATGACACTTTGATTAGAAGGATCAAACAACCTATAAACCTTAGAATCCTCAGAATAACCAATGAATATGAACTCGTGAGACTTGGGTTCTAACTTTTTTCATTTATCGTCAGGAATATGAGCCCAACATTCACAACCAAACACCTTAAAGTTACTAATATCCGGTTTCTTATCATTCCATTTTTCCTCAGGGGTAACATGCTTAACAGATTTTGTAGGAACTCTATTTAAAATAAAGTTAGCACAAGTGATGGCTTCAGCCCAAAATTTCTTATGTAATCCTTTAGAATAAAGCATACATCTATCCATTTCAACTAAAGTTTTGTTTTTCCTTTCAGCAACACCATTTTGTTGAGGTGTGTAAGGAACAGTCTTTTGATGTTGAATTCCATGTTTAGATAAAAATACTTCAAATTATTTCTTAATGAATCCCCCCCATTATCAGTTCGTAAAGTCTTAATTCTTTTACCAGATTCATTCTCAACCAAGGATTTAAATACTTGAAATTTAGAAAAAGTGTCACTTTTATGTTTCAAAAAATAAACCCATGATTTTCTACTAAAGTCATCAATAAAAGTAATAAAATAAACTACATTAAAGATAGAAGGAACTTCAAGAGGACCACAAATGTCACTATGAATTAATTGCAAAGGTTCTTTAGCATGCCAAGCTTTACATTTATCAAACATTTCTCTATGATGTTTACCAAGAACACAACCTTCGCAAACACCGTTAGTAGACGAAATATTAGGCAATCCAAGTACCATTTTAGTTAACATTTGCATTTTACCATAATTCAAATGACTTAATATTTCATGCCATAATTTACTTAGTTCATTACCATGAGCAACATAGGAATGAAAAGGTTTTTTTTAGTGGAATTAAAACCAACAAATTTATATAAACCAGCAGTATGATCAACGGGACCAGAAGAAACTACTTTAAAATTTTGATTGATATCTTTAAGAACATATTTATCAGGCCAAGCTTCAAATTTAAATCCTTTTTGACATGCACGATAAATAGAAAGTAACTAGTCATATGTTTAGAAGCACCAAAATCCATTATCCATTCCACATTAGAAGAAGAATTACTAGAAGAAACAACAGATGCACATAAAGCTACTTGTGATTCATCAAAACCATTCTTTTTAGCTTTAGATATTAAATGTTTCAATTTAAAGCAATTCTTTTCAGGATGATTAGTTTTACCACAATGCTTACAAGGATCATACACTTTATTCTTCTCACTAGATTCTTGATGTGCATTAGAAGCATTACCAGAATCATTAGTAGGTGTTGAAGTGTGTGAAAAAGAACCTTTAGCATTATTAAAACTTCTCTTAGGATTCTTATTATGTGCCATTAGAGCTTTATTAGGTGAGACTTTTCCTGAAACAATTAACCTTTCTTGCTTATTTATCAATCCTTTACAAAAATCATCAAAAGTAGGTTTCGTGGTATTTGAAGACAATTCAAGAGCTCTATTCCTAGTTTAAATGAACATATCAAAACAAGATGGAAATTTTTGTTTTACAAGAATTATAAGAGCAGTGTCTATTTTCTTGTAATATTTACCACAATTAATTAATTTTTTCATTTAAGTTTTTCACTTCAACAAGATATAATTCTACTCTTTCAAAGTTAGTAGGATCTAGCTCAAAAATAATTTTTTCAAGGTAATAAGCAGAAACACCATCAGATTTATCAAATAAAGAAGTAAAAATTTTCCATACCTCAACGGGGATGTGTTCTGCCTCTATACTTACCTAAAGACTATTTGAAACCGTTTGACCAATGAGCCCTGTTGCTTGATCACATTTATCTTCACATATAGCCAAAGCTTGAGCATCAATAGGTTTCGTGTGTTCACCATTAACAATCCTCCATATATTCTTACTCCTGAGAACATCAATCATTTTTCTCTTCCATGCAAGATAGTTAGGACCAACAAGTTCAGGAAGATAATCTACTTCTGAAGTCATAATGGTAGAAATATTGACAAGAAACCCAAATGCTAGAAATGAGAAGAGAAAAAAAATGAATAATAGAAAACTGAAATAGTTTACCGTATTGAACTGCAGAAACACAGTAGAAAAAATAGTAAAGGAAAGAAACTTTTACTTACATCCCTTTTGAAAAACGTTCCAAGAAAAGCCACTCGCACAGTGGACACGCGAACAACATTGAAAAAACGCGGGTTCTGCACAGCAAAGGTCGCGGTTATTCCCAATTTTACAATAGAGTAAGTCGCGGGTTCATGGGTCTGTAAAGGAGAATGTCGTGGTTTTGATCGGGGTGTTTGCGGGTGTCTGTGCAGTAAAGTCATGGCTATGCCGAAGCACTCACGGGTCTCTGCACAGGAGGACCTAGCGAGTAGACTGAAGTAAACGTGAGTTAGCAGTGAGAACAGTCGCGAGTATTCCATATCATACGCGGGTCTGTGCACTGGAAGCCGTGGGTCTGCAGTATACTCGCGGGTTCGCAGTAGGCACAGTCGCGGTTAACTGCAGGTTCTGCGAAGCAAGGGTCGTGAACGTCAAGTTTGAGGCCGAAAATAGTGCCGAATATTTCGAAGACAAAAACCTACACAAAATGTACCAAACTTGGACGAAAACTATCGATCTGATAACCGGAAGATAGATATCCATGAGGAGAATAAAAAAATCAAGAAACCCTTGAAAAATTTCTGCAAAAAAAAAACTTTACAACAAGCTTAGGGTTAGAAAGAAAAACTGCAGAAACGTGCCCAAATCTGAAGAGAAGCCTAATGGCTACCAGATAGAAAAAAAATCTACAAAAATAAACAATGCCAAAATGATAAAATATTGTTTGAAAGCAATAGAAGGTGCTAGATCATAGCAACGAGCTCTGATGCCATGTCAGAGATAAGGATCTAGCTAAACTAGCTTACCTATCTATGCAAAACAATAATATCAACAATAAGTACAGAAAGAGAACAAGAGAAAAGAGTACACTAGATATACATGGTTCACCCAATTGAGCTACATCCACAGGAATGTAGTCTTCTATTATCTCCAGAATATCTCCCTCAAGCTTACAAGAGAGCAATGCCAATAACCCCAATACAAAATAGCAATACTTGTGTGAATAAGTAAATATCATTATGAGTGATGTGAATCCCTTGACTCTATTATATACTAAGAGATGAGGAGGAATTACTCTCACATATTACACGTGGGATAATATAATTCTCCATAATAACATCTCTTTATATAATAATGAATATCAAGAGTATACTTTACCATAATGAATATGGGATAAATTGTATTACTCTTTTACATAAGATTGTGGATATCTTCCGATATAATACAAAGACATTATTACCTTCCAAGGAATATAAAATATTCCAACAACTTTGAGGATTTTCCCTCGGGGCATGGAACCCAAACCCGCAAGCAAACTTGGATTCTTTCAGCTCCCACACGCGAATATGGCCATTTTCGATATGTTCAGGATGTCCACGCTCTCTCGGGAGCCTTCGGATCATAAATGAACCTCTTGAGAAAGATTGGTATGGCCTTCACTGAGCAAAGCCCTAGTTCCTCGGATGGCACAATGGCATTGTTTCTGAGTGTTTGAGGAAGGATGTGGGGGGTCCCCTAGCTGAAACCTAGGGTCCCAAATCCATTAGAATCGATGTATTCATGACCAAAGTCACGGTTTTGGTGCTATGTGCATTTTTTCCAAGCACCCACTGATCAGGGATAATTTTAAGGACTCATACTTATTTAAAAGTGTATAAACCTTGGCGAATCTTACCAATTCTTAAAATGTCAACTATAAAATCTTTGGCGATATTTTTCTAAAATTATTTCAATTTCTAAGGATTTTATATAGTTTATATAATAATTTGGCAATTTTTAGAGTGAAAACAGTTTACCCCATCAAAATTGGGTGAAACAGGGCTTCAAAAAATGCAAATTGGTGAATCTTTTTTTGGAAAAAAACATGGAAAAATAGCCCATGGGATAAATTTTGCCCCTAAAATTATCCTTTCCGCTGACCATTTAGGGACACTTTGAGGATTTGCTCCGGGGGCACTGAACCCAAACCGACAAGCAGACTTGGGTTCTATCAGCTCCCACACGTGCATATGGCCAGTGTGGATTTGTTCACGATGGCCACGTATGGTTGGGAGCATTAGGATGAGAAATGAACCCATTGAGCAAGATTGGCATGTGTGTGTGTGTAAATTCCATCGCATTTCCTTTATGGATCAAAGTGTTTGTTTATTTGTGTTGATGAATGGTTATGATGATGATGATTATGATTATGATGACTATGATTATCTTGATGATGATTGGTCCTCTATATATAATTGGATCTTATTGCTAATAAGTAAATAAAATATTGTTCATACTAGGATTGAACCACATTCTATGCAAAAATTCATAACATCATCTCATAAACTATGATAATATACAACATAACACAATTAATATTTGTATGCAAAAAATAAAGTAGTCAAATGCAAAATGATTCCATGATAAAAATCACAAATGGAAGCAAGTTCAAATACATAATTAATAGTCTCATAACATAATTAGAAAACCAAAATACACAATGTCTCCAAATACAATCTCGGGTCTCATGCATGACTATGAGGATGCCTAGAATAAACCCTTGAGGAGCTAATGCCAACATTCATAAACTAAAGTAAAAACTATGGTGCATTTGTATTCAGTGTTTCCATTTGATATTTTAGCACACTAGGGAGATAATGGCACACTAGATAATGATAAATCCTCCTTCACTTAGAACCCAATGATGGTGATGCCCCAACCACAACAAATGGTCCAAGACCAATCGATCGTGTAGAAAAGCTCATAATGACACATATTTTATACGTGTGGGAAAAACATTCCTTCTATAGGACATGTAGTGGTTTGGGACCCTATCCATGGCCAACACCCATTAAACATGTTTTAGGTTATAAGGAATTCATGTTCATCCTCAAACCATGCTCAGGGCCCCAATCTCCTATATGGTGTGCAAAACCTAGCAACGGTACACATGAGCCAAAATTCCTTTTAAAAAGCATGTGTGCTAATTTATGACCTTATTCATGTCTCATGAGCCCTAAAAACATATTTTATTCCCTAATACATTTTTATCCCCAGACCATGTTCAAGGTAATTTAGAGACCTAGATATAGTGCACAAAACTTTGTAATGGTGCCCATAATACACCCATGTTCTAAATATTCTCTTCATAAAGCACGTGTGGTGGTTTGAGACCATGTGCATGATCCATGAGCCCTAAAAGTCCCTTTTGCAGCCTAAGACACAATTATTCTCCTTGAGGCATAGTTAAGATCCCAAGCTATATTTGTGGTGCACAAAAATTTTAAGCCCAAATGTATTGGTTTCATCCTTGAACCATAGTTATGGCACAAAGAACAATCTGTGGTGATAAAAATTTGTAATGACACCCATATTACACTCATAGCCAAGTATGTTCTTTATAGGGCATATATGGTGGTTTGAGACCATTCTCATCGCCCATGGTCCCTATTATATGCTAGGTCAAAAGACATTGATTTTCATATTTAGAACATGGCTAGGGCCTTGGACTCATCCTTGGTACACAAAACCTCATCATGGAATCCATATTCATTGGTGGGACAAATACTCCCTATATAGGGAATCTATGTTTTTTAGGAATCTTTGCATTGTCCATGGGCCCTAAAATCATCTTTTAGGCCTTTAAATGCTAATTTTAACCTCAAACCACATTCAAGTCCCTATGACCCATTTGTGGTGCAAAAACAATTATAAAGGTGTTGATATTATACTCATATAAAAAAAAAATCTTATACAGGGCTTGCATTGATTTTTTGGACCTTATGTGTGCCTCATGAACCTAAAAGCTTATTTTAGGCCCTAAAGGCTAAGACAATCATTTTCATCATTATATTGTACTTAGGGCCCATCCCTTAGATATAAATTTCATTATGGTGCCCATATTACACACGTGAATCATCTAAATATTTCCTTTATATGGGTTGTGTGGTGATTGAGATTGTATTCATGGAACATTATCCTTAAAATAATCTTTTAGGCTATATTAAGATGCTCATTTTCATCCTCAAATCATGGAGAATTCCTAGGCCAATATTTATTGTACAAAACCTCAAAGGCATGCCCATATTACATCCATGGGACACATAATAGATGTAAAGGGATTATGTGGTGTTTTGATACCCTGTTCATGGCTCATGAGACCTAAATTCATATATTTAAGGCCCTAAAATATTCATTTTCATCTCAAATCATTGTTATAACTACAATATGTATTTGTCATGTGTAAAACCTTGTTGGAACTCATATTACACCCATAGAACAAACATTTTATTTGCAAGGCATATGTATTGGCTTGGAACCAATTGCACGTCCCATGAGAACTAAAAGCATGATTTAGACCCCATGACACTAGTGGTCCCTAAGACCCATAAATTATGGGAAAAACCATGTATTGACACCGATATTACACCCATGGAACAAATATTCCATATATAGGGTATGTGTGGGTTTTGGGACCCAATGCATGGTTCATGAACCATGAAATAACATTTTAGGGACTTAAGATGTTGGTGTTCCACCTTACCCAATATAGGTGGCCCCAATACCCATATTCTTAGGATATTTCAATACTCCATCCTTGTCCTACCTAGCATTATTTATTTTTCCTAGTTTTTGATGTTGTCATTTTCCCCCTAGTGGTGTGTAGATGTCATCCAGGATCCATCTACCACTTTCTGAGCCTTGCATGCATCATTTTAGGACCACTTCAATCAGTTCCGTATTTTATAGGAACCTACTGAGTGTTCTGGTGTAGTCCACCTGTGTTATCTGACTCTTATGGGGGTTAGAGCTCTGGATGCCATTGATTGTGGCCTCATGTGCCCTTTTTTGAATGGCATGCATGACAGACTCACTATTTCTCCCTCCTTAGTTACTTAACTGATTATGACTTCAGTTAACTGCGTTTAGCTTCAGTTTAGTTGACTTTGAGTCTTTCGGAGCACTCAAGTGGTGATAATCCCTATGCTAGACCAAATAAGGTTCAAATTTTCCTACATGATTCAAATTCTCTCCATTGTAACATAATTTTTTATTATACTTATTATTGAAACATGTGATATTATTCTGCTCCTATCTGAGTTCTATTGCATTATTATTCTTCTACTCCTTTTTACTGCATTTTTCACTCCTATTATAATTTCTGCTCATTCTTTCTTTGTGAGGTATCCATCAGCTCTTAGATCTACTATGACATATAATTTCACATGGTATCAGAGTCATTAGAGCAAATAAACACCTATTTCAAGAAATCTAGAAAAATTCTATTACAAGGACTTCTATGACATTGAATTTTTTTGTAAACATTTTATTTATTTCATTTAATTTGTAAAAATTATGCATTAAAGAAATATTCCATTAAAATTGGAAAAACTAATCCTAGAAAGAATGTTTTTATTGATCACAAATTTTATTTACTCCAAGTGTTTTTAATATACAATCATTAAAAATGAAATGTTGTATCATTTATAACTAGTTCGGTATGCCATAAATTAGGAGGAGTATATGAAATTCTGTAATTTGTTGAATCGTGAGAAAAAATATTCATGAAGATATAAAATGTAGGATTAATGAAGTTAAGTTGCACACATAATTGCATGTTTTATTACAAGAAGATCTCTATCTATATTTGAAGTGAACAAAGTATCATATTAAATATTTTTTTTGTTAAATAACATATTATAATATAGCATGATTGGAAGGAAATCACAATATTAAATTAAAATAAAATAAATTATAAGAAATGTATTGATGTCGAACCAAATAATAACTATAAATTCGTCAAAATTGGGATAGTTGTTAGGTACAACATTATACATACACAATGAAAGTGTGAAGAAATCGAATTAAGAAATCATGGCCGAGAATTACTTTCACCAAAAGGCAAAGAAAATGATAAGATTTTTAAATGTCGAAGAAATAGATGTTGAAACATATTTTTCAAATCTTTTAGTTGAACTTTATATATGACCCCATGCTCTTTTGAATTTATTTATGGCACATATCTAATGAGTCTAAATAGTCCACTTAGTACTCATTATCAATTAATTATATGGTTTTACATTGTATTTTATTCCAAAAATTACATACCACATTTATACATTCATTTAATGCATATAAGAAGATAAAAGATAGAACATATCTCGTGCTTTGTTGGCCTGTAAGAGATTATTTCAGTTAATCATAATTGAGTTAGTAATACAAACTTACAAAAAAATGAATTGAGAAATCAAATTTCTTATAGTTCAATGTCACTCACTTATGACCAATCACGTACTACCCTTAATACCACTTAGCACTCATTAGCAATAAATTTTGTGTTTTTAAACAATTGCAACTTTAATTATATGGGGCTTTATTTCAAAAATTACATACTGCATTGATAAACTCCTCTTATTAATGAATATACGCAAATAAAATTCAATAATTTATTTCATGCCTTGTTGGCTTATATGAGATTATTGCAATTATAAACTATTAACTTAAGAATACACATTTACAAAACTTTGTGCGTGCCTTGTTGGCTTTTATGAGATGATTTTAATTACAAATATTTGATTTAAGAATGCAAATTTAAAAAATATTTTGAATGGAGAAATCAAGTGGTGTATGATGCAAAAAAAATGTCAAACTAAAGGCAATCATAAATAATATTAATAATTGTATTTAAATATTATTGTTAATTCTCATCTATCTATAAAAGTTTTAAAAACATACAAATTAATTCATCAAAAAATGTGTCCAACTTGTATTGAAATATTGCAATGTACGCGTTAACAAATTTCTAAAAATTAATATCTTCACCTACTATAAAGAACTCAATGTTCTATTGAACATTCGAATGTAGTTGCATTTCTCTTTGATACGATGAAGTGTCTTAAAATAGAATTTGGACAAGCCAAGTATCAGGTTCATGTCCTATATAAGCCTTTGTTAAGATACAATTTGACCGGTATTCGGGGAATTGAGAAGTAAGCTTTGATGTATCTATTAGCAATATATTTGATTTTTCGTACATATTTCCATATTTGGACCACACATCACTTAACATTTTCTCATAAAATTGTATCACACTACATTATTTGAATTTTGTTTGCAAGTGACAATGAGACCTGTCCCATATGAATTCAAAGTCACTTGTATCAGTATTTGATTTTTCAACTACTTGTTGAATGTTTTTACATTGTATTTTATTCCAAAAAATACATATCACATTTATACATTCATTTAATGCATACAAGAAGATCAAAGATAGAGCGTATCTCATGCTTTGTTGGCTATTATGAGATTATTTCAATTAATCGTAATTGAGTTAATAATACAAACTTACAAAAAAATGAAATGAGAAATCAAATTTCTTATAGTTCAATGTCACTCACTTATGACCAATCTCGTACTACCCTTAATACCACTTAGCACTCATTAGCAATTAATTTTTTGTTTTAAAACAATTGCAACTTCAATTATATGGGGTTTTATTTCAAAAATTACATATTGCATTGATAAACTCCTCATACTAATGAATATAGGCTAATAACAGTCAATAATTTATTTCATGTCTTGTTGGCTTATATGAGATTATTGCAATTATAAACTATTAACTTAAGAATACACATTTACAATAAGTTATAGATTGGGAAATCAAATGCCTATACCTTTCAAAATCATTCATCTATGACTCATCATGCTTTAATCTAAATTCTAGTACACTTAGCACTCATTATCATTGAAGTAATATTTTTTGTAAGAAATGTGCTTTTATATAGATGGAGGTTTAATTCAAAATTTGTGTGTCACTTGTATTAATGCATATAGATCAATAAAACTAAAGAGAACTTCATTCCTTGTTGGCTTTTGTGAGATGATTTAAATTACAAATAATTGATTTAAGAGTATGTAATTTAAAAAATATTTTGAATAGAGAAATCAAGTGTTGTAATGCACTTGTATTAATACATATAGATAAATAAAACTAAAGAGAGTTTCTTGCATGCCTTGTTGGCTTTTATGAGATGATTTAAATTACAAATAGTTGATTTAAGAGCACAAATTTAGAAAATATTTTGAATGGGGAAATTAAGTGTTGTATGATGCAAAAACTTGTCAATCTAAAAGCAATCATAAATAATACTAATAATTGTATTTATATATCATTGTCAATTATCATCTATCTATAAAAGTTATAAAATCATACAAATTAATTCACCAAAAAATGTGTCCAACTTGTATTGAAATATTGCAATGTAATCGTCAACAAATTTCCATAAAATAATATCTTCACTTAATACAAAGAACTCAATGTTCTATTGAACATTCGAATGTAGTTGCGTTTCTGTTTGATGCGATGAAGTGTCTTTAAAAAGGGGAATAGAACTTGCACAAGCCAAGTATCGTGTTCATGTCCTATATAAGCCTTTATTAAGATACAGTTTGACCGATATCCGAGGAATTGAGAAGTAGGCTTTGATGTATCTATTAGCAATACATTTGATTATGTGTACTTATTTCCATATTGGGACCACACGTCGCTTAGCCTTTTCTCATAAAATTGTATCATACTACATGATTTGGATTTTGTTTGCAAGTGACAATGGGACCTATCCCATATGAATTCAAAGTCACTTGTATCAATATTTGATTTTTCAAGTACTTGTCGAATGTACTTGTTAGTAACATTTGATGTCCATATCGCAACATCATAATGTTTTAGGCAGTATTTTAATACTTCTAATTGAAAAGGCCTACAAAAGTAGGATCTATCACCAAGCTCCCAATCTGGTTTTCTTTGAATTTGACAACTCGTTTCATCTTTGGAATACGACGAGAAGAATACTCCTTCCATTTCAAAGATCAACAAGATCTTTCGACTGATATTAACTCCCATCTGCATTGCTGCCACATATATAACATTAACATATTTTCACTTCAAAACTTCATTGCTTAATGGCATCAAAACATATCCAATTTATTTCCACTCCCAAACAAACAACTTAATGAAAAAAATAAAAGTAATTTCCGTGGAATAGTTTTTTTATACAAACACATTCAACTACTACTCAAATCACTAATTTTTAAGAATTGTAATGAGATAAACTACAATTTAAAAATATAATTACAATAGTCGAATTCATTTGAACTAATTATATGTTAATATCTACATACTACCTAAATTTACAGTTTTTAAGTTTAAATCAAGCAAACTATTTATATGTTCATTTTTACATACAACCTCATACGATATTTTAATTTTCAAGAAATTATAAGAAAAATTCATATAAGCACATTGCAATGAAATTCAAATCACAATTTAAAAATATAGTTACAATGGTCCAATTCAAACCAATTATATGTTAATTTATACACACCACCTAGATTTACAATTTTTTAAATTTCAATTAAACAAGCTAATTATAGGTAATTTTTACATACAACCTGATATGATTTTCCATTTTTTTAATTTCTAAGAAATAAGAAAATTTCATATGATAACATTGAACTAACATTCAAATCACTGATTTGTAAGAGTTATAATGATCAATTAAGACGCAATTGATAAATAAACTGCAATTGCTCAAACATAGTAATTGTACGTTAATTTATACATACAACCTAATACAATTATTTAATTAATATGGAATACTACATTTTTATGAAAACACATAAGACTATTATTCAAATCACTAACTTTTTATAACTCAATATCTCAATATAAATAAACAAAATAATAATATGTTAATTTATAATAATGACACAACAACAATCCTTATATGAGTATTATGAAATAATATTGACATTAAATTGATAATAAAATAAAACACAGTAATAACACATCACATGTAGAATTAAGTCATCAAATGTACAATGACCAAGAATTTATATTATAAACTTCAAGATTTTGTTTATAGAGAAAATGAATAACAGTCATCTTAATGTACTATTAAAAGTCATTGAAGATTCTTCAAAATATCTAGAACATCGGGTGCCTTGTAGAATTTATTCAATAAGCTCCACAGATCAGCGATCAACCATTTATCCTCATTCTTTCCATCAAACGAAGGGGCAATAATCACATTTTCTTTGGGATTTTCTTTCTTTGTCTCCATTGAACAATCCACTAGAATAGTGTTAGTAGCATCATATTGAGAATACATTCTCCACACTTTTTTCAGATGTTTTTTGTATATAACTTGTGTTGAATTATCAATGTCATTTTTTCCCTTTTGTTGTTTGCAATCTGAAGCAGTCCATGTAAACAAAAAATTATCTTGTAATGTTTCTGAAACCAGCTTTTTCATAACTCTTGTTGTGTTTTGTTTCAAAGATGTCGTCCAAATTGCAATGTCAAGAGATTCTTTTCTGGAACACATTTCAAGAAATGTTTTTTCACGTGGATGAAACCAAAATGATTTTTTCTCTATCGTGTAATCTGCGGCCCTTCCCATTTTCTCGATAAATTCTTTTTGTGATGCATCACCATCAACGCTCTGATAGAAAATGTTATTCAATTCAAAAATAACTAATTTCATTTGAATTATAATAGCTGGAAAACAATAATGGATATCATAGTAAATTCATTTTATCCATGCTACATAAATTATTATTAAAAAAAATTGTTGAAGAAATACACTCACTTTGAGTATTTTTTGTACTAGTTATTGATAAGCCACACTTCTCTTGTATTGTCTTCATAGAACCTAGAGCCAAAATAACAAACCTTCAATCAAATACCAATAATACTTCTTTAAATCAATTTTTTTTTATAAGACATATTTTATGTTTAATTGAAAATAAGAGACATGTGAAGTACCTGATATGATATCATGTTCTTGACTATGGCTTTCTGTCACATTCCCTTGATCACTGTCTTTTTTCTCCTCATTTGCCACTGTAATAAACATATGAAATGTTATAAAATGTATCAACGAATGAAATTCATTAAATAAATAGGCATAGAATCCAAAGAATCAATAGAGAAAGAACAAAACAAGTACAATACAACAAAAGAAACAAAATAAATTATGTACCTGGTATGGTATTTTCTTCGTCTTGTATTTGCATCTCGAAAACTTCTTCGACATTGTGCACACTATGTTGATCATTGCTTTGTTGCAAAGTGTCGTCGTTGTTTTCTTTACAATTTCTGCCATTAGTAGTTATAGTAAACATCTTGTTAATCAAGATTTATAAATAGCATAGAATCCAAAGAATCACTAGAGAAAGAACAAAACAAGTACAATACCTGGATATTCCAACAGCAATATATTTTTTGCAATTGGAAGGATTCTTGATTAGTCAGCATGGTAGTCCTTTGTAACTCGTTTTCTATGACACATGCCATTCTTCTTCCATATGTACAGCAAGCCTGCTGTAAATTTGTCCCCGCATAAAGAGAAATAATCAAATTTAGATCACTATGTTGTTGATGCATTTGCAATAATTCTTCCCAGAATTCAAAATCTCTCTCCTTTTCATCAGATATGTCTCTAAAACTGTGAGAGTATATTGAGGCCTCTAAACTTTTTGACTCTTCACTATAGAAATGTATAGTTAAAACTATATCATAACTATAGTTATTTTGTTCTTTATATTCATAAAGACCGGTAGCCATTTTATAGTTGAAATTTGAGTCCTTGACAACAATCTCCAGAGCTTGGCGTACATCCTTACAAGACCAAATTTCTACTAAGATAATCATAGTAAAATCTTTCAACCCATTTTTTTCGATTAAAAATCGAAACAATTCAATATAGTGATCCTTAAGGAATGATTCATCTTTCAAAGCCAATGTATCCAACACAACAAAGTCAGTGTATAACATTGGTTGAAACTGACAAGGAAAAGAGTGCAAAAGTGTTGACAAGAGGCTAGGACCCCCATAATGACAACCGAATTCAAAATTGTTCTCAATTTCCTGTATATCTGTCGATGCATCAATTATTCTATCAAGGACCACACAGGCTTGTGGAGAAAGGGACTCTATTTTTGTATTTCGTGATCCTTTTACATATTTACACCCTTCCATTGTCTTACAGAAGTTGGCAAATATGATATCAGTAATTCCATAATGCTCAAGAATATTGGATATTGTAAGAATCTTATCATTCAGATTCTTATCATGACTTTTGCAATATGTTACCATTGCCTCCAAAATTGTTCTTTTGGTTTTCAATTGTGAACAATAATCTTTCATTTTTATGGCATTTGTTGGATGGTTCACTGGAATAGAAAACCAGACAGTTCCATCCAATAGTTTATCTGCTACAGAACACATTTCTTCAGCGGTTAGTCCCTGAAGGGGACGGAAAGAACTTGATACCAAACTGTTTAGACTATTTGTCTTATAGTTTGGATCCTTAGGTTGGTTTGGAGAACACATTAATGTCCCTAGTTTGTAACAATTAAAAACAACTTCCCATTTATCCCAAGTAGTATCATCAAGATATAACAAGACTTTTTTTTCAGCAAAGTTTGTCAGTGGACAATCAAAGAAAGAGCACAGCATTTCATCATCAACCTGTTAAAAAATAACAAATATAAATTAGTAAGAATGTGATATCAAAAATAAAATAGCCATGAATTTAGTTATAACAATATAAACTAAGTGCAAAAAAAAAAAAATTTCATACCTTGTCTTTAGCCGTCTTAGAATTCCCACATTTTTGTTTCTTTAATTTATTTGTGGCAATTAGGAATTGTCTTGCAGATCGCACAGAATCAATGAATGGAGTTTTGAAGAACACTGTGTTTGCAGAATTTAACTGGCAGCAAATACGAATCACCACACTGGGAGCAACTAATGGATCTAAGAATCGAGCATTACGTTCTTTGTACTTCTGTTTTGCCTCCCCAGATAGACTGAATTTAGGATTTGATAATATTTCTTTTGCTGCTTGAATGGTGTGTTGCCCATCAACTATCCAAAAATTGATGTTCTTGGCATTTATATCCATTTCATTCATGATTTTCACAGGGTTTCCAATCGGATCAGACTCTTTTGTGTCAAATGGAATCAGAAGAGCATCAGGCAATGATGCTTGAAATTTCTGTAGGAATGATTTTACTAATACTCGAACATTTAAATCATCCTGTGATCTCAATTTATATAACTTGGGTGCTTCTACACATCTTCGAACATCCACCTTCATGGTAAAAGAGCTTGAAAATAAATAATTGTCCTTAAATTTTCATGGATTTCATCGCATTGGTCAGCAAGCTTCTCTATTTGAGAGTCTTCTTTTTGGGATTTTACAAACTCTGTAGTAGGCATGAACTCACTTTATTTAATGCTCTGTTCTAGCTCAGCTAAATATACCCTTCTCAAAGCAAGCATTTGAGCCTCGAGTTTATCATCTGGTATTTTATCAAGTAGTTTACCTCTTTGTTGCAAATAAAGAAACACGGATGATGTTTTCTTACATCTCACATAGCGATATTTCATAACGTTGGTAATACGTTGTACAAGATAATCACAACTCTTTAGACCAGATTCATTGAAGCTCTCAAAACTGTCCAACTTAAACTGTGACTTTTTTATTGACTCTGGAAATTCTGTATTAGTATCAATCAAATCTGGTCTAAATTTTGTGTAATCAACTTGGCAAGAAAATAATTTCACTTCATTTTCTTCAATTACCTCCATTTGAAAATCGATCTGACTATGATTGAGAGCATAGCAACTAACAATTATCCCTAGCCTTTGTATATCATTTCCATCCATGGATCCAAATAGATACATATCTGGAAACATATTCATGGGACTTTCAATCTCAACATACCAATCTTCGACATACTCATATGCAGCAGATGTTTTGAACTTTTTAATCATTTCAAAATTAGAACCCATTGTTGAATTTATAATCTGAGTTGAATGACGCTTTTGTTTTTTGAATGCTGATTGTGGCATTTTACTTTCCTTGGAGACGATAGCTTCTAAAAACAATAATAAGCAATTATTACTATAAATAAAATGAAATCAAAATCACAAATATTACCATATAGTCTTCTAGTCTAACCATTTAGAAATGAGAGAATAATATTTAAAACCACCATACCACATGGGGGAGACGTTGTTTGTGTGTCACTTACAATTCGTTTTTTCTTCAAATTATTCCTTGGAATTGTCATTGCACCAGAGTCCATAGCTTCTAAAAACAATAATAAATAGTCGACTATAAGTTTAAATTGTTTTAAAAATACATGAAATAATGAGCATTATCAAACAATATTCTATTACATGTCTTTTATTCACATGCACAAGAATAATAAGGGTCATGTGTTATGGAAACATATTAAATACTTAGAGATAAATAAAAATCCATTGCATCTAGAACAAGTAGAGACTCATTAAAAAGAAAAGTTTTCCTTCTCAAAAATGCTAGAAGGAAATGCTTATGCTAGAAAGAAAGCTAGCAGTCGCTAGCTTTCCTTGATCTTTTGCCATGTGCTTATTTCAAAATAGAGCACATGGCACAAGCTCAAGGTATAAGCTAGCAACCACCAATCACCATGGACAGGATTTTTCTATTGGAAAGCTAGCGACTGCTAGCTTTCTTTCTAGCATAGGTATGTGTTATTATCCTATAAGTAAATGCTTATGCTAGAAGGGAAGCTAGCAGTCACTAGCTTTCCTTGATCTTATGCCATGTGCTTATTTGAAAATAGAGTACATGGCACAAGTTCAAGGCTTTCCTTGATCTTGTGCCATGTGCTTATTTGAAAATAGAGTACATGGCACAAGTTCAAGGTATAAGCTAGCAACCACCAATCACCATGCCTAGGGTTTTTCTATTGGAAAGCTAGCGACTGCTAGCTTTCCTTCTACCATAAGCATGTGTGACATGCTATAAAAAAATGTTTATGCTAGAATGAAATGTAGCATTCGTTCAAAACAGAGTACATGGCACAAGCTCAAGGTATAAGCTAGCAATCACCAATCACCATGGACAGGGTTTTTCTATTGGAAAGCTAGCGACTGTTAGCTTTCCTTCTAGCATAAGCATATGTGTTTATGCTAGAAGGAAATGCTTATGCTAGAAGGAAAGCTAGCAGTCGCTAGCTTTCCTTGATCTTTTGCCATGTGCTTATTTCAAAATAGAGCACATGGCACAAGCTCAAGGTATAAGCTAGCAACCACCAATCACAATGGACATGATTTTTCTATTGGAAAGCTAGCGACGACTAGCTTTCCTTCTAGCATAAGTATGTGTTATTATCCTAGAAGGAAATGCTTATGTTAGAAGGAAAGCTAGCAGTCGTTAGCTTTCCTTGATCTTGTACCATGTGCTTATTTGAAAATAGAATACATGGCACAAGATCAAGGTATAAACTAGCAACCACCAATCACCATGTCTAGGGTTTTCTATTGGAAAGCTAGCGACTGCTAGCTTTCATTCTAACATAAGCATGTGGGTTATGCTAAAAGGAAATGCTTATGCTAGAAAGGAAGCTAGCATTCGTTCAAAATAGAGCACATGGCACAAATTCAAGGTATAAGCGAGCAACCACCAATCACCATGTAAAGCTAGCGACTGCTAGCTTTCCTTCTAACATAAACACGTGTGTTATGCTATAAGGAAATATTTATGCTAGAAGAAAATCTAGCATTCGTTCAAAATAGAGCACATGGCACAAGCTCAAGGTATAAGCTAACAACCACCAATCACTATGGACAGGGTTTTTCTATTGGAAAGCTAGCGACTGTTAGCTTTCCTTCTAGCATAAGCATGTGTGTTTATGCTAGAAGGAAATGATTATGCTAGAAGGAAAGCTAGCAGTTGCTAGCTTTCCTTGATATTTTTCCATGTGCCTATTTCAAAATAAATCACATGACACAAGATCAAGGTCTAAGCTAGCAACCACCAATCACCATGGACATGATTTTTCTATTGGAAAGCTAGCGACTGCCAGCTTTCATTCTAACATAAGTATGTGTTATTATCCTAGAAGGAAAGCTAGCAGTCGCTAGCTTTCCTTGATCTTGTGCCATGTGCTTATTTAAAAATAGAGTACATGGCACAAGCTCAAGGTATAAGCTAGCAACCACCAATCACCATGCTCAGGGTTTTTATATTGGAAAGCTAGCGACTGATAGCTTTTCTTCTAACATAAGCATGTGTGTTATGCTAGAAGGAAATGCTTATGCTAGAAGGAGAGCTAGCATTCGTTCAAAATAGAGCACATGACAAAATAGAGCCCATTGTATTTCATGTAGGCTCGAAATGGAAAGTCATGACTTAAATGAAAAGACATGTGAGTTTTCACTATACTTATGGAGAAATATATGATTAATATCATGTGAATCATTTAGAGAGGACTTGTGCCGAGTTCATTAATATGTTTGGGGTGTTCACGAACCCTCTTTCTTAAACAAAGGAGATAAATAATCAAGAGGAGGATGAGAATGAGACGAAGAGAAAAAAAGATTGACGAGTAGTGAATCTCCAATGGGATGTACTTCCATGAATTTTTCAATATAAGTACTTGATATTGAATGACTCATAATATTTGAAATTGTAAAAAATAAAATGTAAAATTTAAAAACCTTTGTTGTTAGAAATTCTTATCAACTTCCACAAGAAGACCTTCCAAATGATTATAAGGATGTGGGGACTTGATAAAAATGCAATTATGTTTGTCCAAAGTTTCATGATTTAAAAGCAAAACAAAAAAACAACTTCAAGTGCATGTTTACCCAGCTCTTCAAAACTGCACATATTGTGTGGGTAAAGAATTCTACTACGAATTTTTATTGTTCCCACTCTAATCTATCGTGGTTAATGGACTATGAACAAGACAAATCACAAGCTACAAATAAGTGTAAAAGGTGCAACAAGTGAGTGATATTTTCAAAGTCGGTTTAGTGAAAGAGTCACAAAATGTAGATTATGTTTAATTATGAGTTTGGTAGGTTGAATATATAAATATAAAAAAAGTGTATGGTTTTCCGTGGATATGTAACTGGGCCTTCCAAAAGCACAATTGATGGTGACAATGGAGTCCACACACCAATTGACTAGTGAAGGTAAGAAAGAGGCAGTTATACTGGCGATGGGGCAAATGTTCCAATCTAGAAGACTTGGCAACACCTCCCAACGTCAATAGCTGACTTCAGGAGTCAATTGCACCCACAAGTGCTCCTTGGTGATTTCCTAACTTTGGCCACTAAGATACCTTGCATCAAGTGTGGATCAGTGGTTCAGCCTGTACGGTATAGTGTCGTCTCCCTACAACGAGTTGGGTGACTCGTAGGGGAGAGCAGGGCAACTATACCTCGGCTTTAACCTCCTTGGGCACAACGCACTTCTGATCCGGGTTTTCTTTTAACACTTGCTTATAGCAGGATTTATAAAGCACCCTATAAGTCAACAATGCTATGTTTCAAAATATACCTAATGAAAGTAGATTGGAGGGCATTAATGGATGCCTAGCCCAATCAATCCTACCTAACTAATTTATGTTTTGTGACCTCATGTGAAGCTTGGAGGCTACACCAAGAATATAATTTTTGAGATAATTTCTATTGCTAATAACAAGTAAATTATACAAAGACACTACCTCTAGTTTTCTATTGCTAATAACAATTAAATGTTACATACAGATTACCTCTAATGCGAAAATAGACATAAACATAGTAAAATATACATAAAGAAGATCTCCTTCATTATAGATTTTATACCAAATTAAGTTTATTGGTTTACTTAAAGACCTGTGAACAAATAAATAAATAAATTGAACCCATATAAATGATCCAGGTTTTCTTTTAACACTTGCTTATAGCAGGATTTATAAAGCACCCTAAGGACAACAACTATGTTTTTAGATGCCTAGCCCCAAAATCCTACCTAAACTACAAGATTCTTTTGTGCCCTCCTATGGAGGTATTAAGTGAGTAGATTTAAGCTATTTTTGAACTTAGTGAGTGACGAGAGAGTTTCTTGTGTGTGTGTGTGTGCATCAAAGAAAGTGACGGTTTTGAGTGCACATGAGATATTGCATATAAATGAAAAGGATTTTCTTTTAAAATGAAAATAATGAAACTCAACCAAATAGAAAAACAACTAAATAAACCATGTAAACCATGTAAAAAAAACTAAATAAAATAAATTGTAAAAATAAAAAAAAATCTATAAACAAAATTGTAAAAGTAAAAAAAAACTATAAACTTACCATGATTTTCAACCTCTTTTTAATCCAGTCTTCTTCTTTACTTTTTGTTTGGCTAAGACTAAAGCTAATGCCAATGCCAATGCCATTTTTTCCCATAACTTCATCTTCATCTTAGTTGGTCTTGCTTCTTTGATAGACAATAATCTAGAAGCTATGAAGCCAAGACTACTTGAATGGAAACTGTACAATATATTGAAACTATTTGTAAGTTACAAACTTATATCATGTAATTAAATATAAAAAACACTAGCTATTTAGCTATTTTTATATACAAGTAATGCTATATATTACATCTTATATACATTCATAGAGTTGATAACTATTTTTATGTACAAGTAATGCCATATACTTATATACATTCATAGAGTTGATATCTATTTTTATGTACAAGTAATGCCATATATTACATCCTACATACATTCATAGAGTTGATTATACCATGGAGGCTTACAAAATGAAATTTAGAAATACAACATTCAAATAAATGATTGGCAATTATTTAAAATAGTTATTTAGGTCACCAATATTACCGGTTCAGTACTTGGGGAAAACCGCAAAACTTAGAATGGGTCACCAATGTGTTAAAAGATGCCCTCCTCTATCCCATAGGAAATATATATATATATATATATATATATATATCACAAAAAAGAGGTAGTTATATATTTATAAAAAGGTTGTTGACAAACCAAATAACATAAAAAGTACAAAAATTTCAAAAAACATTATAGTATTCTTGTATAAATATTTTCAACAAATATGTTAATTGGTCATGATGCTTTTTCTTTCTTACAATACCTACCTTATGAATTTCAAATTTAGTGCTATACTGCTTTACATAATTACTAATAAACAAGACAAGTAAAATGCATATATGAGAAGTTTAAGAGCCAAGATAATTTCCATTGAGGCCTTCTTCCATTTGTTGTCCTACTTTAATTTTCCCTTGATCTTTTTGATTCATGTTGTTCTCATTGAGTGCTAAAGTTGTTTGTTGGAATGTCTTCATAAATAATATGCCCCTTCGTTGAAGCAATTGAAACACTAGGAAATCATGTATTTGGTCGAGAACCTCTTGCAAAACCCAATATGATATTGTAATGCATCTATGAGTTTGACGCAATTTTATCATAATCAATATTTAGTTCTTGGAATTTAGATTTCATGTTTTCCTTCTTGGATTCATGCTTTTCGATGTGAATACTTAAGTATTCTATGCATGTTTCATGCCCACAAGCTAGCAGGTCATTTGTTTGAGGATCTTCTTAATTTCATTGACACTATCATTGGCCATTTTAGTGAGATGGGGAATGTCAAAAATACAAATGAAAGGCTCTATGTGATACATGCATCTAGTAGCAGAGCAAGTATATTATAAATTCATGAGGTTTCTTAAATGAAGACTACAAATAAAGTTTAAAGAAAAATTCCAACACAAGACCAGACATAAAATCATAACCCAGACTCCTTCTTACAATAATGGACAGAATGATTCCAAAAATTTAAAGCTTACCCGATATATGTTCACTGCATCAATTGTATTCTGTTTCGGGGTCAAGCTCAATACCTGCTTCTTGTGTTATACCCAGTCCCCTGTTCCATACCAACAAAAAAGATAACCTATAAACCAATTATCCCAAATATGATTTGTGTCGAATTCAATTTTGGGATTAAGTTGAGTCCACCATCATGGTGGACAGTATTGAGGAGAAGATCCTGCGGACAAGGAATTTAAATGCATGTCTATGAAATGTCTTGTCTTAGTACATATGTTTACGCTTGAGGAACGATTAACATGCATTGACAGTGTTGGATTCTTTCCTTGGCGTACAACTCAATTCATGATATCTATGGTAACAAAACCACTTTGGGGGTGTCCCCATTTTCCACTAGTTTCCCCTTTGGTAACCATGCAACCTTATTTGCAAACATATTTTCTCAACTATTGTTTCTCCATCAAGTATGAAACAATTGGAAGAATTCAAAGGAATCAATCATACTCTAGATTCTCATTTTCATACGCTCAAGAACTACATCTTTGAGTTGAGGATTTCTTCTTATTAGTCCTATAATTAAAGATGAATATTTAATGATAGTAGCAATCGTATTTAAGGGTAAACAAGGGAGTCTCATACACCAACAAGATAGCTAACCGACATATATGAGGTAACCTGTATCCTTTTAAACCTAAATTAAACCCACCCAATTCTTTGGATTAAAAAAGGATCTGATGTATGACCTGACATGTAACGTCTTTAAAAAAAATTAACTCCAGTAGATTATCTATAAATACTATTTAAATTTATTGGTTTCAAACACGTTGAGACACGTTGAACTTCTTCCAAAGCTCTATCATTTTCTGAGCGTGTTGTTATCTCAATAACATTCTTACTGTACTAAGTTTTAAGGGGACGAGAAAAATGGCAGCAGAGAACTCCATAGTGTTGCACGCTCTTTCAGATTTGTCACAGGTAAACACTTTATATTTTGTTTATCATCTAAAGCAATCCTTCTGCTATGTAAACGACGCAAAGGTCAAGGTAAATTACCATGAATTTTGCAAGGGCTTTATAGAAGCTCTCCGAAGGGATGTACTCCCAAGCTTTATTATAGCATGTTTGATATAGGTAATTCAAGGTTCCAAAAAAATAAAAGACAATAACCTATAGAATTAAGAAGAGGTTCTATCAGTAGCCTTATTAAATGATGAAGATCATCTTTTGGAATAGTATGGATATGGGAAGAAGGAAAAAAAATGTGTAACGCCCCATATTTTGACTAGGCATGTTTATGAGTTAGACACCTTTCAATTTATTGCTTGTTATCTGTTTGACTCAGCTAGACAGAGTGAACTATATTTTCGGCATGTTAGACATGATGATATGTTTCTACTGTGTTAATGATGTTACTATATTCATGCAGTTATTAAAGTTATGATTATCATGAGATTCTTTTATTTCATAATGACAGTGTATGTTTGATAATCGTCCTAGAGGAAATGTGATATATATGATGTGGTCATTATGCTGTGATCGATTTGATGATTATATGTGATGAAATAAATGATGCTGACAAAAAGGATCAGACAAGGATAGGATGGAAAATATATGTTTTAGCGTTTTCATTGATGAAATGTGAAATATATGGCATTGTACGTGGATGCCATCCTATGATGAAATTGATAGAACTGTTATATTCCATGCATACCTGTGATGGAATTGTGACGTGAAATAAAATGATGTTGATGATATGGATCAATTGATGATCGAATGGAAATGCTTGTTATAAAAGGTGTATCTTGTGGAATACTAACCTACAGGACACGAGGGCTATGGGATAGCCGGGTACTTGATCTGATATACGGAGAAGAACCTCTCCAAGCAGTAAACCTTAGCAACCGAAATTGATGAAACGATGACATGGATCGATAATCTCGAGAGCAACAGAGTATGATTTGATAAGGGCATAGGCCCAGTATGTTGAGAGGGATGGATGTGTTGCCCACCCTATGTTCCTATGATACCCGAAGTCGTGGGAGGGCCGTGCTGAGACACGCTCCCCATGTAGTTGTGATGACGACGGTCGGATGCCTGCTAGGGGAGGATAGGTCCACTATACAGCCGACGCTATCGCTCTCAAGTTCTATGTGGTCAGGTCGATGAGTCCAACATCCACTTTTTTACTAGCAGAGGAAGGATAGGGAGGATGTGGTAGTAGGTTAGGATGGGAGGATATGATAGTTAGTACTGTTGAGGGTTGGGTATTCGTTGACCTGGAATTAGTGGTAGTAGGTAGCTTTCCTTGCACCTGATTGATTAAACAAATGTAATCATAAGAATAATGAAATGAAATCTTAAAGGTTAACTGATAAAATAACCGATGATGTTTTAGTAATATTATGAGGAATGTATACTTGTTCAGTTGCATAGAGTATTATTAGTATTAGTTAGTTGTTATGCATAGGAAATATGACGTATGTCTATAGTACATGTCCATCCTGTGCATACGCTGGCCACGCATGCACATTATGCACATGCGCAATAATATTGGTTTACAACCTACTTATCAAGATTTAACAATGATATAAGTTATCATGGATAAGTCAATTAAGTGTTTAGTGGATGACTTAATTAGTAAAAGATTATCAAGTTCTCATGTGTAAAATAAATGTCATTAATTGTAAGTATCCTCAAGTAAAGGTGTCTTCAAGGTGAAGTATAAAAGTTAAACATTAATAATAGAGGAGTGTGCTATATAATCGTTGATCATGATTAATTAAATCATTAATTATATTTCATTGTTTATACACAGAGGTACTATGTTGACACTTATCCATTAACCAAATAAATATTTTAAATTACTATTCACAATTTAAATTAATTACTATTATTATTAATTGTTATTGTTATTATTATTATATTATTAATATTATTTAATTAATAATAATAATGATAATAATCCCTTTTATAAAGTATAGTGCGTTGAATAATAATGAATTTATTAAATAAATTATTAATTTAATTAACGGACGGAATCATCCCAAGTAAATTAAAAGGATATGTTTGAATAAATTATTGAATAATTCCATTACTAGAGAGAAATTGGGATGATATAAAATAATATATAATCCACCTTATTACCTCAAAAGGGGATGCATTAATGATATGTACTTCCAAGACCACGACAGCTAGGGCGGTGGAGTGATAAGGAAGTTGACTTTTGAAGGAGGTGGATTCCTATAAAGAGGAGAATTAACAAAGTAGTAAGGGGGTTATTGTGGGAGAACTGTGAGGATTTTTGTAAAAAAGGAGGAATGCCGAGGAGGGGGTTAACTCGAAGCTTTGAGGAGGTGGGAAACTCAAAAGAAAAGACTGAGGAGGGGGATAACTTAGCGGATGATTACCATGAAAAGTGGCTGTCGGGATTATCGGTCTGTGGGCTCGGGGGCTAGGAAATCCATTGATTTCCTAGGGTCAGCACGATAATAGCTGATCGGCAGGGTGGACACATCATTTTGGGGTTGTTAAGGTAACTTACAGAATCCATTCCAGAAATCTTCTTATCTTACTGCAATCGACGGTTTCAGGTATTTTTTCTGAACCAGCTTAATTAGAATGTATTTTCTTTTATTTCCAAGCTATGCATGTCAAACGAATAGAATTAAATGGAAATTTTTAGGATTATGTTTATTTAACTGCAGAGACATGTAAACATATAGAAAACAGACAGTTAAACATTTACAGAAACAGAAATATAGATGGTTGAATCTCTTGTTTTCTTCTAACAATAATTAAGGGAAAAACTAGGTATAACCTGATAACCTGGAATAGACCCAGTGCCTAGATAGGGCACTACAGTTGGTATCAGAGTGCAAGGCTCATACACTGAGACATTAGGGCTTAACTACACCTGGAACTTTAGTGAAATTTACTAGAAAATAACAAACCAGTATGATGGCTACAAAAAGATAATTTGAAGAGCCTTTTCCCATTTATTCGTAAGGCGTAACATAAATAGAATTTGAATGATATATATATATAACTGCTTATTTAGGGCTCAGTCTAGACCCCATTAAACAAACCTTTCCAGAAAAACAACAACATTTCTATATACACTCTTTTAATATTCAAACCCTAATATTAATCCAATGCTAAAGCATTTGGGATAAACAATGTTTTTAAACAAATAAATAAATACATATAAACCAAGTTACAACACTCTATATATTACCGTTATAATATTTAGATCTAAAATTTAATACTAACAAAAAAAAAACACTTCATTGCATTTATATAAAGAAATTGTATTCATAATAAATACGAAACAATGAGTCTCGCACAGGATTTACAGAGGGTTCTCCAAATTTCAGACCTGCAGCCAAAGTGATCAGTTTTCATTTCCTATTATTTTAATGCAAATCTACCTTCTTGCCTATAAAATTTTGTTTTAAACATTCATTTCAATAAATGTGGCATAAAACAAATATTCAAATAATATTGTTGCCTGCAATATTGTTTATAATACAAGCATCGCAGCAAATCCAACTAACGTAGTTGGAGAGATTATTTCCACGATGGAGTTGGATTTATAAATAATATACATAAAATTAAAGCTTAGTTTCCTGGAAGAGGATTAGCTTTTTAGTTAACAAATATTATCCCTATGAAAACCTATTTTGGGATTATGTAATATAACCTTACATTTATAATTTCAGACAGTTTCAAATCTGTGTGATATTTTTCTTCACTTTGTTTTATAATTTGTATAGATGGTACTCCTTCACATCTTAAATTTAAAATAATTAAAATTAAATTTATATAAAAAAAATAAAGCTCAATGTCAAAACATTAAAAATATTTAATTATGATATCATTTTCAAAAGCTTTCATCTACTAAAGATATTTAAATTTGGCATCTTTTCCAAAAGCTTTCATATATTTAATTATGATATCTTTTCCAAAAGCTTTCATATAGAGCAATCACAGGATTAATGCGTATCCATTTTATTTATTCTTAAATGCCATTATTTTCCTTTATAAAGACCATAATTTAATCTTCGAATTCCTTCACAGAACCGTGCGGACACCAATCCCATCTTCAAACCTTTAAATTTCGACGCAGAAATCGTTTCATTTGAGCTCGATATGATCCATTTTGACCAATAACTAAGAAGATTTACAAGCATGGCAAATGCATGAAACGATTTCCATACTGCTCTCCATTGTTGCTGCTTGTTTTGTCCGAAACGAATTTCATACAAAATGTTGCTTCCTTTGAAACCCTAGCGCTCAAGCCAGGTGTACCAAGCGCCCGGAGCCCAACGCCACATCAATTGTCCTCCAAGCATTTTTCTTCTTTCCTTTGTGCCCAGCCCGAACTCAACAACTAGAGCCAATTGGCCCATGCACTTAACACATCAATGCCCACCATCGAATCCCATGCACTGAGTTCACATAAGAGGACGGGAATATATAAAAGATGCGTTGTGCTTAACGTCGAGGACTCATCAGGGAATCGAATGCCAAGCCAGGAGGGTCCCACGGATATCATATCTCCCATCGTCCATGAGATTACCCACATATCTGCCCAGCACCGAGGCTCTTACATGAAACCAAGAGCCAAGTCGAAGAGACCCCACGAAATTCTCCATCACCCCAGCGGCCAACGCCAAAGACTCAGCTGCCAGGCCGACTGGAGATCCACGTACACCACCGCAGCTCGAACCCCAAGCTCGAGCTCACCACAGAGATCCGGTTGCAGAGTCAGATGTGGGTCGCACACAACATTACGTCCAACCGCCAAGCTTACACATGAGCACTCCTTTTTATTGCCCAGGTAATAAAAAGTTTATTGGGCCAAGCCCTATCGCTCAACACCAAGAGCATTTTAGATGACCAAAGGCCAATCCTGAAGGGGGCCCTCACGCACCAATACACCCACGGGGGCTGCCACGCATCTCAACCACCCTGCAAGCGCCAGAGCAATCCTTTCCAAGGCCAGCCTATGCGCTCAGCTCCAAGAAAACCAGCTACCAAGACGAGTCGGAACCATGCACTCCATCGAATTTCAAGCGCAGAGCTCTCACAAGAGCATTACCTTCTTGGGTCTACGTACTCAACACATCACGCACACCCTTAAACCCTAGCGCTCAGCACCGCGAGCTCTTCACGCGAGAAGCATCCCTACAATGCCAAATAAAACCTTATTTCCTCCTTAAATAGGCATACTTTTGACGGCACGTGAGATGGTTTCCGCGTTTCCCATGAGCGGTTTACTATACCGCTTTATTGGTATGCGGACGAGTAAGGAATGAACACGTGGGATGGTGGTTTCCTTTCGGCGACCACCAACCACCCTTACCATGCGTGCATGTTGCCGACGTGGAATAAGGAGAGCCGTCGATCCTGCCTTAGCGTCAATCCCCATGCGAAAAAGAAAAGGTTTTTTTTTGCGTTTTATATTGTTTTAATTTTTTTTATTATTATTTTAAATTAATGTTTTTTAAATATTAATTTAATTTTATTAATTTAATGTAGTGTCTCTTGACATTCATTTAATTTAATTTAATTTAATGACTTTTAATTTAATTTGATTTAATTAATTTAATTTAATGTCATTTAATTAATTAATTTAATTTAATTAATTCAATTTAATTTTTTTTTTAATTAATTCAATTTAATTCAAATTTTTTTTTTTTTATTTTATTAATTATTATTTTATTTAATTTAATTTAGTTGTTGATAAGAATTAAAAAAAAGAAAAAGAAATACCATGTAAAAAAAAAGGGGTTTCGGCAAAATTTCTTATATAATTATATAATGCTAGTGTTATTTTATTTATATTTAATTAAATTTCGTATATATTTTTATTTAAATTTCGTGTATAATTATATAGCGCTAGTATTATTTTATTTAAATTTAATTAGATTCCATATAATGTTATAACCTAGGTTTGTTAAAAAATTAAAAGTTAATATTTAAAAATATAAAGCTACTCACGAACTTTCAATTTAAAAGTTCTTCATAGATTTAAAGTTTTAAGGTCAATTATAGTAAGGTTGAAGTGGTTGGTGAAGTTATATTTAAATTATCATAGATAAAATTTAAATTATAATTTATATTTAAGGGAGAAATTTAAAATATTTAAATTTAATATATATAAATATTTAAAATTTTGGAAAAGAAATAAATAAATAAATATATATAAATAAATAATAAAGAGTGGTTTAAGTGGTTTGGTGAAGATCTAGGGTTTAATAAATCCATGTATTTAATCAAATTGTCTTAGTATTTATTATATTTAACATCCTACATAAAATTAAATTCAAAAAATATGTAGGTGTAATTATATAATGATAAAAAAAAAAGGAGAGAGTTAGTGTTCCATATAGAAAGCTTATTTAAATATAATTTTAAAGTTTACCTCAAACTAGGTTGACAATATTATGATAAAAAGGAATGCATGCCAAAAGCATAAGACGTTCACTCACGCCCAAAGATCAATTCAATTTTTTTTAATTATTAACCCTTTACAACCATCTAGAATAATTCAATTGAGTATTACCGAGAGTAGAAATTTTTACATACCAACTAAGAAAGGAAAGTTGGTATTTTAATCTATTAATGAAATTTCGTCATAACCAGACTTTAATATTTTCAACGTGACACGCACATTGCAAATTTTTTTTTTATTAATAAAAATTTTAATTTTATTACTTTTGTAGTGGCACGATGGTACTAAGTCTTCATCTTATTACAATATTTTAAAATAATATGTTTGTAAAAAAAAAAAAAAAGCCACAAAAACATTTTTTTTCAAAAATAAAAATACGAAATAAATTAGTATAAGTAATTGAAACAAATATAATTCCAACTTCAATTATCTAAGTGAATATTAAGAACCTTACTCTATATTCAAAATTAATATGAAACAATTTTAAATAAACATAACATTGTGTATATTAAAATTACAAAAATCATTATAGACTCATTTACATTTAAATGAAAAAGTGGTACTCGTTTATTATACACATAATTGTCAAATGGTTAAGTTAAAAGTAAACGTGATACTTTTAATTAAGATCGACACAACACATAAGTTATTATGGTCATAATCATAAATTAGTTTCACATTTAATTTATAAATTCTTATATTAGGGATGTTATTCGCCTTATTTCATAAATTCTTATATTAAGGAGGTTATTCATATTATTGAGAACAACTTTGTTACATCGACATCAAATTCAATAATAGTGATGCAATGCTTAAGCATCAATATTGGTCACAATTGATTTAACAAATACATCTAGCAATAAGATTAAATGTCTCACAACTTATCATCCTAATTAGTCACAACAAAAGTAGAGACCACAATCACATTTATGTTAAGCAGAAGCAGAAGCAATAAGAACTAGAAACCTTCCAAGCATCCCTCAAATAAAAATAAATCTTAGAAGAGGATTTGAAAACTGAAAAACATATTGAAGTAGAACTCCACATAGACCGACACCAAGAAGAGGATTCGAGGCTTAAGTCTCGAAGCTTATGGCTTGAGGAAAGAAACATAAATACCCATTTTGTCCACAAAAAAACTTGGATGAGATTTCACAGGAAGACGATAAATGAAATCCAAAGGGAAAATGTGGAAAAACTAATCGAGTTTGATCAAATAAAAGAGTTCAATAAGTTGTACTGAGAATTTACTTAGGGAGATGGGCCTAAATCAATTCTACTTATTAAAATTGTGAATTTGTAATTGACAAAATTACAATTTCTCTTGGATCTCTTTATTGTTGAATTTGTAATTGTTCAAATTGCAATAATTCTGATAATTGTTGAAATTGCAATTTTTGGATGGTCACATTACAATTTCTCATAAAAAAATTACAATATCTTTAATTTTTCAATTCTTGGTTCATTGCATTTCATGATCGTTGAAATTGCATTTTCATTTTACAGAATGTGAGTTATTCTCAATTATACTTGTTGAAATTCTAAAACTTGTAATTATCAAAATGCCGAAATTGCATTTTCCTACATAATAATTCTAAAGTTGAAATTGCAATTTTAATAATTCTTTACCTCTCTTAACCATGTTATGGCCTAGATGCCCATATTTAATTGAAAGTTAATTAGGTGAATTGAAAGTTGAATGGCTTGTGTTAAACAATACCAAGATGAAATAACAAATAGCAAATTATATTGAAGATGAAAAGAAGTTCATCATCATGGAATTTTGGGTTTTTCAAAGATGGGGTAATATGAACTATTGGATGCTTCATTTCATGTTTTGAATGTAAGTAAATTAGAAAAAGGTTTACTACTGTATTAAGCTTAATAAATGTAAACTCAATTTTATTGCAAAAAAACATTCATTACTTATGGATTTATTATTATTTTTTAAATATATCCAATTGAAAATTTTAAATCAATTTTAACTAATGGTATACTTTTAAAATCAATATTTCGAAAATAGAAAAACACCTAATGGCTCTATTTGAACAATGTAAACTATTTCCTAGAAATTTATCTATATTTTAAAGAAAATTAAGGATTCCAAAACCTCAAGAATAAGAGAGGGTTCCAAGACCAAAGACTGGTGGATTGTTATTAAATCCTTTTACAAATTTTGTATTAAATCACTCAACTATTCCATTTGCTTATGGATGACAAGGGGAACACTTCCTATTTCGATCATAAATTTAGACGTAATAATATTTATACACTCATAATAACATGTTCTATGTTAGCCCTTCATTTTTAAGTAAGTGTTATGGAAAGTAGAAAGTCAAAAAAATCCTTGGGATGAGTAGAAAATATGTGGCAAGAAGATGAAGGAGATGTGGTACAAGTCATATGCCAATAATTGAGATGATATAATGCAATCAATGCATTGATCAAGGGTAGTGGAAAAACAAAATCATTAAATGATGTAATGTAATTCAAGTCAACAAAATCATTAAATGTTTTTTCAAAAACATAATCATAAAATATTTTGATAATTCTAATGACAAATATTTATTTTTTAAACAATCTCATAAAATAAACAATCCAAACCAAAATCATAAAATGTTTTGATAATTTAGATATTTTTTTTTTAATTAAGATAAACATCAATGATAATGTGATAATGTGAATGGTTTAAAAGTAATTAACATAAATATTAAATTCCATTAAAATATCATTAATAATTTAAAAAATACTAAAAAAATCCAAACAATAGACACTTTCATATGGAGTTACAAACTTTTACAATTCAGCCTACTCATATGGAGTTACAAACTTTTACAATTCAACCCAGTCATATGCCGTTAGTTTGGAACACAAGAATAAGTATATATTTCTTTTACAAATCAGCCTACTCATATGAAGTTACAAACTTTTACAATTCAATCGACTCATATAAAGTTAGTTTGGAGCACAACAATAAGTATATATTTCAATTGAGAAGAGGTTATGCTTAATATAGATCCATTATATTAAGAAAACCTAATAACGGCCTATATTAAATGCAATTGTGAAATTACTATCATGTTATCATGTCAGTACCATTTGTCAAAAACCCAGATTCATGGTATTATAAAATTGAAGTTTTCACAATTTATAACATCTACATTTTTTAAATTTGATAAATAAAAAATAAATTATCTAAAAATAAAATACATTTTTATTTTTGACATTAAAAGTTTCCAACCATGTTAATGTCAAAAGAGTTGTAACCAAAACTTGCATTGAGTTGGCAGAATAATCAAATAAGTCTATAGTTCTACTGTAAGGTCTCGTCTACTTCGCTAAGATTTTTTTTTTTTTTTTTTTTTTTTTATACAATCAAGAACCTTCAATCCATATTCTCTTATACGCGTTGTGCTTATCTAGACCTATATATGTTTCAACATTTTAATAATGATATTCTTTAAATTTAAATAACCCATCACATGTCCTTCAGGTTAATTTTCACACATCATACTTTTATGATATATATATATATATATATATATATATATATATATATATATATATATATATATAAACAACTAACATACTTAACAAGTAAAATTCTTTAAACAGAAGATATCCATCAATTACAAAGTTAGTCTATTATGTTCATCATGTAGATGGAAGATAGTATTTAATCTAATATAATTTAGTCCCTTTTTTTTTAACTTTAAAAAAACACAAATATATTATCAAAATACACCATTTTATTATGAACAAAAAGAATACCAAATATTAATAAAATAGCTTAATTTTTTACATAAACATAATGTAATATCAATTACTCTATTTTACAATGATCAAAAGGTGAATGCTAGATATTAATAAAATATATTACCTTTAATAAATCTAATGTAATATCAAACTACACTATTTTATTATGAACAAGATGAACCCCAAATGCTAACCAAATAGCTTAACTTTTAAATAAACATAATGTAATATCAATTACACTATTTTACAATCGTCAAAAGGTGAACGCTAGATATTAATAAAATATATTACCTTTAATAAATCTAATGTAATATCAAACTACACTATTTTATTATGAATAAGATGAACCCCAAATGCTAACCAAATAGCTTAACTTTTAAATAAACATAATGTAATATCAATTACACTATTTTACAATGATCAAAAGGTGAACGCTAGATGCTAATAAAATATTTTAGCTTTAATAAATCTAATGTAATATCAAACTACACTAAGAACAAAAGGTGAATGCTAGGGTGGTCGTTATAAATATTAAATTACATTGCCACATGTCTACCGATGTTTTTAACAAGGGGGAAAAAAGTAATGAGAGGAACATGAGTCCATCTCGTCAGATTACTGAGTGTAAGCTCCCACGGTCGAGCTTCTATTTAAGGTCGAGTTTACGCAAGGAATTCTCAACCAAGAATTAATGGAACACGGATGACACCTGTCGGGGAATCCTCCAACTCCTTCGCTACTGCTGTTCGGTGATTACACAAGTAGTGGAACTAAAGATCTCCTTAGAAAGGAGACGCAGTCACTTCCAGGTTGTCCAAAGAAATTCAAAGGTATTTCCAGAGGTCTACGCTACTGTTGTCACAGGTTAAAGATAAATAAATAACTTTCCAAAGGTTTACGCTACTGTTGTCACAGGTTGTAACGAAAGAAACTTAATAAAAATCTTTCCAGAGGTGAAGGCGTTTTCCTAATTTCCAACTCAACACTAAAATACAGAATCTTTTTTAGGACATAATTTAACTTTTGAAAATATTTAACATTAGCACGATTTAAAAGAAATGAAGTTTTTGCTTATGGAACTTTACCTAATCATAAATGGGATATATATATAAGGAAAAACTAAATCAATTTCTGAATGCGTTTAGTAGTGACACAACTAGCAATTTAAATCGATCATGAAATTGTTCAACAAAGATTCGATCTATAAACTTAAATCGAATTCTCATACCAATTAACTGGAAAAATTTACAAATTAAACCATTTGACAGAGATAAGATCCATTAGATTAAATCGATTTCTGAAACAATTGACAGAGATACGGTCTATTGAAGTAAATCGATTTCGGAACCATCTGACAGAGATTCAATCTATCGAATTAAATCAATCTCTGACATTCGATTTGATAGTGATATGATTCCGCAATAAAAATCAAATTCTGAAACCATATCACAGAGGTGCGATCTATAATCAAAATGCAATCTATCATTAAAATAAAATTCTGAAATCATTTAACAATGATGCAAACGGTAAAATCAGTTTCTGAAACCATTTCATAGTGAAACGATTCTTCAATAAAACCAATTTCCGAAATCATCTCACAGTGGTGGGATCTATAAATAAAATGCATTCCATAGTTAAAATCGATTTCTGAAATAACTGACAGAGATACGGTCTAATGAAGTAAATCGATTTCGGAACCATCTGAGTAACCTAGCCTTGAAATTACATATGGAGTCCGATCTGCAATAAATCAGAGTACTGTAATTGAAATATAGTCCCGATCTGGGTAACCTAGCCTTGAAATTACATATGGAGTCCGATCTGCAATAAATCAGAGTACTGTAATTGAAATACAGTCCCGATCTGGGTAACCTAGCCTTGAAATTACATATGGAGTCCGATCTGCAATAAATCAGAGTACTGTAATTGAAATACAGTCCCGATCTGGGTAACCTAGCCTTGAAATCACATATGGAGTCCGATCTGCAATAAATCAGAGTACTGTAATTGAAATACAGTCCCGATATGGGTAACCTAGTGCTGAAATCTATATATGGAACCGGATCTGGAAATAAAGGCTATAATTAAACTAATTGCGGTTTAAGTTAAGCATTCAGATAACCAGTATAAATATAATGACTCAGAGTTTTTGCTACTTATCAAATACAAGATGTAACTGAGCCGACTTTGTGTGTCAGGCAGAATACACAGTCGTAACATACAACATAACCATTTATACTTTTTTCTGTTAATCATCAACGTAATATCCATTCCAGAGCAGCAACATTATAAATATAAGACAACGGTGTCCACAACGAATTGTAACCTTTATCTTTTTCAGAACCTAGTGGGATTCGAATACCATAAAATCATGCTTAGTAACTAAATCAAAATATGATAAATAATAAACTCACAAACTTCCAACCTGTCCGAGATGTTTGAGAAGAAAATCCTTGTTGCTAGGGAGAGAAATTGCAGCTTCAAGTCCACCGTAAGTCTTCACGAGTCACCGACGGACACCTCGGATAAACCACCCAACCACTCTGGAAGTACTCTTCTTCCTTTCAGACCCTCGAGCTAATCGGGCCGTAGAGTTCACACAATTATTTCAGAAATTCAGCTTGGGCTTCCCTTCCCACCAGGATTTCTTAGCCAAACCCTTAGATAGCAGCAAGTCTTTGAGGCATTCGAAAATTACGACAATCGTCCAAATTATGGGCCCCTTACCCATTCCTTAAGTCTTCCTTATAAAGGGAAATCTCTTGCGACACATGTCGCTTCATGCATAATTAAATATTTTTAATTATTTAATTAATTAAAACACTCACCTATCCAAGTGTCAGTTTCTCTGGGAAGTGCACCTACATCCCTAAGTTTGCTCTAGTTTGTCCCCCAGATATTTTAATCAACTCCTAGCTTTTAGTTGACTAGGTGTCTAATCTATTTTGATCCTAAATAATAATTTCTATTATTTTAAATGCTCAAAAAAAATAACTATTCATGTGCAAATGTCTAAGCTATTGTTATGCATTTGCTAAGTAATAATCTAGAGTTATTCTCCTAAGTTTTATGCATTTTAATGTAACAATCAAGCTCACTAGGATCACAGTGCTGCGTCGTTGGGCTCCTGGTTCCTTAATTTTTAATTCTCTGACATGGCACCACTCCGTCGGGTCCAATCATTCATGGTTTCCATTCTTTCCGTTCTCGACAGGGTACCTCATCGTTGGGTCCTTCTGCCACCAGATTTCCATTTTTGACTTGCGGGAACTCTTGTAGGGATTTTAGGAATCATTACCATCCATCCTCCGTCTACATGCTATCTAGGGACTAATGGCGCTGAGGAGTGAGTTCGTTCTCACTGCGCGCCCCTCAACTCGTACGTGACCAACTCCGTCGTGGCCCACCTCGTATGCCCTCACGCATTCCTCTTGAGCAAGCGGATCAATGCTTATCTGCTCATGCGTGGTATTCTTGTCGGGAGTCGACATCGTCGTCGCTTCCCCTGTGTGTGATTTACCCGTACTCTACAACCCTTCATGTTCCTTTGTGTGTCCGTTGGTGAATCGTCTCACTTGTTTCTACACACACTTCTCACAACAAATTATTAGTAGCACTGTTCTCAACAATCATCATCTGGTTTCTAACTCTAGTATTGTTAAACATTTATGATTTATTCAAACTACTCATTTATCTTATCCAATATACCTTTCATCGCCAAATACATAATCACCATACAGCTAGTCGTTAAGCATTATCCATCAACATAATTTTCCATAGTCATAGCTAATCGTTTAACATATGCAATTATTTATTTACCTCAACAGTTCAGATACACATCCTCAAAATAAGGTCAAAAGGTTATTTAATTAAAGTTTCAATCAGCCGGGTCACTCAGCAGGTGCCCTCAATGTCTACACAAGTCTAGGGGCACTACATACACCCCTACTTATTTAGAACTTCGTCCCGAAGTTCAGAATAAAAATGGAAAACTACGACGCATCTCAGTTGCGTCCTCCCAAGTCGCAGAGCTTGGACTATAGCTGTCCCACTGCACTTTGACTTGATCAATCACCCGGTGCCTAAGCTACCGCGTTCGCTGGTCTAAGATCCAGATCGGTTCGGCCATCATGGCCCCGTCGTCCATTATCTGCACATTGCTCAAGTCAATGATATGTGAAGTATCGGGAACATAGTGGCGCAATACAGAAACATGAAAAACATTATGAATTCTACTTAATGATGACGGCAAGTCAAGACGATAGGCAACAGGTCCTATCCGTTCAGAAATCCTAAAGGGTCCTACAAACCTAGGTGACAACTTCGCTCCCTTTCCAAATTTTATAGAACTCTTCTGTGGTTTTACCCGTAGAAATACCCTATCCCCAATTTCGTAGTTACGATCAGTCCTGTGTGCATCCGCATAGCTCTTCTGGCGATCCTGTGCTTCCTTTAGTCGAGCACGAATCGTGACCATCTGGTCTTCCATCTCTTGTATTACCTCAGGACCAAGTAATGTCCTATCCTCTAGTATATCCCAACTTATGGGAGTCCTACAAGGTCTCCCATAGAGAAATTCAAAAGGAGCCATCTGAATAGAACTCTGATAGCTGTTGTTGTATGCAAATTCTACCAAGGGTAGATATTCTTCCCACTTCTTCTGTTGATCCATTACGTACATTCTTAGCATGTCCTCCAATACTTGGTTCACTCTTTCTGTTTGTCCATCCGTTTCAGGGTGGTAGGCGGTGCTAAAGTTAAGTTGAGTACCAAGAGCTTCTTGAAAGCTTGTCCAAAACCTTCCAGTAAATACTGATCCTCTATCAGAAATAATTTTCTTCGGAATTCCATGTAGTCTTACTACTTCATTAATGAAAACTCGGGCTATCTCCGGAGCTTGATACGTGTTCTTAATCGGCAGAAAATGCGCACTCTTGGTAAGAGTGTCAACGACCACAAAAATTGTGTCGTGTCTCCTATTGGTTAAGGGCAACCCAACTATAAAATCCATAGAAATAACCTCCCATTTTGATTCTGGGATTGCATGTGGTTGCAGTAATCCGGCTGGGTGTCGATGTTCCGCCTTTACCATCTAGCATTCCATACGCTTCGCCACAAAACTTACCACATCCCTCTTCATGCCATGCCAAAAGAACAAAGGTTTCAAATCTGCGTACATCTTTTTTATTCCAGGATGTGCTCTATAGACGGATCGGTGAGCCTCAGACAATATTAAATCTCGAATTTCTTCATTATCAGGGACATACATGCGACGGTTATACCGTAATAAACCGTCCATGTCCAAAGAGTACCCTTCAAACTTGGGTATCCTCATCTGTTCATTCTCCAACTCAGCTTTTACTTCATTATACCAACTGTCCTTCTGTTGTAGTGTCAAGATCTTTTCTCTTGAGTTGGTCTTTAATGGTATGACAGAGAATATCCTAGGTCTACGACTAAGTGCATCTGCCACTTTGTTTAAGGTCCCTTTCACATAAGTTATGTCGAAGTCGTACTCACTGAGTACTTCCGACCATCTTCTCTGTCTTGCATTAAGGTCGCTTTGAGTGAAGATGTGCTGTAAGCCACAATGGTCATTCTTTAATTCAAACTTTCTTCCTACCAGATAGTGTCTCCATAACCTCAAAGCATGCATCACTGCAGTCATCTCCATATCATGGGCCGCATAGTTCTCTTCATGCGGCCTAAGTCTTCTGGACGTGTACGCAATTACTCTTCCATCTTGCATCAATACACAACCAACACCATTCTTTGAAGCATCCGTGCATACCAAGAAATCTTTATCCATATCGGGAACCTTTAGGATTGGTGTCGTAGTTAGTAATTCTTTTAATTTAGCAAAGGCCTCTTCGCATTTCTCCGTCCAAATGAAAGGACGGTTCTTCTTTTGCAATTCAGTAATAGGTCCCGCTACTCTGGAGAAGCCTTCCACAAAACGTCTATAATACCCGGAAAGCCCCATAAACCTTCGTACCTCATGTACATTTGTGGGTGCCGGCCAATCCCAAATGGCTTCAATCTTGGTTGGATCTACAGCTATCCCTTCGCCGGATATGATGTGTCCAAGATAATGAATCTCCTTCTGGAAGAACGAACACTTTGATAATTTTCCACAAAGGTGATTGTCTCTCAAACACTTTAGGACTATCCTCAGGTGTTCCTCATGTTCTTCCAGTGTTCTTGAATAAATCAGAATGTCGTCTAAGAACACCTGTACAAACTTGTCAAGGTGTTGTCAAAACACACCGTTCATTAGGTTCATAAATACGCTGGGTGCATTTGTTAAGCCAAAAGGTACTACGACAAATTCGTAGTGTCCAAATCTAGTTTTAAATGCTGTCTTGGGGATATCTTCATCCTTGATCCTCAACTGGTGGTATCCCGACCTTAGGTCAATTTTTGAGAATACCGTCGCACCCTTCATCTGGTCAAAGAGGTCATCTATTCTGGGTAGGGGATACTGATTTCTTATGGTCGCCTTGTTCAATTGACGGTAGTCAATGCACAAGCTCCAAGAACCATCCTTCTTCTTCACAAAAATAACAGGTGCTCCCCAAGGAGACACGCTAGGTCTGATCAGTCCTAAATCTAATAACTCTTGTACTTGAATTTACAATTCCTTCAATTCTGGTACAGACATTCGGTAAGGAGTCCTAGCTATGGGTTCGGTTCCAGGTTTCAGTTCTATGGTGAAATCTAGTTCACGTTGTGGTGGTAGGCCAGGTAATGCGTCAGGAAACACATCCATGAATTCTGAGAACAAGGGATGATTAATTACTTCTACCTTATCTCCTTCCTTGTTCATTTCTATCACCACATACAGTTGGCACCCTTTCCTCATGCTTTTCTTAAGTTGCATGGCCGATATCATTCTCAAGGAAACCTTCTTCTTCTTTCCTGTTATCATTCTCTTGTAACCTTCATCGTCGATGAAAGTTAGTTCCTTACTTCGGCAATCCATCACCGCCGAGTGTGCTTCCAGCCAATCCATCCCCAGGATTAGATCATATGTACCCAATTCCGTAACATAAAAGGATATTCTAGAAGAACATACTCCTAGGTCGACTTCACAGTTCTCTACCTTAAGACTCACACTCTGGACACTACCGGATGCCATCTCGACAGTGTCGAAATCATCTTGACTTATTGCCATCATTTTATTATTTTCTACAACTTTTAAGGAAATAAAACCTTTAGTAGCTCCAGGGTCTATAAGCAAGGAAAATACATTACCATGTATCTTACTAGTAGTCTCGAGGACGGTGGACTGATGTTCAGCTTGGCGGTTGTTGACGGCAGCGTGTATACGATGCGCTCGTCCTAAATCGGCTGCGGTAGTTTGTCGCGGTGCTTGGGTTCTTTGGTTTCCCCGGTCCTGCTGAGGACATTCGCTTTGGAAGTGTGGTCCTCCACACCTCCAACATCCTGCTTTGGGCCCTCTTGTTTTGTTTCTAGCAGGTGCATCATTTCCTCTTGGTCCAAACTGTGCCGGTTTTGCGAAAGGCTTTGCATGATCATTCCGGGGTGGTGGTCGGTATGGTGTTCTGTCATCTCTTTTAGACCCTCCGTTGAAAGGTCTCCTCCCAAAATTCTTATTCCCATACTGATGTTTGGGTGCATGCGAAGGTTGACTTCCTCGGTCTGTATTCGTAAAGTTCTTATTCTGCAGCATCTTGCCGGGAAGCTCTTCTTCCGCTATGAGGGCCTTCTGGACCACATCGTGCAAAGTAGAAGGTGTCAAAATACGAACCTTGTCTCGTATGACTGGGTTTAATCCGTAGATGAACTTATTGACTTTTAATTTCTCCGTGGCAACATGGGGTGCATACCTTAGTAACTCCATAAAACGGATTTCGTACTCTTGTACTGTCCGTAGTCCTTGTTTTAGTGCATGGAAATCATTCAGCTGTCGCTCAATGAATTCGTCTGATAGGTAATGCTGACGGAAATGTTCATCGAACAATTCCCACGATATCTCCTCAAGCTCTAGACCTAGCTGAGGTCGCAAGGTCTTCCACCAAAGAAGGGCTTCCCCCTTCAGTTGTAGTATTGCCATCCGTACCTTCATGTTAGACGTGTAGTCTCTCAAAGAAAAACACATGGCCATGTTTTCTAGCCATGCCTCAGCGGCAGTCCCCTCAGTGGAACCCCAAAATTCAGGAAACTTCACCTTTTCTAACTCTCGGTGTATGTTGACCGGAGGTGGCGCCTATGGTACTGCAGTGACTTGAGAACCAACGTTCTCGCGGTCAAGTCGTGTCATCAATGCTTCAGTCATTCTGTGGTAGTTCCTCATCATTGTCATGACCTCGTCCGCAGGTAGGTTAATGGTTTCCTCCGCTCTCGGAGGGTTATCCACAGGGGTTGTTGGGGTTGACGGGCGTGCAGCTCGTCCTCGTCCCCTTCCGACTCTACCCTGGCGAGTTCTTCGATCCATGACGAAGTCTGTCCAAGACGTTTGAGAAGAAAATCCTTGTTTCTAGGGAGAGAAATTGCAGCTTCAAGTCCACCGTAAGTCTTCACAAGTCACCGGTGGACACCTCGGATAAACCACCCAACCACTCTGGAAGTACTCTTCTTCCTTCCAGACCCCCGAGCTAATCGGGCCGTAGAGTTCACATAAGTATTTCATAAATTCAGCTTGGGCTTCCCTTCCCACCAGGATTTCTTAGCCAAACCCTTAGATAGCAGCAAGTCTTTGAGGCATTCGAAAATTACGACAATCGTCCAAATTATGGGCCCCTTACCCATTCCTTAAGTCTTCCTTATAAAGGGAAATCTCTTCCGACACATGTCGCTTCATGCATAATTAAATATTTTTAATTATTTAATTAATTAAAACACTCACCCATCAAGCTCACTAGGATCACGGTGCTGCATCGTTGGGCTCCTGGTTCCTTAATTTTTAATTCTCTGACATGGCACCACTCCGTCGGGTCCAATCATTTATGGTTTCCATTCTTTCCGTTCTCGACAGGGTACCTCATCGTTGGGTCCTTCTGCCACCAGATTTCCGTTTTTGACTTGCGGGAACTCTTGTAGGGATTTTAGGAATCGTTACCATCCATCCTCCGTCTACATGCTATATAGGGACTAATAGCGCTGAGGAGTGAGTTCGTTCTCACTGCGCGCCCCTCAACTCGTACGTGACCAACTCCCTCGTGGCCCACCTCGTACGCCCTCACGCATTCCTCTTGAGCAAGTGGATCAATGCTTATCTGCTCATGCGTGGTATTCTTGTCGGGAGTCGACATCGTCGTTGCTTCCCCTGTGTGTGATTTACCCGTACTCTACAACCCTTCATGTTCCTTTGTGTGTCCGTTGGTGAATCATCTCACTTGTTTCTACACACACTTCTCACAACAAATTATTAGTAGCACTGTTCTCAACAATCATCATCTGGTTTCTAACTCTAGTATTGTTAAACATTTATGATTTATTCAAACTGCTCATTTATCTTATCCAATATACCTTTCGTCGCCAAATACATAATCACCATACAGCTAGTCGTTAAGCATTATCCATCAACATAATTTTCCATAGTCATAGCTAATCGTTTAACATATGCAATTATTTATTTACCTCAACAGTTCAGATACACATCCTCAAAATAAGGTCAAAAGGTTATTTAATTAAATTTTCAATCAGCCGGGTCACTCAGCAGGTGCCCTCAATGTCTACACAAGTCTAGGGGCACTACATCTACACCTGAGTGAACCTTTTCTTAATATATTTTTACGGAAGAACACTACACTAGTACCATTTTACTCCCATTTACAAAACCTGTAAAGGTTGGCGGTAAAGATTCATCATGCTGGAAAATTGAGTCGGATGGTAACTACCTAAATTTGCATAGTCACGACAGAAGAGTGAGAGAGGTGTAAATGCAAATCGTAATGACAGTGGTGTAAAATGCAAATAGTAATATCAGTGTCATTATTTAGACATGAAGTAGGGAGAAATCCCCCGCAAAAGTCTCCACAAAGAGAATTATATAACCTCTTACTCTCAATTTGGGCTTCTCATCATCATTTGAGGAGGCAGATTTTCATAAGATAGTAAGTAGCTCATCCATACAAATAGGATTTTATAGGCTTTAGGTCAGCCATGGCTGTGAATTAAACTCCAGGCCAGTGACAAAAAAATATCGTGTGCTCCTATCTATGAATATGTTCGAACTCAAACGAGGGCAGGAAGCGGCAATGTCACTTGTATCTGGTAGTAAGGCGGAACAAAAAAATTCAAAATTCAAAATTCAAATGGGCATGGCTGCGCGAGCATGTCAGACAGTTGCATTAATACTGAATGTTTCTCCACCAAATCGTAATGAATTGCCCAAGTTGGAAAAGATTACTCAAACGAATAACATTTATGACAAAATTATCTGAAGCGACGATCGCGCAGTCGGGCAGGGTGTTAAAGGTTGTTTACCATTCATCACATTGCCTACATACTTGGAATCCACCATCTGATGCTTGGATGCAGGGTGATACTGATGGATGCCAGGGTTATATTGATGGACATCCATCGGAGCAAATGTTTCAGTGCGATACAGGAAAACGGTTTCATGGAAAACGATGTTAATATAGACATCTGTAGATAGATTTAGGCCCATCTCCCTCTACAACGTTTAATACAAGATCCTCAAAAAGATAATTGCAATCAAGTTATGGAGAATCATCCCTTCCATCGTCTCGATTAACCAAGGATGATTTGTCTTTTATTTTTTTGGAACCTTGAATTACCTTTAATTCTGTAGGTTTCGATATCATAGATTGCTACTGCAAAAAAGGTTTTTATATTTGAGATGTGAATTTATTTAACAAAGAACCAGGTGCACTGGACTTGTGCCTTAAAGCTGTATTTCATTCAACTAGCATTTTGAAGTTAGGGTATGCTTTGCACTCTGACCTGAAGCGTCTTTCTGATTCCTATGGAGAGCTGGAGTGTTTTCGCTACTGTGAAGCGCCTAAATTAGACCTTCAAAAGGTTTTTCCATCTGTTCCAGGGGGCTTTTCGACCTTGCAAAGACTGTGCTGGGAAGTGCTTTAAACAAAAGTACTAGGATGAGTGACTGGAGGAGGGTCCCTTGAGCAATAGTCAGGTACACTAAATATAAATCCATGATACGGTATAACAACCACTACAAAGTATAAGAACCAGTACAAACCTCTAAAAACTGATAAAGTTTGAAATAAGAACATACAAACTACAAAACGTTGCTACGAAATTTATATGGGAATGTTCAGATCAAGATTTTCAAGCATACAACAGACTCGCAAATATCTCCAGTAACTGAAATATGCAACCTCTTATAACTTGAAGAAGGCACAAAAATACCCATACCCCATGGGCCTTGTACAAAATCCAGATAATAAACTAAATGGACGAGAATGATAGGAATTTGTAGGACAAGGAGTACCTCAAGTTCTAATTTACAGGAGGACGATTCAGCTGCTCCAGCTGCTCGCAATAGGATTCAGGTTCTAATTTGCAGAGGACAAGAACAATGTTTCAGCAGCTCCAGCTATAGGAATTTGTAGGACGAGAATGAGGACCAGGTCTCTTGGCATTTTGCAATGGACTGCACTGCCTTGAATGCAGGTAGATGGGCGTTGAATGCAGGTAGATGGGCATTGAACCTTGAGGATATGGTGGCAGTGAGACTATGTATGATGAGATCTCCAGGATATGGCTGCAGCTGGCTCATGATCAACCTGCAGGTTTTCGATGGGACTGTGTGGTGCTTCGTGTGGTACTACGTCAATAATTATAATACATTATTATAATCATAAAAACTAGTTGAATGATATTGCAATATTTCTCATTTATGCAATGACATGAAATGGATGATAATGTATGGTATGTTCTTATTTCATATTCCTTTATGGCATGGATGAAAAGTTAATGTATTATTATATTTTATAATACCTTATTATAATTATAATATTTAGTTGAAAGATATTGTAATATTTTTTATTTATGCATGATAGTATAAAGTAGTGTGATATTACATATTTTTTTGGGGATAACTGGAAGTAGAAGAAAGATTAATATTTTGTCTATATTTTGTACTTTCTTATGTAATTTGAAAAGTTAAATGTATTATTATATTATATTTTATATTACGTTTATGTGATGAAATGAATTAGGTAAATTTAGGATAATGCATCACCATATTTCATATTTCGTTAATGGGATAGCAAGATGTAAAGGAAAGGTTAATGCCTTGTTTATAGTTCATAATTATTTTATGGGATACTATGAAAGGCTAGTGTATTATTATATTTATACTACGTTTATATGATAATATGAACTGGTTGAAAGATAAGATACTGTTATGATATTTCTTGATGTTATAAAATGAACTAGATGAAAAGTTAACACATGCCTATATTTCACAGTTCACTTAGGGGATTGTAGGTTGTAAGATTAAAGACATAGCCTTCTTTTTTGTCAAATTGTACCCTTAGGGTTTCCGTTTGCAAGTGTTACTTATTTAAGATATATTTCAACTATGATAGAGATCCTTGCCAATTCACATATGGAATAATTGTTCCAGAACAAATGCTTTGGAAAGCCAAAGAACTATAACTTAGGAGTAGACACTTATAGTATAAAAAAAAAAAAAAAGAAGAAGAAGAAGAAAAAAAAATCATTCACTAACTACGAGCATTAAATTGTCGAATAGAGATGGTATCAATAACATAAAATTGTATTTTAAGAAAAATCTACTCGGAGAAAGGAACAAAGACCAACGATATTTTAAACCTTTTTATACATAGCCATGATGAGAAAACAAGTGGACGGATATAATTGGTGGATTTGCTGAATGACGAAAAATTGATCAATTTTAAATGATAAGACACCAAGATGCTCAGATTGACGAGACTTTGACGGATTGTCGAGGAAGAGAAACCAACTTAAAATTTGAAAACGAGATATCAATGTGATTGGTATGATGAGCTGAACTCAACGACATGCATTTTGCATTACGACAAAACCATTTATGAAAACTCATGACTACGAACTTGAAATTTAACCATGGTATCGAAATGGTCAAATGAAGGCAATGTTTCGTAAAAAGAAGTATGGAGACGATTAGCATAATAAATAGAACGCAATGAAGCTAACCTTAGGTCATAATCAAACATGATAAAATGACAACTAGCCCTCGAGATGGAACTTGATGGGGTTAAGAAGACACTTTGTGCGACTTGATGAATCTGTCGAAGTGGTCCTATGACAACATAAACGAAGAGATAAGGGAAATACATGATAAGCTCATGGAGCTGAACATGATGATACTAATGACAAGAATAAGTGATATCGAAAATCTAGTTGGGACCGACAGTTATTGAATGTACTATCGAATTGATATTATACACAATTATGATTGAGTTCCTAAGAATGTATTGGAACCATGTTGGAAAAAAATAATAATAATAATGATTAGAACCACTTGTGCTTATGGCCATGATTGTTGGATAAAAATAGAAGGGAATGGAAAGAAGATGATAATAGGAAATTAAGATAAAGCTTAGTGTCGAAAGTACAAGAACAAAAATTAACTTCAGGATGAAGTTCTATTTAAGAGGGGGTCTATGTAATGCCCCTAGAATGACTGTGGACCTTAAGGGCACCTGTCAAGTCACCCGGCTGAACAACTTCGATATAGTGGTCTCTTGAGCCTTGTTATGTCTTAAATGATTGAGGAAAACCTGAAGATGTGAATGACGATAATAATTGATAAATGAATTAAGGAATTAAATTATATTGTGTGGGGTGGGATAATTGATTGATTACATCTTGCTTAATGATTAGCACAGATTGATCAAGTCAAGTGTAGTGGGAAATTTATAGTCCTAGCTGTGCGACTTGGGAGGACGCAGCTGAGATGCATCATAGATTTCCGCATTTATTCTGAACTTCGGGACGAAGTTCTAAATAAGTAGGGGTGTATGTAGTGCCCCTAGACTACTGTAGACATTGAGGGCACCTGCTGAGTGACCTGACTGTTTGAAACATTAATAAAATAACCCTATGATTTTATTTTGAGTATATTTATGATTACGATTGATTGATATATGTGCATTTGGGTAGTTATTGTGAATGGACGATTTCATGTTGTTTAACAATTAACTTTGATATGAAAAATGTACATATGAATGGTGCTTAACGACTAGTTGTGCAATTGATTATGTGATTAGACGAATGAGTAATGATTGAGTAAACTATAGATGCTTAATGAAGCAACAGATTTATAAATCAAATTGTGATTATTGAGGACATTGCTACTAATTTACGTTTGTGAGAAATGTGTGTAGCGACAGGTGAAACGGTTCACCGACGGACATACAAAGGAATATGAAGGGTCGTAGAGTACGGGTAAATCACACACAGGGAGAGCGACGACGATGTCGACTTCTGACGAAATACCACGCTTGAGCAGATAAGCACTGATCCGCTTGCTCAAGAGGAAAGCGTGAGGGCGTACGAGGTGGGCCACGACGGAGTTGGTCACGTACGAGTTGGGGGGCACGCATTGAGAACGCACTCACTCCTCAGCGCCATTAGTCCCTAATAGCGTGTAGACAGAGGATAGAAGGTAACGGCTCCTGAAATCCCTACATTAAGTTCCCGCAAGTCAAAACGAAAGGATGATGGCAGAAGGGCCCGACGGTGCAGTACCCTGTCGAGAACGGAAAGAGTGGACGCAAGGACCCAATGACATGGTACCTTGCCGAAGAATGGAAACTACGAATGACTGGATCCGACGGAGTGGTGCCATGTCGGGGAAATGAAATTAAGGAACGGGGAAGCCCAACAACGCGGCACTGGGGTCCTAGTGAAAATGCTTGTTAAACTTAACTGCATAAAAACATATAAGTTTGCACCTAGAGCATTACTTAGAAATGCATTTGAGTACTTTAGGCATTTGCGTATATCTAAACATAAACAATCATTGGAGAATGTTATGGCAAATTATTACATCGTCGATCTACTGCGTTGGAAGGCCACATTTTCCTTTTTTAGTGATTCAGAGCTTCTTTGAAATACAACAGTTTCCTCCTTCGATTGACATATTTGCTTGAGTTTAAACTTCACGTTAGCTTGATTGTGCCTATTTCTTTAAGTTGGGTATTTATATGATGCTCCTATATCTGAAGTACACGTAAAAACCACCTGATTATCCCCTCTTGCATTTCTAGTAAGTTAAGCATGTATAGGAGCTTTGATATAATTGAAAATTCCTTAAGGTGACACCAATTCTCTTAGAGTCTTAGGCCTGATACATACATCCCATGTTCCCTAGCTATATCCAAATACCTAACCCACAATTGTTCCCCTCAACCATTGATATGCGAAATGGTAATCTTAATGGTTTTTTCTAATTTCACACAAATGATTATAAGAGGGGCGTGCTTGCGATACCTAAGGTAGACTTATAAAGACCATTTCAACTCACTTGGAGGGTACTTGTCTTCATGAGAGTATTTTCATATTGTGTGAGAGTTGTGTGAGAGTTATCGTAAATGCATCATTCTCACCTTCACATTTTGGTCCTAAGACTTCATACTTCCAATCTAATTGTTGGAGGGTTCCCTACTCTATTTTCTTATTTCTGTTGGTAGAATTATTGCACATGTTATTTATTCTTGTTGATTTGTGTCATAAAATTCCTTAGTTTTGTTTGTTCTTACATAAAAGACAAATTTGGTTAAACTTAAAACAAGCAAATGTGGTTTACTATCTAACTTGTAAGTCTTGGGGTTAAGAAGGTCTCCGACCAAAAGTGTCAAACCACCTCTGACATGCAAATGGTTAAATAACTATAACATAGGCTAAGATGAGAAACAATCACACATTGATTGAGAGAGACTTGAAAGAGAAGTGCCTATTTATACATACACTGAACACAACTTAACCGAATATTTAGGGACACCTAAAATTGAAGTTATTGACATTTAGACACTGACCCATTATAATCCTCCCTTGAACCAACCTGACGATCATGTCTTGATACAACTAGATGTACCTTTTCCCATAGATCCCTTTAAATTTGTTCAAAATGTACAACATAATATGTCTAGAACCAAATTATAGTTAATCTAACAAGCATGGGATGTACTTCCACTACACCTAGTGTGTTTTGAGGAAACATTAATGCTTCTTATGTATATTTAGTTATCAAAATCATTTCTTCTACCCATATGCCACATGTTCCCAATGTCTCTTCATTCATAATGCCATCTATTAGCAAACACATTCCAACCCTACGTTTTCCTAGTCTTGGAATACCTTCCACAAGTAATTTTATGCCTAGTTCGAGCTTCTCCTTTGGTTTATGTAATAATCTATTGATCCCTCAACAACTCCCCAAGTTATGTGATGTGGGGCCCCACCTGAAATTTTGAGCTAAAGGCCACTGATCCAAGTGTTGTTACTCTTTAATGATGTCTATACAACTACAATTTGGACGGAGTCCTTATAAGGTATTTTTTATCATACCATGTCTAATATTTCTCCTTTACAGGTTTTTTTATTATCATGCCATACACTTGGATATAGTAAACCCCCCCTGCCCTTACTGCCTATTCTTTCTGTATAAGCAATTCTTCCTTGAAAAGTTTGACAAAATATGAGTGAGAAAACTATCCCTGATTTCATAAGCTTAAATTCCACTTGATGAAAACCCTCAGTTTGTTTCACCCCTAAACCATCCAAAGAGTGAACCTAAAAGAAAAATAAGAAAAGACTTAGTTTTTTCGAAGAAGCGTCCTTGGAAAAATAGCTTTATACACCCATGTAACATATCGGAAATGGCATATGAAAAGCGGTGAAAAATGATGAAATGTTACATGGGTTATATCATATGGTATATCATACGTTTTGTGCGTCCAATCTTATTTGCAACATCATGTGACGAGAGCTTGCACAAAGTAGGAAGCAAATTTTGTGCACCCTCTTAAGACCAGTCACATATTATGATGGTGAGCTCGCACAAATCGCCATTGCACTGGCCAATGTGTATATGATGAGCCCGCAATACCATGGTGCAACCATCAAATGTGTATCGTCGCATGTAGAGTCGAGCTTGCACATGGGACAACGAGTTTAGTTTTGTGCACAGATCATGGTCTTGACTCTTGGCATTGCGGAGGGGCTGCACAACGTACCATTTTGTGCACCCTCCAAGGACTAGTCTCCAATCATAACCGTGAGCCCACACAAAACGATACAATGTGACTCTGTGCACTATCAAACAACTTTTGGTTGAATGGTCGATGGAGCCCGCACATTGTTATGTAACATTGGTTGAATGGTCGATGGAGCCCGCACATCGTTATGTAACATTGGTTGAATGGTCGAGGGAGCTCGCACGGTTGATTAGTCAATAGATCGATGCTTGAAGTCATTTTCTCACGCTCCTTTGGCTTCTGTCTCCATGAATACTGGTTGTTGGAACAGTGGAAACCTATTGGAACACAACCAGTATTCCAATGAATCAGATCCCTTTTTTGTTTCCACGAACACCAATGTCAAAGAATGCTTGCCTGCATGAATTTCAAACATAGTTCTAACAACAAGGGGACTAGGACTACTTAAGCGACTTGGTACAGGCTTCAAGGAAGTACAGTACTTAGCATGTACCAGTACTTGGTACATGCTAGTGTTACACAAGCAAGTTTGATACAAAAGAAAACATAGAAGATATAATGTGGTACGGCAAGAGAAAATAACATAATGTCGATCATGCATGGATTAACAAAAAAAAACATGCGATACTTTGAGGGGTGTGCTCAAGTGGAATGTGCATCCAAGGAGGATGCAAGTTAGTTATTCCAACTATGAGTCAAGTGCATGTGAGCAAAAATGTGCATGACAATGAGTGCACATGATGAGCATGGGGTAACTGTGCATGACATATGAAGTGCACTAAGGGAAGATGAAATATCAATGTGGAAGTTGAAGCGACAAAGATGTGCTCAAGTAGTCATATGGAAGTTAAAGAGTAGTTGAAGATTGATGAAGCGTAGGGGAAGCTGCACCGTGAGTAAACATGAATAATAAAAAAATGGTTGTCATTTGAGAGGGGCTAGCTAGATGGTCTTGAGACATGGCAATTGAGAGAGTCTACCATGGACCTCAAACATAGTGGTAAGGCAAATGTTGTAAATGTGTATATATATTGTTATGTTTGAGTAATGAAAATGAGTAGAGAAATTCCCTTATTATAATTTGGTTTTGTATGCCCTCTAAAATTGTTTCAACTTTTATGTTTGTAGTGCTTTTCTATTTTCAACTCATATCTTTCGAAGCATTGTACTTAGTCTGCATAAATATGATTTCATAGAATTATGCCCATCAACTCTTTAGTTTGTTGTAATAATAACCAACTTCACAGATTTAGTTCATTTAATATATTGTTAGCACTCTAAAGTCTGAGCTAGTTCAATTAAAAAATTTGTAACTCAATCTTATTTTGATCCTATATTTGAAGAAGAAATAAATATATAAAAAATAAAATAATCTTATATCAAAATAACCTATTTTGACCACAAATTTATTAAGAATCTAATGTATGTCATATACCAAGTCCATGCATATAATGCATAATATATATATCTTGTCCCTTCAATGTTCAGACACGGTGTTCAAAAAAGCGAATTTGAATTTCAAATCTCAAATGCCCGCGCTCCACGAAAGTTACCAAAGGACGGTTCCTCACCAATTTCCTCCATTCTTCGCCATGGCAGAAGATCCATCAAGGATACCTCAGAAAACTCACCATCGGGACTCGGTAGTTCAAATCTTGTGCATTGGAGGAGTGCCTTCAGGGCTTGCAAGTTTCTTAGAAGGAAATGGGTGAAAGGATGCTGTTCTCTCCATACTAAGGCTATGATGAAGGTGGTGAGCATTTTGCAACAGTTCATAAGATTTTTGGGGTGAGCATTGTCTGGAAATATTTGCTATATATTCTCATAATCTAGCGCTGCCAAACAGTTGTCACACATCCTACAAGGCACATGATCAACTACGAGATCCAGTCTATACCTGCTTAGGGCACATTTTCTCCTTGCACCAACTAGTATATAAACTAAATAGCCTCAGCGTATGCATTATTTGTTGTTATTTCCATAAATTGCTTCTGTTGGTATCTCCAGCTCTCAAGATATGTGTAATGAATTTTTTTACAGGAGTTGGCAGGCCGAAATAACCATCACGAGCGTGGGTGGCTAGCAGCATTTCATTCAGTGTTTCATCCATCTCCATGAATCATCCTGACAACACCACATTAGTTCCAGGTACATCTCTCTGCCATGTCATCCTATCTCCTAGTGCTACAAGGCATTCTTGTCTCATCAAATTCTCTGGCATTTTCTTAACAAAATTTCAGTCCCTAAACCAAATACTATCCAATTTCTGGTCTAGTCGGGTTTAGTGCGTGGAATGTTCATAGAAACAACTGCAACATCTCATGGGAAATACCTGTGCACTTTGCCATCCTGCTTTCCCTTATATATTAACTCTAGCTAGCACATGAATTCATTCAAATTTTATTATTCAGTGTAATTCTTTGTGTATGATCATGTTAATGCTCTCAGATATGGTTACAATCAAGAATTGTTATCTGTGTTCAATCCTTTCGTTCACCTCCCTGTCTGTATATTCAAGAAACTAAGTATGTGAAATGCAGGAAGCGAGCCCTAGACCGATCTATCAAAAGATTGTGAAATGTGTCAGGGACCTCGATTTAAAGGTTGGAGGGTTAAGTCGATTATTTTATATATTTGAAGTGATTGTGTGTTAAGTACCAAGTGAATTGTGGTATTAAGGCCTGTGTAATACGTTTGTGGAGTGCATGCGATGTGGAGATGGTCATGGTCTGCAAATAACTGTTAAATTTCGTGAGCTTACTGTTAAGTGAAAGACAAGAACCCTCAATAACTTTTTGGAATGTTTCCCTACTTGTCAACTCGGCATTTTCATGTTCTTCCTTGTGAGATCTGCCCATTATTTTTGGGTTGTGATGCAGCAGTTGAGTGATGTGTTTTGGGCAGAAAACAATCAGTCTATTATGGTGATGGTGCGATATAGTTGGGAATTAATACCCCCTCGGTTCTCGATCGTAGATCTTGTGGTAGAATCTTCATAATATTTGAAGGTTGACCCTAGCGGAGAAAAACAGTTTGGTTAACTCCCTTGAGCGATCGCTCATTTATGTGACAACTCTTTTCTGCTCGACGCCTGCCTCTCACATTTTCTTGTTGAATCTTAGAGTCCATATGTACTTTAAGGGTTTAGTTTTCACCCTTGTCTCCTAAGCCAAACTCCTGTTGAATATCCAAGCTGAACTGCTAATGAAATTCAACAATCCATATGGCTTGGAATGAAAATTTATGTTAATTACATACAAATTGTATTTATTAAAATGTTATGATAACACTGTATTTTGTCTTGCTCTTGATAAAAGAATATGAGTTTTGATTCTCACGAGGGTTGCATGGTTTATTATGGATACATATGGAAGTAGAGAATTTTGTATATGTTTAAAATGGAAGGTTGTGGAGTTTTTATATATATATATGATTACCGATAATCTATTTATAGTTTATGTTTATTTACTTTTGATCAATGAAAATTACATATGGTTTTGGGTATATTTTTCTCATAAATCTAGATATGCAGATATATAGTGTGAGCATTGGTTTTTCATAGATATGTATACTTTGGGATTGTTGAAAAAGAAACAAATGTTAGAACTTATCGTAATTACTCATATATTTGTAGAGGTGTTTATGACATTGTTTATAGTTACAACAAATTGTTATGATAATTTCACAATGAATTATTGTGGGCAGTTGTCCATTATAAAATGATAATACTAACGAAATAAGCAATAGGATATGTTGCCTATGTCAAAATGAAGACATTATCTTGCGACAAATCAAAGGACTTTTAAACAGGTGAAAAGTCACATTTGGTTTTCAGCCACAGAATTTACTTACAAGAGATAGGAGTTTCCAATGAGTCTCATATATATCATTTTTATATAATTGGCTTAGGTTATGAGTGTATGAGTATGATCCTTGAAAAGGGACAGAAGTATAACTCTCAAATTTTAAATCGTGGTAGGGAAAGATGTATGTTGTTGAAATGAGAGAAATTATAGAAATATTCAATATAGTGAAAAGAAAAGGAAATAAAAGTTTTAAAATTTCTGCATTCCTTTTTTTTGGGTTGTTACATTTCCAATGCTAGCACATGTCCAATTTTTACATATTTTTTTAAAGCTAGAAACATGTTCAAGCATCTTTAAACACAAATATATGTTATTTACTAGGAAAAAAGCAGTACTAGGAAACATACATGTAGGAAATTTGAGTCACTTGGTTGGGCTCCCTAGTGAACCTATGTTGTTATCTAGCAATTAGTACCACATTACATAAAATATGCTTAGAAATTTAATCTTCCATGTACCTTTGGGTATATAGGAAGTCCCTTATTTTCGCCTATACCCATGCTTCCATAAACTCTTCGATTATCTTACATTGCTATAGTACGTGCTAAGAATATCACTTTGCGGGGAGATCACTCTTAAGAATCATATAATGTGACTAAGGATATGGTCTATGTCATTAGTTAGTATTTTGAAAGATTATAGATGAATAAACTACCTAAACACTTGAATATTATGTTGGCAAGAAGGTTGAAGAAACCCTAAATTTTGAATATATGTCAAATTAAAAGTTCAATTTATAATCGAAGAAGGATAGAATGATGGATAACATCAACCATTTAGTACAAAAGGAGAAGGATGAGAAGGTATAAGAAGGTCACCATAAAATAATTGTTGAATTTGAACATCATCTTTAGAATATGAAGGAAAAATATGATCTTATTATCTCAAAAGTAGAAGCAATTGAAGGTCAATAATTATAATAGTTGGAGCATGTCATTGTACCAAAAAGGATAGGGGGTGATAAGGGCATCAAAATTTACGAAGCACCATTAATGGTGGAACCATATTGATACCTCTTTACAATGAAATATCGGAAAAAATACAATAAGTGTCAACATTACAAAGGATGAAGATGAAATAATCAATGGTTCATATAATGAGGCAAAAAGGGACCATTATTTAATGTGATGTTATCAATGAACAAAAACTATAACAAATTGGAGAAGCTATAATAATGCACATGCAATCAAAGGAAAGGAAGCCATGAAGAATTGACAAAAAAAAATTAAATATAGATGGATGGATAATCAATAGTAGTAGCAAGAGAGAACAAATATAAATAACCATTACTATTATTAGGTTTCATCACATACAAAAGCCTTAGCTACAAACATTTGATGACGAATCCTTTTTATGGGGTGATATGTTATAACTCCATGGGATGTATATATGGGGTTGAATATATAGGTAATGTGGTTACATGAATATTTAATAGGGATAACCCTAATAGGGGACCCACAAGTACAATTGGGGATATTATATGGAGAGATAGGGAATATTATATAGAGAGATGTAGTTACAATCATTATAATTAAGGATTCTCTTAATGAATATAATGATTTTTCTCTCTCAGGATTTCACAGTGTGCTAGTTTATTCTCCATGATTTTTGGATTCATTGTGTTAAGGAGGGGTTTATCGACGTTTCGGACCTATGATATGTAGTCCATCTTCATGATAGGTAAGAATATGGATTGCATATCGTAGGTATGAAACATCGATAAACCCCTCCTTAACACAATGAATCCAGAAATAATGGAGAATAAATATAAGGATTTATTATTTAATTCATCTCTATTATAACTTTAGGATTTATGTTTCACTCTCATATTTGGTGTACATTGGTTTATACACTATTTTATTTACAAAATCCGTAACATGCTTCTTGAAAAACCTCCCACAAAATGCATTTTTCTCCCATGGTCTAGTACTTATATGTATATGTTGATATAAACCTTCCTTCCCATTGTTGGTATTACTAGTGCAATGGCATATGCATCCTCTAATGAACCAATCTACATCTTCCTGAATTTGGCACAAGACACATATCTACAAGTTATTATTTGTTTTCTCAAAACCAAAATGGCCTCCAACATCAGAGTTATGCGCCTCTGTTATTAGTTTTTTTCTCTCACCTATATAGGTGTATAACACTTATATATCTTGTTGAGAAATGCATCTTGGAGATGATACTAAATCTTGCCGTCACTTTAATTGATTCTTCATGACTTTGGCCCTGTATCCATGAAATATCTTCATGAAATTGTAATCTTATGTTCTTTCCTCTTTGTATGAATCATGAGTGAAAGGATCCATGTGCACCAAATTAGCTAAAGATATGATCTTCAATGCACATAGAATCAATAGGATGTCTTCCTATGTGTTATATTTCCATTTTTATAATTGATTATGAGATAAAGTTTTGCAAACATCCCATCCATTTCTAGTGTCTTAATTGTTGAAGGTCAATATGAACCTACAAATATTACAAAGTCTAGTGATTAGTGTTATTGATGGCCTTTTTTAGTTTATATGGTTCTTCCACTTCATAAGATCATTCATTAGAGGAAATAGCACATTGCTTACTTGTCTACATTAAGATAAATTCCATAATGTATCCACTTCCATCTATCCTCACTTGAAAGTGATTCTTAATATTATGAAATATGAGAATTGGTGCTTATCTTGCATTTTAGGTTTTCAAATTTCTTTTAATAATTTCCTTTCCCCATAAAACCCTCTCCACTTTATTTTAGGGCATTCCAAAACTATCCTAAATTCAATGAAATTGGTAGGAAATATCCATTTAATGAAAGATTGTAAAGAAAATCACATTTCTTAAGTTGAAGGTTTTGATGTATATAATTTTATATATCCAATTGATTTGATGCTTAACTTGACTGTAATTTTAAAATTAACTTAATATTAATTTATCTCTCTTTTCAAATATTTAATGGTCAAAATATATTTAGAAGGGGATAGTAAAATCACTAATATCTATTGAGATATGATTTTAAATCTATGAGGCATTAACCATAAAGATATGGTTTAACACATTATAAGTTGCAAAAAGATGGCATTTAGAGTAGAATATTTTTATTTCCTCTCATGGAAACCCCATATAAAACCTATGCGACATTAACCATTTAAAATATATGGGACATTAGCCATTTAAAATATATGGTTCACTGACCATTAGATCCGTCCGGACGTTACATTATGGATCAATCGACCTAGATGGAAAAGTTTAGTGTCGGGTCATAATAGTTTAGTCCTACCTATTAAGTTTATAGAGAGATTTAGGATTGATCGCCAATTTGGTGTGTAACTTGTAGTTGTTTGCCTTGCATTGGAAATGCTATGCAACTATAAAACAAAAGTAGAACAGAACATGGAGTAGAATAGAACCTGCTCGAGCAGCAAATGCAGGGGTCTTGCTGCAGAAGGGTGAGATGTCTGGTTGAGAAGCAAATGCAGGGGATGGGCTTCCACAACGGAAGAATGAACAGGGAGAGGCAAGATGCCAATTTTAATTCACCAACCCACTACCTTGAACAAGTAATGAGGTTTGAAGTCCTGATAACATTTACGACAATGTGACAAGTTCATACCGAGGAAACTGACATGTCATACTTAGTTGGAGATTGGAATGCTTGGAGTTTGAAATGCCAAAAATAGGTACAAAAGTTGAGAGTGGTGTAATGATCAAAGCATAATTATTGGACAAAAATTAATTAGACTAAGGCAAAGGAATGTAATGATCAAATCATAATTATTGGATAAAAATTAATTAACCTAAAGTAGATTAATGATTGTTGCTGTCTTCTATTAGGAGAACTAATCACTGCGCTGCATAGCATTAAATGTGGTAGCTCAGTGCTTGAGTCGGTTGGATCTGGAGAATCTCAAAATCCAAGGGACCCTAACAATTGAGCTGCTGCATTTAATACTCTGCAGCTGAATGGTTAGCTTTTAGGCTTTGCACATGAGCATGGAAAGCACGAGGCCCCTCAAATGACAATTATGACCCTCCATGGTAATTATGATTAAGGATGATAGAAAATAAGGATAAAGGTTGATAACTGTCCTGCAAAGACTGACAACTATTTTTGTATCCAATAAAATTATTCTAAATGTTTAAAATTTAAATTTTTACTGCGCTGGAATTTAGAATGCCTCCGCTTTGCAATGTTTCATGTGAGCAGGATAGGGGTTTTGGCCTCTGCAATGTTAGGGAAGCTGAGCTATAGGGACGCCCCACTTTTCTCCATGTGCGGAGTCTAAGAGTTTTAAGTTGTTATCTACTAAGAGCGAACAGAGCTGACACTAACGAAAGACGACAAATTATTTCTACCCAGAATTCACACGATACAACGCTCTTGGAAAAATATATTCTAAGTGGACAAAGCTTCCATAAATCGCGGACAAATTATTTCGACACAGATTTCACAATATAAGTAGTCTCAGCTTAACCTTCGCCCGCATCAAGTAGAAGTCTATGGTTCCATAACAGAAGTTCCAGGTTAACCTCTTTTACCAATCAAGTCTGATGGATGGATTTGAAGTTTGAATATTGATTGATTTTTATGTATATATGATACGACAAAGATGAAGCGGACAGAAGTGGACTGTTAATATCTGAAGAGATGCCACAAAACCCTTACAGAAGAGAACAGGTGACTGCAGAAAGATATTCAATAGATGAGGGCTTTGAAAGTGGCGCATCCAAGCTTTTACATGCACTTGCCTGCAACCACTCTCTTAATATGTTTATTTTTGAATGGTAGTCAACATTCAAAATTTGAATTTGCATTTGCATTTGCATTTCCCGCAAACCTTCAAAATTCAAATTTTCATTTCCCCCCAAACATTCAAAATTTGAATTCGAATTTTCAATTTCCCTGCTTCAGAACATTCAAAATTCGAGGTGAATGTTCTGAATCATTATCACCAAGTAACTTCAACTCCATGAGGTTTCGAATTTTCAATTTCCCCGCTTTAGAACATTCAAAATTCGAGGTGAATGTTCTGAATCGTTATCACCAACTAACTTCAGCTCCATGAGGTTTTGGAGGTGAAAGATCCATTTCGGGACTTCGCAGCCACCTAGATGAAGAATTTCAAGGCGTTTCATGACACCAATGTCTTTGGGAAGATTGAGAAGGATGCAGGGATCAATATATTTGAAGGAGAGGTCTTGCATCTCTGTCATAGCCCCAAAAGTCCCATCCTTGAGGTGAACAACACCTTTCAACGATTGTAGACATATGAGTTTCGATATTCCAGCAGGCAGCGACTTCAAATTTTTGCAGCCCTTCACATTTAGATATACCATAGACTTATGTTCACCTATGCCCGAATGCAGCTCACATAGATGTTTGCACCCACTAACATCAAGAAATAGGAGGCTTCATACATGAGCCAATGATTTAGGTAACTTCTCTATCTCTGTCTAGGATAAATTCAAGAATCTCAAATGTTTCAAATTCCCTACACTTTCCGGCAATGAAACTCAATGTACCTATGATTGTGGAATATGTTGATGAAGGGGACACACATCCATGGAGGACTACAGATTTGAGGCACACCATAGGTAAATCAAATACCAAAGCATGTGTTAAGAATTATTCATAGTTTATTGAATGTTTTTTTGAGAAAATACTAAGTTTGTTATGTTTGGTGTACATGTGCAAATGTTTGTTCAACATTTTCTATTGGAGACAAAGTAGATCTTTTACAACATGGAGTGAAGGTGGGTGAGGGATCCATATTCAATACAGAGCTTGGGAATAAGGTTCATGGAAAGATTGTAAAGAAAGGATGCATAGTGGTTAGAATTGAGAAGGTGTTAAAAAATGATGCTCCTTTACCACATCCAACTGGATTTGAGGAAACACTAGGGGGTGCAATAGAATCTTATGAGATTTGGCCAGAAATAGATTTGAAACCTCATTGTGAAGATCAACCCATAAATATTCCACAAGATAGGGCTGCATTCACATGTACAAGGGTTTCTCTTACACATGGATGCATAGGAACAATTATGTGCATTGCCAAAGGAATGATAGTTAATGTCCATGAGGATGACATGGTTGTGGGTGAAACACTAGGTGAAGATAACTTTGGTGTTTTTGTGGAAGAGATACATGGGTATTGTGAAAGATGCAAGATTGGGGATAAGTCTATACATGGATTGGTTAGATGGCCAATACATAAATTGGTGGACAACATAGGGGAGATGTTAAGGGTCAAGACAAAGTACAAAGAGCCACCCATGGAAATGCTGATATGGGATGTTATAGAGGATACAAGTCCTTTATACCAATGGGATGGGGATCTTTATAATAAAAAAGATCAAGATGTCAATGTTCTTAATGCATCGAGGCCATATAAAAAGATTAAACGAGCTATGACAAGAGAAAAAGTTGCAAAACGTCAAACCAAGATAGATAAAGAGAAAGAAGTCCGACTTTTGGCTGCAGATGAATGTTGTAAACAAGATTGTCTTCAACATGTGGATAGGAATGCCATTGCAAATGCTAGAAGGGATATGGAATGCAAAGAAAAAAATGGTATCAGGGAATTTGTATTGAATTCACTTGTTTCAAACACTATCATGTCAATGAGCCATGGCCATGGCCTACCTCCTATTATTAGAAAAGTAAAGGACATGAGATTTGATGGTAATGTTATTTGTAAGAAAGCATGGTACAAGATACATAAGATTCCTCAAAGCACCTTCTATAGCTACCAACATAATTTTGAACAAGGACATATGGAATCCATTCATGGTAACACCAATACATGTAAAGCACGTGCACATACTGTGGCGGCCATAGAAATACTGCATAAAATTGTAATGGACAATTCAGATTTTTTGCCAAACCAAACACGTCAAGTCGAAGCGGATGGAACTTCTTCTCCTCTAAGATTGTTGCCTTCGACTTACACACAAAGCTCTTTGTTAAAAGAGATCAATGTGGGTTTGGGAAAGCTCAATTGTCCATTAATATCACAACCAACAATGAGCAAGATTTGGAACACTCATTTTCGAGACGTGGCATTCTCAAAGAACACCAACTTCAGTAAATGTAGTGAATGTACTGTGTTGAAAGCACAAATGAAGTCAGCAACTACAAAAGAGTTGGAAGAAACGGCACACGCTAGATTGAACAAACATAACAAGATCATTATGTGCGGAAGACATTGCTACTATGCCCACAGAATCATGTCAGATAGGTTTCCAAAGGAGTATTTGAGTATTATCCATGATAAAATGGATAAAACAAAGACTTCAATTCCAAGGCTATGCGTCAAATCAAAATCTATTGTAGGAATAAACTTGGGTTTTTCATTGACAGGTATGCTAACACATGGGAATAAGACAGGAGGTTTTGGTCATTTCTCCCTACCATTTGTACATATGGGATCACAATTTACCATTACATCACTTGTTAAGTGCTTAAGGGACCTTGAAGACCCACATCTTGATATGTATGGTGATCTTCTTTACGAGAGTGGAAGTTCAAGAAACCCACTTTCAAATGCATTACTTGACACCTCTATTTACTCAAAATGTAGAGTGTACAAGGATGAATTTTTATCTCATGGAAGATTAGAAAATCAAGATATCGATTTTAAACCTCTTCCTCCACATTTATTGTTACAATTGGATAATGCAGCAAGTGATAATAAAAATCGTTATCTTTTCATGTTTCTATCACTTCTCACTGCACTTGGTGTCTTCATCACTATTGAGGTTGGGTTCTTGCTCGTGGGACACACCCATGAAGACATAGACGGGGCCTATGGGAGAATGTCTTCTAGCTTGAAAAGTAAAGATATATATTCTCTACCTGAGATGATGGATACATATCGCAAAATTGAAGAAAAAAGAGTGTTTCCACCTAAACTGATTGATAAGGTGTATGACTTCAAAAGCTTCCTTAATGGATACATCAAGGAAGGAAAAAATGCACTAGTTGGACATCTTAATGTTCAGTACTTCCAATTTCTTGTACTCAATAATGTTTCGGTATTAAGGTATAAAGAATCCATAAGAGATGTTGAGTGGTCAGAACCAGTTGAGTTATGGAATACAGACGATGAAGGTCGATCTAAACTACCCATAGGGAATCCATCTTTCTTACATCCCAAAGAGAATGAAATCTATTTAAAAGAACTAAAAGAAGGAATAACATCATACATAAAAATGTGGAAAGACATAATGGGTGGTGAGGATTTGCCAATTGTTACACCAGAATGGAAAAATAAGGTAGAGTATTGGGAAAGAGTTCTTGATACTTTATATGAAGATTACAATGATCATACAATAGTGGATGCAAGTGATTCATCTTCTGAGGATTTATGGCCCAAGACAAGGCAAAATCCAGATGTTGGTCGTAATGCGCTTCATGCAATCTCAAATATTATGGATGGGGATTTTGATACTATGACAGGTGAACCCGTGTATGTTGGACCCAAGTGCAATAAGCCAAAGACAACATTCAACCCTATTAATGATGTTGAGAAAGGAAAGATGTTGCTAGTTAGATCAAGAAACGAGGATGAAGGGGAGATGATTTGGATGGCAAAAGCCACCTCAAATATATTTCAAGATGATGATAGTGATACTCTTCATGTTAAAGTTGATTGGTGGAAGCCCGGTTCAAGGAAATACAATGGAAAAGTATTAGAAGAATATTGGGTACCAAATCTTGATGACATAGAGCTTGGATCTATTCCAATTGATACCATAGTTTGGGCATGGATGGCTAAGAAAGAACATTGCAAGAAGGCCAAGATAAATAAACATGGTGTACAAGCTGTCCTTGACCTACTTGAACGAATAACATGAGATTAGGTGGAGATGATTCATGGATGTAATTTTGTTCTTTGGAGGACCAATTAATACATGAAGAAACATTTTTCAATTTTTCTTGTATATTGAATATTCTCTTCAAATTTATTTGAGGAGTTTTATATTATTTCGTACAAATATGAAAATTTTGTTTAAATTGCAATGTATTCATGTGACGATACTTCATGCAAATTACATGACACCATGAAATATTAAACTTTCAATGATTTGTTTATATTAACATAAATTCTCCCATAACTTGGATAATCAAGTCCAATAATGCACTTAAAATCAATATCTTCTAGTTTTGGCCTATTAAAACTATATTGGAGTTAATTTGGCATATTAAAACTATATTGGAGTTAATTAGCATTGTTTTCAATGTAATACATTCAAACACCAAACAATATCTGACCTGGAAATTACAAATTCCAATGCTTTGTCTAGATCGACATAACTTCTCACTCCATCAAACTTGGATAATCAAGTTCAATAATACATTTAAAAGCATCATCTTCTAGATACGATCTATTAAAACGATAATGTTGGGCTAGCTAATTCGTATTCTTTTCAATATAATACATTCAAACACTTCATGAATATATATTATAATAAAATAAATTAAACTGTACTACTTTGTTTCTATTCCAATTCATAACAAAATTATTTATTTTGATCATTAAAAAACACACCTAGACTTATAAAATATTTTCTTTTGACATCTGTAAAATGTTTCCAATAAAAGTTCATAATAATTTGATTTTGATTGTTAAATGACACACACATACTTATAAAATATTTTGATTGTTAAATGCACTACCAATAAAAATTCATAATAATTTGATTTTGATTGTTAAATGACACACAGATACTTATAAAAAAAATTGATTGTTAAATGCACTTTTAATAAGTTTAGTGGGTTTTCACTTTTGTATTTGTAAGAAACAAAAATGTACTTCAATGTTTCTATTCTAATTCATTGATTTCAAATGTACCACACTTCTCGATCCATCAAACTTGGTTAATGGAGTCTAGTAAAGCACTTACAAGCAACATATTATAGAATGTCTATAAAAACTTTATTATGGGAATAGCTAATTAATGTTTTTTAATGTAATATGTTCAAACATTTCAAAAATAAATACTGGACATACAACATATTATAGACTTTGTCTATAAAAACTTTACTATGGGAGTAGCTAGTTAATGTTTTTTCAATGTAATATGTTCAAACATTTCAAAAATAAATACTGGACACTTGCAATAACTAGAATGGGTTTTCCCTCTTTCTTCATGTATTTGAAAAAAACCAATTGTACTATAAAATTTATATTCTAATTAATAATTTTTCTTGACCTTAATTGGTATACTTAGACTTTATCCAATACAATATTTTCTCTTGTTGGCTCTAAAATAGTGCCAACCACATATCATAATATATAGTATTGAATAATGAATATTTCTTTAAATGTTAGATGATTGTATTTATATTATAAAAAGGAATCTAGGCTTAACCAATCAACATAATCCAAAGTAATAATTGATAGTTAACAATGTCCAAAACATGTAGAAACTTGTGGCCTCATAATAATCCCATAAAATGAAGGGAAAAAGTGAAGTGCCTAAGTACCTATTGTGCTATATACTTGACAAAAATGTCCTAAGGCATACGATAGACAATACATATAAAGGGAAGAAAATAAAATAGAGTATGACCTACTTTTCCATGTTGTTGCTCGTAGATATGTTATTGATTATTTTTCTAGTCAATATTCTAAAGATTATTAGGGGTAGTGTCATCATCCACAAGTACAATATTCCAATGACTATAGGAGCTAATACGTCTTCATGGTATTAGAGGTTTCACCTAATTCCTAGACATTTCCAGTTCTCGTTGTCTCTTGAAGTTGAGCAAAACCCCCCATGTTCTAGTCACCCATTATCAAGATTGAGAATTACTAAGTTATTATGCCAATACATAAATTTGTTATAGTAACAAACACATTGACTGTTATGTCATTAAATAGCTTTCTAGGTCACTTTAAAATGGCGACAATCTCTTACTAATATGGTAATTCAACACATGCACAATATATGATTTATCAAATTATAAATAAAATGGTTAATACTTTCAACATACAAATAATGCCATTAGATAAATTAATAGGTAAGAAATATTAATACAAATTACAAATTATAATAATAAAATAATGTAAAGAATCTAAGTTTAAGCATAGGAAGATATGCTTCAACTTAATATAAATTTGATTTTATATAGCTTATAATGATAATATTGTAAAAAAAATGGTGAATATATAGATTGAAATGAGTGAATTAAGTAATTTTTAGGTTTTTCATTTTTTGAAAACTCAATCTTGTTGAAGTTCTAAATTCTAGATCCGTACTCGACAATACATATAAAGGGAAGAAAATAAAATAGAGTATGACCTAGTTTTCCATGTTGTTGCTTGTGTATATGTTACTAATTGTTTTTCTAGTCAATATTCTAAATATGATTAGGGGTAGTGTCCTCATCCACATGTTCAATATTACAGTGAGTATATGAGCTAATAATTTTTCATGGTATTAGAGGTTTCAGCCAATTCCTAGCCATTTCCAGTTCTTGTTGTTTCTTGAAGTTGAGAAAAAATCCCCATGTTCTAGACACCCATTATCAAGATTGGGAATTAATAAGTTACTATGCCAATACATAAATTTGTTACAGTAACAAACACATTGACTGCTATATCATTAAATAACTTTGTAGGTCACTCTAAAATGGAGACAATCTCTTACTAATATGGTAATTCAACACATGCACAATATATGCTTTATCAAATTATAAATAAAATGGTTAATAATTTCAACATAGAAATAATGCCATTAGATAACTTAATAGGTAAGAAATTTCTTGCAACATCTATTGTTCATGAGATGAGGTAAACCTTAATCAACTCAAATATTAATACAAATTAAAAAATTATAATAATAAAATAATGTAAGGAATCTAAGTTTAATATTAGGAAGATATGCTTCAACTTTATATAAATTTGATTTTATATAGCTTATATTGATAATATTATAAAAAAATGGTGAATATAAAGATTGAAATGAGTGAATTAAGTAATTTTTTGGTTTTTCATTTTTTGAAAACTCAATCTTGTTGAAGTTCTAAATTCTAGATCCCTTGTATAATTCCAAATTTAATGAAATATGTGTTAATAGGTTGAGAAGTTGATTTCAGTAGTGCACCAGAAGCCTCTGGATTTCCACAACAAATCTTGGTGCCATTGCATTGAATTCATTGGAGAAATCCAATAAGGTCTAGCCAGGTGTGAAGGATCGGGATAAAATTTCCTACTATCCTAAAGCAATGCTCAGTAGTAGTCTACCTCCTTATTGAGATTTTTTTGCAAGTTATTCAAGTTTTTAAGTGCAGCAACAGTTGCAGCAGTTTTTTCTGCAATAGTAGAAATTTCACCTTGTATTCGCTCCAGTGTTTGTAATGGACAATTCAAACTCTCCTCTCTCGAGCCTATAATCCTAACACTCTTCAATTATCTTAATTGGAGGGTTGATATGCAGATGGTATTGCGAAACAGATCATTGTACATGGTGACAATGGGGAAGGATCTAAAACCAACATCAGCTGTGGATAAAACCAAGTATCTGAATAGATTGGATGAAGCATTTGGTTTCATGTGTATTCATATTTCCATAGATCTACTCTTCTACATCGAAGTATTGAAGACTCCAAGAGAGTTATGGTTGAAGTTAGAGACCCTCTTCGGCAAACAAGATGAGCTAAGAGGCCATATTCTGGAAAATGAGTTGATTGCTCTACAACCGAGCAGTTTTGAGACCATTCAGCGGTTCTTTTCAAAATTCAAATCTCTGGTTATGCAATGCAAGCAGTGTGTCATTGCGAAGAAGGATGAGCAACTGGTGCTATCCATTCTGAGAAAGCTAGGTTCTGAGTTCTCCATTGTTTGTCTCTACCTTCCATTCTGGGAGAATGTCAATCCCTACTTGGAAGATTCCCTCCTTAGATGTTTTCACTGAATCTCTCATCCAAGAACAAGACAAGTTGATCCAAATGGGTGCATTGAAGGCCTCCAAAGATCAAGATATTATGGCTGGAGAAGCAAAAAGTGTGAATGGGAAAGGGAGGCACAAAGGCAAGAAAAAGAGGCCATCTGAACCCAAGTTGAATGCCAAGTCAAGTCCATGAGAAGGAGCCTCCAACTCTAAGAAGGAAAAACATAAGGGATTTGAGAAATCCAAGTTTTCCTATTGCAAGAAAGGAAACTACCCAGAGATATCTTGCATGCAGAAGAAGATAGACCAGTTGACCAAGCTTCTTGAACAACACAACATTTCCCTCCCAAAAGGTGCATGAGAGACTGATTCTGGAAGTGAGTCTAATGGTCATGAGAGATGCCATGCATTGAAGGATGGATTTTCAAAATCACAAGCCCTCCTCATAGATTCAGGAGCCTCCAACCACATGGTTTCCTTTAGAGAATCATTTTCTTCTCTAGATATCAAAGATGGTCCGATTATTCACATGGGAGACAACTCTCATATCTCTGATGAAGGGAAGGGCACAGTACATACGGAGCATGGAAAGTTCAAGAATTTTCTATTTGTGCCTTCTTTGTCGTAAAATTTGTTGTTTGTATATCAGACGACTCACATAGGTTCACCGAAGAAAGTGGTATTTGGTCCTAACACAGTTGAGATTGCATAGATCTCCAATGGGAATATTATAGAGAAAGGGTTTGCAAACCATGCCTCCAAGGCATATGAATTCTCACATTTTTTTCCATACTCTCTGCCTACCCCATCAGAATTTAATGAAGATCAGATTCATACCTCTTCTAATGAAGATGAGTATCAAGATCTTGATGTTAAGAATAAAGTTCAAGGAGATTCAAATTCAGATCCAGATCCAACACATGCTCCCAATCCATGGCCAAAGCCAATATGGGCTCATAAAGTCCTTGTAGCTGCTGGGAACACAGTTGGGGATCCATATGACCATAGAACCACCAGATCTTAGTATCATGCAAAAATTGCACTATGTCATGCAAATCCACTTCTCTCAGAGGGGTGCTACATGATGGTGGGGTTTGATCCACAATCTCTTGGAGAGACTTGAAATGGGGGATCTACAACCAGGCAACAATCTCGGTGTCTAGCAAAAGGTACTCTAAGGTTCATGATTTCGACCAAAATGAGCCATTCACTCCAGTAGCAAGAAGGGTTCCTGAAAGACTTGTTTTGGAAAATACAACTTCTACACAGTGGGAGGCACATCAGAGGAGTAGATCCATATCTAGCACCTGCATTGCTATCCTATAGAGAAGCAGCTTGCCAGTATTTTTGCAGAGGATTTCACTGAGGAAATTTTTTCCTTCTCTGCTTAGTATGAAGGTTCTTTGCGTTTCCTATTGTTGTTCTTTTTTAGGGGGAGTATTTTTCCCATGAGGTTTTTCCCCATTTCCTTGGTTCATGGAAAGTTATTTTTATCATTTATTTGATTGTATGGGTGACATTTGGTCTTAGTAACCTGGGGCTAGGATGCAAAATTATTTATTAAGGGCGGGTGTTAGGATATTTCAATACTCCATCCTTGTCCTAGCTAGTATTATTTATTTTCCTAGTTGTTGATGATGCCATTTGACCCCTAGTGGTGTGCATATGTCATCCAGGATCCATCTACCACCTTCTAAGCCCTGCATGCATCATTTTAGAACCACTTCATTTAGTCACCTATTTTATAGGAACCTACTGAGTGTTCCGGTGCAGTCGACCTGAGTTATTTGACTCTTGTGGGGGGTTAGATCTTTAAATGCCACTGATTATGGCCTCATGCACCATTTTCTGACTGGCATGCATGAAAGACTCACTACTGCGCCCTCCTTAGTTATTTAACTGATTGTGAATTCAGTTAACTGAGTTTAGGTTAAGTTCAGTTGACTTTGAGTCTTTCAGAGCACTCTAGTGGTGATAATCCCTATGCTAGACCAACTGAGGTTCGAATTATCCTGTATGATTCAAATTCTCTCCATTGTAACATCATTGTTTATTATACCGATTATTGGAACATGTGATATTATTCTGCTCCTATCTAAGTTCTGCTGCATTATTATTATTCTTCTCCTTTTTACTACAGTTTTCACTCTTATTCTAATTTTCTTCTCATTCTTTCTTTGTGAGGTATCCATCAGCTCTTAGATCTGTTGTGCCTAAATCCTCATAATGATGTCAATATTACATTGATCATCCAAATATTCCCTTTATAAACCATGTACATGGCTAATGAACCCTAAAATAATGTTTTGGGACCTGAGGGATTTTTTTTCATCACCAAAACATGGTATTGGAAATGACACATGTCCTTGGTATGAGAAAAATCATAATGTTTCTCATATTAGATTCAAGAGTCAAATATTTCCTTTATAGGGCCTTTGTGGTGAATTAATATCCTATACATGTCCTAGGAGCCATGACAAAATCATTTGTGCCTTGATATGTTGGTGCTCCTCATCAACCATGATCAAGGTCTTAAGACCCATATGTTGTGTACAAAACGTCATAATGATGTTGATGTCTTGGCAAAAAAGTTTTAATGTTTGTTTTTCATCTCCACGGTGCGCATTGCTGTCTACATTACCATCATCATCACTACCATGGTGGCCACTGGTGTCTTTCATCATCATCATCATCAGTTCCTCCATCATCATCACCACTTCCACCACCACCACCAACACCACCGCCATCATCATCAATCTGCAAAAATTATGCAAGAAATTACTTTGTGCAAAAAATTCAATGTCTCTTACTAAGGGAAACCCTAGTTTTCAAATTTTCAAACAAGATGAGATTCATGAAATAGGCTTAGAGGAGAGAGGCAATCATAGCAATAATATGATGTCCCGATTCCAACATATTTGATGGTTCATAAATCCAAGCCACGGTGATTATTTTATGGCCCATCTAAACTCGCCTCCCAAAATATTTCAGGGACACATGACAAATCCCTGCCAGGGGAATAGAGTTCAAACCAAGAAGCATAATTGAGTAGTGTGACATCCTGCACCTAAAAATCGGCATCCTGAATCCATTGGAATTGACGGCTTCGCTATCGGAGTCACAGTTTTGGTGCTACAGGAATTTTTGTTAGGAACCCCGTGGTCATTCAAGGACACTTTGAGGATTTGCTCCAAGGGCATGGAACCCAAATCGGTGAGCGGAATTGGGTTCCACCAGCTCCCACACGTGCATATGGAGATTGTGGATGTGCTCAGAATGGCCATGCTCTCCCAGGAGCCTTTGGATCGTAAATGACCCCCTTGAGCAAGATTGGCATGGCCTTCACTAAAAAAAACCCTAGTTCCTAAGATTCCACAATAGTAATGTTTCCGAGCGTTTGAAGCACGGTGTGGGGGTTCCCCTAGCTTAAACCTGGGGTCTCGAATCCATCGGAATCAATGGATTTGCGACCGGATTCACGATTTTGGTGCTACAGGATTTTTTTCCAGGAACCCCATGGCCATTCAGGGACACTTTCAAGATTTGCTTTGGGGGCATGGAACCCAAACCGGCAAGTGGACTTGGATTCTTTCAGCTCCCACATGTGAGTATGGCCATTTTGGATGTGTTCAGGATGGCCACACTCTCCCGAGACCCTTTAGATCATAAATGACCCTCTTGAGCAAGATTGGCATGGCCTTCACTGAGCAAAACCCCAGTTCCTGAGATGGCACAATAACACCATTTCTGAGCGCTTGAGGCATGGTGTGGGGGTCCCCTAGCTAAAACCTGGGGTCTCGAATCCGTTGGAATCGACGGATCCACGACCGGTGTCACGGTTTTGGCGCTATGGTATTTGTTTCCAGGAACCTTGTGGCCATTCAAGGACACTTTGAGGATTTGCTCCGGGGGCATGGAACCCAAACCGGCGAGTGGAATTGGAGTCTTTCGACTCCCACACATGCATATGGCCATTGTGGATGTGTCTAGAATGGACATGCTCTCCTGGGAGATTTCGGATCATAAATGACCCTCTTCAGCAAGATTGGCATGGCCTTCACTAAGCAAAACCCTAGTTCTTGGGATGGCATAATAGCACCGTTTTCAAGCATTTGAGGCACGGTGTGGGGGGTCCCCTAGCTGAAACCCGGGGTACCGAATTTATCGGAATCAATGGATTCGCGACTGGAGTCACGATTTTGGTGTTACGAGCATTTTTTCCAGGAACCATGTGGCCATTTAGGGACACTTTGAGGATTTGGTCCCGGGGCACGGAACCCAAACTGACGAGCACACTTGGATTCTTTCAGCTCCCACACGTACGTATGGCCATTTTGGATGTGTTTAGGATGGCCACGCTCTCCCGGGAGCCTTCAGATCATAAATGACCCCATTGAGCAATATTGGTATGGCCTTCTGCAAGATAGGGTTTATTTATTGTGTGTGTGCATGGTCTTATGTGTGTATGTATGTGTAGATATTTGTATATGTGCATGTTGTTTATGTACAAATTGACGCAATCAAACTTTTGTGCTTGACTGTGTTAATTACCCATCTTTAGAAGGACCAAATTCAATAAGAACTCTACAAAACATGAAGAGACAATTGGAAAAAACATTAGAAAATTTGTATTGGGGCCATAGTGTTTATGAGAGATGATTCTATAAGAGACAAGTAAGTTTTGGTTTGCATAAAATAAGGTTGGTTTCCCTTTTTTTATTGTTAGAAGAATTTGTATGCATTAATAACTGAGTTTAAAAGGTTGATTTGAAGTGACATATTGAATTAAATGTTAAATTACATATATTGGTGACACTTTCATTGTTTAAACACATCGAGTCCTCTACACTTGGATGATTTTGATTTGTTTAAGATAAGATTTTGTCATATACCTTATCAAGTGTATTCACATAGTTGTCTGGGGTAAATTCAAGACTTGAACCAAACATATTTGACTTGTAAATCATGCATAAAGCAATTATTCCCAATGAAACCCTCTAGTATGTGACCTCAAATGGCGTGTTGCGAGTGACACCCTATGGTATGTGTGTTTAGTGCTGAAGCCTTATGGTATGAGTTTTGTATATCAAGTCTGCAAAATTCAAAATTTTGACCAGTATGTAGTTTAGATGTCTAAACACTTAGGTAGGTATGTATACCAGGTCTGCAATAAACAACCAGTAGGGTATTTAACTAGGGTTAGAATTTTTCTAGGGTTAAGAAGGATTAGTCTCTTTAGTGTTAGGGTTTATGGTTTGATTTAAGAGGTAGACCAATTGAAATATGTTCTTGGCAAAGGTAGAATAGATCTACAGCTTAGAAACCCTAGGACCCTCTCCCTAAGGGAAATTGGCACTAAATGGTCAATGCTAGGTTAAATTAGGCAAGGGGAAGGTTGAGAGAAGTTGTGGAATGACAAATTAGGCTTAATGACCTTAAGAAAAGTGCCACACCAAGAAAACGCCAAAACTAGGGATTGTTGGCTTCTTTGATTTTGAGTTGTTGGGTTTGTTGGCTTGTTTGTCGGGATTCTTGTTGGGTTTGTTGGTTTGTTGGTTGATTGGGAATGCTGATATGACACTCATTTTTCATTGACTGATAATCGTTCATTATTGTTCATTGCTAGTTTGTTGAACATGTCTCATTGTATACATTGCATTGGATAGAAACATGAGTATGTGAGTTTTCTTGTGTGATGTGTGTATATTGGATGTGAATTTGCTTGATGTTTGTATGTTGGATGTTGTGTGTATGTGTGTATGTGAATTTTCTCGACGTGTGTATGTTGTATGTGAACACAATTTAATCTAAAAAGTATTATTATTACATTCTCAGTGTACCCCCATAGAACATGTAGTATAAATCCTTGTATGGAGACCCATTCAAATACAAGGGACTCATATTGAGGTCACTTGGTGTCTAGAAATAACATCTGTATGTATGTGGAAAATTTTCCATAACATTGTTATTGAAGAATATTATTTTCCATTATGTATGCAAAAGTGTAATCAAAGACAAAGTCATATATACAAGCGCAAATTCATCTATTAATATGCAAAAATGATCCAATCATATACACTTTTTGGAAAAATGGAACATCGTTCCCAATGTCTATATAATGGCAACTCATGCCCTATACAAAATATGGAAACTCATGCCCAAAATACCACACCATGACTAGTGTACATAGGAGGGTCTCTCAATCCTCCTTCCCACCCTTGGCGCTCCCAGGTGCATCTCCAAAGTCGATCTTCCTCTTCTTCAAGCTAGAGGAAGATGGGTCCTTCTGATGACTTGGACCACGTCCCCCTTGGACCTGAAACGACAACAATAATATGCCAACTTTTCTTGCCAATTATACAAGTATAAAACATAGTTTAAAAATAAAAATAGTTTTCAAATCTTCATTGACTCACCGTAGGTGAGATTGTAAGTCATGATGGGGTTTCTCTCCTTCGTGCTCCAAGTCTCTCTACAATGCTACCCTGCAATGTTTAGAACAATCAGATAAATGATGAAATTAGATGCATATAGTAATTTTCGTTAATATTGAACAAGATTTTCATAAACTAATCAATCTCACCGTGAACACAACCAGTTGGTCTTCAGGGCTGGCGGATGGAGCAGTTGGCCGAAAAACCTGCTCTGATGCTAGGGTAAATGGTATAGGGGTGAATGTAGCCACATCGATGGTGCCTACAAAATAGGGGGGCACAGTGGAAGAAAGAAGTGTGAACTGGTGTGGGCGAAGTGGAGATGCACGTGTAGGGAGATAAACCCCAACTGGCTGTAAGATAGATGGGGCCACCGTGGAAGGGGAAGTGAGGGTGATGGGGTAATGTGGGGGCGGGATAGATTTGTGTTGCGGTGGAGGGATGGGTGAATGTGGATGGGTTTTATATCGTGGTTGGAGGGGGGAGGGTGGAAACGTGGGAAACTATAAGGGAGGTGGTGGAACGAAGGATGTGAAATGGAAGGGGGAGCTGGATGGAAGTGTGGTGCTAGATGGGAGGGGGGGGCGCTGGATGGAAGGGGATGGGGAGGGATGCATAAAAGGGGACATGTATGATAGGGAATACAACTGACATATAAGGTGGTCGAAAGGCCAGGGAGGAAGGGATAGTGGCACTGGCAGGCCTAGGTGCACGCACCTGCATACACATTTATAACCTCAAAGTTTAATACAAAAAAAAATTAATATATAAAGAAAAGTCATAAAATTTGAAATTAAATTTATTCTTTAATACACACGATACATGCACACGTGGAGATCTCCTAATCCCCAGTGGGGATGGCTGGTCATTGGAACCTGCGAACACCTATGTAAACACTACAATATTTAGATTCACTTTATAAAAACAGTAGTAAGAATATTAAACACAATGAAAATGAGAATTACAATGATAGTACTTAAACAACATGAATGCAATTACTTTATATTCATGTTAGATGATTACTAGAGACCAACAATTACTTCCTTAATAGTGGTAATAGTATAATATCCAACAATAGGGAGTAGATGATCACATAAACTAATGATTACCTTGTTATGAGAGTTATCTGTGATTGTCTTATAGGTTTAAATGTTAATCCAAATCTAATATGATTATACCAACAGTAGAAATATTGCCTCAGGTTTAGTTTTGGATTGAAGTAAGTGTGTTTGTGGTATGCAGGAAGCCGATTAAAGATGTAGGACAACATTATGGTATGTCTTTAGGCTTGATTGTATAGGGACAACTCAGATCTGATATACATTTGCACCAACAGTCAATAATTTGTTTTGATTTTGTTTCTTCAACAATCAAGCTATGATAGGACTCAAAATGAAGTTATAGGTCAACTCGGTAGAGGTCTAGGGTAAAGTGAAGGGTATAGGTCTGAATTGTGAGTATTATATCTCTAAAATTAGGTTGTAACAATAGACTTGATATGGTTTGTTTAGGATGGAAATGTGCCAAGTATACCAATTTGGTAGCGTAGGTAGACTTACGAGATGGAATGGCAAGGTGATTTAGGTGTAAGCAAAGAGTATTGTGATCGAATGAGTGATTTATTTGCTGATTGTAGTGTCACTATGAATACCTTGTAACAACAGTAATAAAAATTGGATTAGAGCCCAAATATACTAAGTGAATTAACGTTGTGATATGAGGCAACTAGGAGAGAGATGGAAAGGTTTATTGGAGGTAGAATCATGTGTTCTTATTTTGTTGGTTTTATCCTTGAGAAGTTTCCAAGGTATGTCTTGTTTAAACTATGAATGTGCCATTGTTTTATTTTTGTTTTTCTTAAGAATATGGTAGAGTTAATTCTTTTTCTTAGGTTTATCAATCATTTCTTCTATTCAAAAAATAGGTTCCACCAACCTACAAATGACATCAATGACTCAAGAATCCACACTAAAACACACAAAAATTAGAGCATCAAATCAATCGCCACAATTAAAACAACATAGATAAGCACATAGGGGCAATAAGTGCAGTGGGGGTATCTTCAACCACAAAGTAAAACAAGAACTAGCCTTCACTTATGGACTAGGAGCATAAATAGACAATCAAGAGTTCTCACCTTGTATCATAGAAAGGTCATTTTGAAGAATTTACAAATTAGGAATGTTTTGATTTTTGGGGACTCTTCTCTCATCATTGGTCAAGTAAGAATGACAGATTCTAGAAATTTCTCTCCCATTTCTATAATCATTAGATGTCATAATGGTATAGCTACAACATTTGAATTTATTGAATATTTTCGTATTCTTTGTTCATGTGATACCAAATTTATATAAACCATGGTGAATGTGATGGTGAAATTGGAAAAAGGAGTGTTATAACTCACTTAATTCCTTCATGAAATACATTAGAAATCACACTTAGTGGCATTTATGTGATAAATGGCAATGGATGTGGTCGAGGAGATCACTTTTAAGTCCTCCTTCAAGTAACCAATGTACACTTGAACTTGGATTATTCTCTAGTGGGAGTTTTAATTTGGTTCAGATGGAAAATCTTGGTCCGTGTAGGATATCCCTGACTATTAATGCCAAGAAAATTCATCATATGATAAGTTGTGTTGAGCCAAAATTTGGTTTTGGGTTACTTCATAATTTGTATGGGTGGTGGTGAATGTTGTTGGGTAGTGAAGAGGATGGAAACACTTTTGGTTGGTTTGTTTCTTTGTTAAGAATTGGACTATGACATGATTATTTTAATTGACTATGACTAATTGGACTATGACTATGACATGAATTGGACTATGGAAATGTTGGTTTGTGGATGAAAACTTGAACTCTTGTTTTTCATGCAATCCTTTTTTGGTTTATTGTCTAGGTGATCTGAATGGAGACTTAGGCAATTTCTTTGCAATTTAGGTTATTTCTCCAAGCACCCTTTCTCTTGTACATTATGCTGGTACTATGGAAGAAAACAACCAACATGATGAGTGTGTTCATTATAGATTTAGAGAGCTTCACAAGGTCCTGAGGTGCTTATCACCATAGATGAACACTTTACAAGAGGTAATTTTTCATATTAATCAAAGTATATGTAGTCATCATGAAGCCCAATTGGCTAGGCTTTTGGATATGGAAACGAGAATGACATCACATAGTGAAAGGTTAGAGAAGTTGGCTACAGATTTAGAAATGCATCATAACATTACACTAGGTTTTGCTTGAAACTATAAATCTTCAATTGACCACCCTATAGTTTCCATAGGTTTAGTGAACGATATTCGTCCAAAAGACTTTGCAGTTCAACGAGATCTTGGTGATTATGAAGACATAGAATAAGCACAAGTAGCATCATAAATTAAAGAAGTTGAAAATTGAGAAACAAAGGATGCTAACAGTGGACATGAACACAAACACATGTCTAGTTTTCTTAGGTTTTCATGTTTTATAAGGTTTCCTTTTTGTTTGAATGGATTATATGAATTTATAACTCTCAAGAATTTAGACAATATGATGAACACAACTGTAAAATCCAGTGTGATAGACATGTTTTGTGAGAATTATTCATTTTGATTTTAGTTTTAAACGATGATAATAAAAAAAATGGTTACTCAATGCTAACTAATTTGTGTGAGAAAGGAAGGCAAGATGCAAAAATAGGGATAGAGAGCTTTAATTACTGAACACAAATTACTCATAAATGGATATAATTATTCAAAGTAAAGAAGTTACCTATGTGTATGGTGCCACAATCTCCTCTGTTACTACCATGGCTCCATCTAGGTCGAAGGAACCAGTGTCCTCTGACCTAGAGGATGGTGACTCGACCTTGAATAACTGTACATTAAAACAAATAAAGTCAACGACATGTAATTCAAATTTAAATATATTAAAAAATACGATATCAAATAACATACAATAAATACTTGAACATTAAATAAAACAATAGCTAACTTGGTTCATGTAGCTCTTCGTGGCATGCTGCTGCATAGGACCATGGCAATAATTCCCATAGTGAGAACAACAATGTGCCGCAGTTCTCATCAAACTAGATGGCCTATCCTCGGTTCCACTTGTACCTGGTCTGTCCCATCCACCACCCATAGACCATGTAGTAGTGTGTGTCTCATCGTCATCCTCTCGGATCTGTGAAGAAATATCCACAAATGTGGTATGTCTAAGCAGATGACGTATGGCACATCTAACAGAGTCACCAATCTAATCTAGGACGCTACCAAATCCATGTGGCTGAGGAGGGGGGTTTGGCTCTCGCCTGGGTGAAGGTGGTCCTCTGAGTGGGTTGCGGTGGGCCTAAGGTCGATCTTGGGTAGAGACAAGACCGACACCTTGAAACTCAGTGATGTCAAAATAGGTGACATGGTATCCTAACTCAAACTCAACCCACAATTTCCTAAGAAAATACTGTGGGACTTCCAAATTATTGCATGGGGGCCTGTTAAACACCATAAACCATCTCTTTCTCCAGTTATGTCTCCATGGCTGGAAATTACACCAGTCCATGCAAACCCGTCTCTTCCTCACATCTGGAGGATGCCCTGTCCTGGGATATATGAATTTGTTGTACAATTGTGCTTTTATGATGTTGGGGTCTTTAATTTGTTCTTTTGATATCTCGGTGGAATAGTGCTCCCTCATTTGAGCCCTATATTGGCTCAAATTAGTAATCTCACTGTGCGCAATGTTAATAGATTCAATGATTCTTTGCAATGATGTAGCGAGGGAAACCCGAGAGGGTTCCCTGGTGCTCTTTAGATAATCGCTTAAGACCCTTAATTGGTTTAAATCTTGATGTAATTCATCCTCGGGGTTTTCAAATGGTTCATCATCAGGTTCATTGTTCATTCCAATGTTAATGTTATCGTCTGACAATTCGGTTTCCCTGGTTTCCTCTGATGGTTGTGGTGTGTTTCTCATTTTGTTAGGTGTAATTTATCTCCAATGAAAATTTGTTGGATTTTAATTGATTGTCATTTTTTTAATTTAAAACTGTAATGCAAAACAAAACAAAATAAAAAGAAAACAATAACAAATGGAATGATTTACTACCTACTTGGAGGCACTGACATCAATGGAGGTTGAAGGTTGAATTTGATGTTGAATGGGAGGTGGCTAGATGCTCGAAACGCACTCTCATGCAGGGATCTACCCCAATCACTTGCTCGCGGGTTTGTTACACAATAACAAACCCGTGAACTTTGTTTTTTTTATAAAAAACACAGGAGCGCGCATGCGTGTTTTTTGCATGCGCGTTAACAACGCGTGCACGCATGTTTTTGCGTTGACGTTAACAATGCATGCGCGCAACTTTTGACGTGGATATACAGACACACGTGCACACTTTTAAGAGCACATCCATGCCTCTTCTATCCACGTCAACTCACCGACTTGGAGGCTCGGCATTGTCGAAGCAGGAGCATGTACACATGTTTAGAGGTGCGTGCACGTGTTTGTTTTTTTTGTGCTTGCGCGCTGTCATTGCAACATTTTTAGGTACCAGCTTAGGGCGGGTACCCTTAACCATGGTCAAGCATGGTCAAGCATCGTCAACCATAGTCAACCAAAGTTAATCATGGTCATCATAGTTAACCAAAGTCAACCATTCTCAACCATGGTCAACCATATTAAACTACGGTCAACCAAACTCAACAATGGTCAACAATCATTAACCATGATCACCCAAAGACAACCATGGTCAACCAACGTCAACCATATGGTTGACCATAGTTGACTATGGTTGAACATAGTTAGGTAATAATAATAATAAAAACAACCAACTATGATTGGTTATCAATAATAATATTATTAGTAGCCATGGTTGATCATGGTCAACCAACGTCAACCAAAGTCCTCCATGGTTAACAATGGTCAACCAACCATGGTCAACCATGGTTAGCCATTATATTCTTATTCTTATTATTATTAACCACTATATTTATTATTATTTAATTATATTTAATATTTTTTTATTTATATTTTCGTTTATAGATAATAATTATAATTATTATTATAATAGCAAAAACACAACAATGCTTCCGCACATATAGATCATAGACAAACCATATTATATTAATAATTAATATAGTTTACATATCCAATCTAGATATTTCAACCACTTTTAAATATGTAACCATGATTGATATAGGCCTATAATATATATAAACCATATTAATTCATTAATGTCTGTATAGTTTGTACCTTTTGAAATAACAATTGGAGATCAGAGTGTTTGGAGTACTGTTTGATGCATAGCTATCAAGTTTGACTTCGAATTACAATTAGAATTGGTATTAAAATAAATTTTATTACTTAAAATTTAATACAGAAAAAATTAGAAAGTATACATCATACAAATTATAAAAAAAAGATGATACAATCTCACACATTAAACATTGAAAACAGAGAAATGATTGTTTTGAGTTTCTTCTTCAAAAGTAAAAAAAAAACAAGCTCAGAATTTTTTAATGTGAATGATGAGTTATTGGAAATTTTGTGAGTTATGTGAGATAGGTTCCAAAATACTTTTTGTTACAGCATGACAGAGATCATGCTTCTCCAACGAAAGAAGAAGGGAGGTAAGCAATACTGGACAGAGAGGTTTTAACTCACTTTTGTGCCCAATTCATAGGAAAAGGTGCATAAATCTTTACCTGGAGTTACTGGAGGACATGGAAGAGGGACATAGTAGTTTTAATGAACACTAGGTTTGGTATTGGACGATCTGCAACCCCTGATATAACTGGACATGTACAGCCAGTGCTTCACAATCCCTAAACAACCGGACAGTCCGTGACAGGGAGATATGTTACAGAGAGGGCGTCAACAGTTTAAAAGCTGGTATGTAGTTGTATGCGTTATATACAGAAACAACCTCACAACAAAACAAACATAACTCCAATCAATAATGAACTACTTGCAATAACATAAGATATGAATTGTGTCCAATCTATAATAATTAGATAGACTTCTTATTCGATTTTCAATGATATGGTAAGAGTAGCAGAGCTACTTAACTTGTGGTAGCGAATATAGATAAGTCACAAGTTAAGTGTCATGAACAAGTTATTCTTGCTTATTCTCCATGTTGAGTTGTAATCACTTTTTGTCTATGCCTTAGCTACTTGGATTGATTGTTTATTTTGATGTCCATAAAATCAATTTCGACAATACACTTGTCTCATCGTTTTTCCATCTAGGAAAAAAACATAAATAATAATCCACCTCAAAAATTCTATGTAAACATAAGATTGATGTGAGTCTAGTCGGAATATCCAGTGCTACTTCCCAAATACTCGGAACTACAATCTTCTAATGCGTCTAGCTGGGTAAATCTTCACAAATTTTCCATTATAAAGAGAAGAAATCATAACAATCCTATTATTTTTCCATAAATCCATCTGATATTATTTTTCCATAAATCCATCTGAATGGTAGATCTGTTAAAACTCCATTTGTATTCCTCCACAACTAATAAATCCGAAATAGCTCTGTGATAGCTTAAATACAACATGCATGTCATTCAGTGAATATGAGTAATTGTAACTACAATACCTAGGAAAGTGCAAATCTAAATTTTATATTTTGTGCAACAGAGAGAAACAAAAAATTAATGCTACAAGGATTTACTGAATTCGAAGCCCTAAAGCATCCAATTGTGATTCCGTTCTTGATCCTGCATGAGATAGCTGAGCCATAAGGAAATTAGTTAATCAATCTATCGTTATCGCTGGATCAGAGCTCTAATTTCGTTATCCACCACATCCACCTCCACACCCAACACTGCATCCTCCACCGCATCCGCCACAGCCACCAGCGATGGCCTTGGCCACTACCACAGCACCGCCTGCTACAGCTATCCCAGCACCAACACCTCCTGCCACAAACCAAGCATCTCTATGTCTGCTTTGTCTCTCTTTCATCTGCTCAGTGCCTCCGCCACCACCTTTCACAGAACGCGCCTGATCGTGGCGGCTCCGCCTCTTCTGATCACCGCCGCCATGACCAGCGCACAAAAGAACAGTCATGTACACCATCGCTAGAACCACGACGACTCCAAATATGATGCATATAAAGGACTCAGGCGGAGCCCATAGATCAAAATTTTCAGAAAGCGTAAGACGGGTAATCCTCGCCATACTCACAGAATTTCACAGGCAGGATACTGAATATGCGACCTTATCATATAAAAGGAGTAAAGTCATCGCTGCATACAGGGCTTCCGATTGGAGCTTTCTACGTGGTTCCATGTATAACAATATCGTAATAATAATAACGTTGATGTCTACACGCAGGACGTTTGTCGTTCGATTGAATAAATTGTAAGAATATTGACTTGAAATCGGGCCAATCAAACAATTGTCAATTGCGCGTTGTTGGAAGGAAATTATTATGTGACTAATTATGCTTTTCATTATTAATTTAATATTATAACAATAAAATACAATCAAATTGACATCACATCGACATTGATTTATTAATATTTTATTTTTACTAATATAAAATCAATATTAATAGTCAACTATAATATACTTAATTATTATAATGTTAGTTCTTAAAAAGTTATAATACTTACCTTCAATTCTCCTAATGTCACAAATATGACAAATTCACTATGGAGTTTGTTAAGTTTGTTCGTAGTTTAGCATTTTTTTATTTTTTAAGCTAATTTTTTAATCTCCTAAAATATGATTGATTGATCATCTTCATATAATATTTTAAGTTTTTCTTATCTTTTCATTTCATTTATTTATCCCACCATAACTTTTCTTTAAATTTAGATGTAATAATACTTTTGATATTATAGTGCATAAGTATAATGACTTAGTCCTTGACTTTCCAATGATTTAGTCAAGACTTATCCAAAACAATTGAATAGAGGATTCTTCAACTTAGATACATAAATGACATATTGAAGAGCTTGTATATCCTATTTTTTAAAGGTTTTCTGCAATCAAAAGATTGGCATCTACTAACACCCTACTTAAAAGATTAATTTTGAGGAGTCCGTCAAGATGATGAATATTCTTCCATAGAATTGGTTGTGGAGACATGTTCTTCTGATGAGGTAGCAATACATATCCTTCTTTTACTCAGTAAGGTAGGGAAAAGGGACCCATCCTCTTATGTCTCTTAATTGTGCATTGATAGGAGCTATTCCTTAGAGATTTGATAAAAGGAGTTGACAATGATTTGATAGATTATCGCAAAGGTTAAACTATTTCTATCATACACAAGTGCCTTGTTCATGCTAATCTAAAATGCCATATACAATATTCAAACTCTTTTCTAATAACCATGTTTTGGTTTTGGATAACTCATAAATTATAGATAAAGGTTCTTTCTTAATAATGTTGACATCCCAAATTTTAATTGTTTTCACATTTCAAAGCACCCATGACATGTGATCTTGAATTAGGGATGTCAAATCCTTAGAAGGATTCCATAGAGGTTGGGATCTCCTTGTCAAGGAAACAACATTTAGATGATCCCAAGTATCTTTTCTAATTAGTGTAGTCTTCCACCACTCCTTTCCCAAGGATAAGCCTCTAAAGATTTTTTTTTACCCATAGATAGATTCATCAATATAGGATCTTTGATCCCAATCCACCATTTTTAGAGAAATCTTTATCTATTCCTAACTTTACTAAATGATATTGCTTGTCATTTGATTTCTCCCCTTGCCAAAGAAATTCCATGTTCTCCCTACTAGATATCATTCAAAAATCCAATAAGAGCTAGAAGACTTTCCTTTACCCTTTAGGAAATTTGTCTAAAGGAAGAATTCGATCACAAACCCTATTGAGCTAAAGACAAAGACCAAAAATAAAATACCATGAGAGGAGAACATGGTGGTACTATGGAGAAGGTAGAAGGTGGTGATTCTAGAGAGGGAGGTCTTGAAGAGGTTCAAAATTTTGGGGACATAATTGTTACTTAATCCTTTGTTAGGATAGAACATCCAATTCACATTATCTAGCTCTAAGAATTCTTCAGTTCGAATCAATTTCTAAATTCGAGTTTTAGACACCATTCAGCCACCTATAGTTCAAGGGGCCCGCACCAACGAGAATCAAAATGTTCAACCCAATCATGAGGATTTATCTAATTATGGTGAGTCTCTTTCAACCTATGATATTAATCATTCTATTGTTTATGATAATCAAAATACTATTTTAAATGATAATTGGATGACTCCAACAAATGGCTCAAAATTACTTAGTGCCTATTCTAGGAAAAACCATGATATTGGTGGTATGGTAAGGGTAGTTCCGCAAGGGAGGTATTCTTGGTTCTACAACTGAATTATTTATGGTACTTCATTACTATGGAGGGCTAGTCCTAACAACTTGGATACAGAGGCTTTGATATCGAGAGGGATGCTTTCATATGATAAATCTTGTGGTAAAGGATGATATGATCTATTCCCTAAGAGATATATTTTAGAGTGAAGGTTATAGGGGATGTGGGGTTTGATAAGAACAAGGAAGCAAGGACTTAGGTTCATGTCAAGTTCATAAAAAATATTGTTTATCTTGTGCATAGGCTAATGGGTATAAAAAAACTAAATAAAGTTGGTAGCGACCAATCATTGGGGTACTTATAGAAATACAAGCCCTGAAAGGAGGTTTGACATGAAGATATTGTTCAAGCCAATATTAGGGGTTTGGGTGGTAAAGCCAAAAAACTATCCCTATCTAGACTAGGCAGGGTAGAGAAGCTAGATGTATTATTACTTCAAGAAACAATGGTTAGAGGGTTTGTCTTCATGGAATTTCTTCAGAAACAGTATAAGGGTTGGGATTGTATCTTTATTGATTGAATAGGACTTTATGGGGGTTTAATTATAGGATGGAACATAAATTTAATGCTAACCAATGCTTTTGTTGTATTTTCAAGTCTATGAATGAAAGTTTATTGTAAAATATTGGGTATGTCTTTTACTGTTTTAAATGTGTAAGGACCTTATGAGGACAACCAAATCTTTTAAGAGAGTGTATTTAGTTTAGAGGTTATCAAGCAAGATATAGTGAATAGTGGTGGCAATTTGAATTCTACTTTGAACATATAGGAGGAGCAGGATGAGTCAACTTGTGTGGAGAGGATAGCAAAGTTCTTCCCTCATCACATTGAAAGTACTATTTTAGTAGATGGGGAGCCCATTTCTATCAAGCTAACATGGTTGAAAGATAGGCAAGGAAGGGAAGTTATGTCAAAATCATAAATAGGTTCATAATGCCATCCACATTATTTCAATAGGTGGACTAATATAGATCTTGGATGAAGGATGGAAAAATGTGAAAACATCATCCAATCTTTTTACAATTTCAAATAAATTATTAGAAGTGGGGGAGTCCTTTTAAATTTAACTCAAATGGGCTCTTGGAAGAGGATTTCCAATAGTTTGAGAGGATCAGATAGAGGTTCTACAACCAAAATTTAAGTGTCACACCAAGTTCACAATTTTCAACTCATTTAAAGGTGGTTAAAGAGAAGGAGGTTATGTGGGTAGGTGAAAGATTCATAAATAGAGGCAAGAAACTCAAGGAAACTGAGAATGAACTAGGAGATATGTTAAAGGAGAACACTATTTTATTTTAAGGAACCATAACTATTTAGAATTAAACAACTAGAGAATATGAAGAGGAAAATTTTGGATGTTATAGCGGTTGATTGTATATTGGACATATGGGATACTTGGAAGAAGTTCGATGATGCAAATACAAAAAATTCACCAATTGTATAACCACTTGAAAATACTAATACAATTTGGTAGATGTTGAATGAACAAAGGAACCCTATAAGAAACTTTAGGAACCTAGTTGATCTAGGTGTAAGACACTTTGGGAGGATTTATAAAAAACCATTGGGTTTCAACTTTGTTTCCAAGATTAATACACTAAAGAAATATTTGAGGAAATGACACATGAGGATCTCTCATCTCTTCTAACATCTTTCAAAAAAGAGAAGAGTGTATGTCTTGATGGGTTGATATTTGTTCATTTTACTTAGGGTTATTTGATTTTAGTAGTGACAACTTAGTAATGGTGGTGGAGGAGATAAGAATTGCAGGTAAAGTGTCAATGTATTTCAACTCTAATTCCATTTATGTGATCCTTAAAATTGACAAACTTGATTCATATGATGAATTTTAGGCAATTTCTCTCTATAATTGTATATATAAGATAATTTCTAAGTTCATGGGAATCGGGTTGAGAAGACTTCTTTCAAAGACTATCTCTCCCTTTAGCAAATTGGCCTTTTGGAGGGTAGGAAGATTCACGAAGCAATTGGTACACCAGAAAAAGGATTACATTCCATTATATATTAAAAAATATGCTAGCTATGGTGGAAAAATCAAACCTCTTAAATTCTCGTGATAGTATTTTTTGGCTTTACTTAAGGCTTCTAATGATGAATTATGGGTTTAACTTGTTGAGGATTAATTAGATTATTGGTTATGTTGGTTTTGTATCCTTTGTTATACTTATAAATGTCTTAGGCTCACCAATTTTCACTCCTTTGATAGCACTAAGAAAAGAGTTCCATTTGTCTCTCTATTTATTTACTAGTTGTTGAAGGGCTTAATAGAGCCATACAAGAGTCTAAGAGAGAAATAGTTATCAAAGGGGCAAATGTTAGTGGAGATAAATTCCATACTCATCTTTTGTCCATAAATGGTGTTTTCCTCTTACCAAATGAACTATTGTTGAAGTTCATAAGATGAAGGATATGCTCCAACTATTTTGCAATGCCACATGCATGGAAACTAATTATCATAAGTCTTCAATGAATTTTAATTCTATGAATAAAAGGAAACAACAAGCTATTAGACTTATTTTCCCATTTACAAACTTGGACTTAGATTTCTGACTCAAATATCTAAGGTTCAAACCAAATGGTTACTTAAAATAAAATTAACATTGGTGTTTAGGAAAAGTTGAAATGAAGATCAACTTCTTGTGTAATAAGTGGTTGTCTAGGGGTAGGATATTGGGACTATTAAAAATAATATTGGAGGCAATATCGGTTTGCTAGCATTCCCTAGAACATAAGCCTAATGGGGTGATTAATAGAATTTGGAAAAGAGTTATCATTTTTTTGGAAGGGAAGTTTAGATCAGGGGGTTATGATCTTGTTAAATTATAAAATTTGGTCTCATAAGAAGGGAGAGTAAGTGGAAAATATAATTGTGAACAAATACCTATATCTCCACGGTCTATGTATTGGATATGTATATATAAAAAGAGTATTAAAAATGTTTCTATCATTGGAAGGAACTAACTTTAATATTCCTAATCACTGGTGAGTATTTAGCTTGGTAGGTTGGAAAATTTGATTTCTACCTTGCCAAAAGAAAATTGTATTGTGAGCCATGCTTTTTTGGGTTGTGGTAATAATATCTTCCTAAGTGAGGAAGAGGTACAATACATCCAAGATTAGGGATACTTCCTTTTGAATAAATTTGTAGATACAGAAACTACGCATATATAGCATAAAATTTGGTTGACTATAGTAACATTAGGATTGGAAGGTGAACACTCTATTCTATGAAACCCTTAGCTAAATGAGATTAAAAAATTCATGTAAGGATGATGAGTGTTGAGTTGGTCAATGAATAATGGATACGACTAACTGGGTAGGTATATTGCAATGTTGGACTACAAAGTTCTATGAATTGAGGAGAGGCAATAAGCCAAGTGGTAGTGGTATACAATTTGGAAAGTGAAGACTCCAATACATATCTAGTTAGTGTTATAAAACAAAGCTCCAACCTGGGAATTATTTCAGAGGAGACAAGTTTAAAGGGCAAGCATTTGTGTGCTCTATAGGAATAGTGAAAAGAGAAATTCTCACTTGTCTATTTGATGCCCCTTTATTACAATAGTATAAAAGCTTTATTACAATAGTATAAAAGGAAATACAATAGATTTTAAATCTAAATGATGCTTAAATGTCTCTTTGATAGAATCTTAAGGAAAAGAGGGTCATTGGACAATTTCATGTGGGTTATTTGGTTAACCTCAATTGCACTTTTTTTTTATGACGAAAAACAATTCAACCGTGTCTTATTTTATGGAACATGTAAAGGGGAGGAAAAAATATAAGTCTCATTGTTTCAAATTTAAAGCTTGAAGAGGGACTGGATCCAATCACTATCCAAAATTAAAGTTAATCGTACTAATATCATTGATTAGTATGACATTATTAAAAAGAAGTAATCACATTAAATATATGCGATGATTCAAAAATAGTAATAAAATGGATGCAATCTCAATAGCTCGCTCACACTATAAATCTGCAACATTTGATTTCACAATTAAAGGAAAATTAAAGGTCACTTTGAGAGGATTTATTTCAGTCACATATATAATCAACTTACTGAGATAATTGATTTATTATCAAAACACGGATTTATAATCAACATGATAATTAGGTGATATTTATCATTTTCTACTTTCGAAATTAGGGTATGTGTAGTTGACCTTTAAATGCTATATTTGTGGTGACTATAATTATGTTCATCTCAATTTTTATATAGTGATAGTAGGGTTTCTTTGATTGTAATATAGTGAGATTACTCTTTTTAACTATTAGTATTATGTTATATTATCATCTCTATGATGTAATAGGTGGCTCAAATGTGAAGAATGTTTTTATATTTTGTATTATGTTATATTATCCTCCTTATGCTGTAATTGGTGCTTCAGAATGTGAAGAAATTTAAACAATGCTTGCGTAATCGAGATCATGGACTACCATCAAATACAAATATTAGCAGGAAATTATCAAAGGATCTTTAGAGGGATTAGAATTAAATACATGTACTCACAGTAAATTAAGCAAATATCCATAATTGATTAAATTGACACTTCCAAAATTTATGAAATCAACTCCATAATACAGAATTGTATCAGTTTAAAAAACACATCAAAACCACGAAAAAAACTCACTTAAATCCATATGTTTTGATACATCAGATGCATGTGGGCTTGCATTCCTTTTGTTACTTAAAGAGCCACATAACAATAGTGTAAGAAAAATAGTTAATCTATCTATCGTTATTATAGTTGGATCAAAGACCAGTCGAAAGCAAGCAATTCATTTTTGCTGCTCCTATTTCATTCTTGCTGTTTGTGGTTTGAACACATATAGGTCACAAGTTAAGTGACATGAACAACTTATCTATTACTTGTTCTCTATGTTTAGTTATAGTATTGTTGTAATTTTTTAAGTTGTTTTGCAGTTTGATTTGTAGACTTAGGAGATTAAAGCGCTTGACACAGCTAGACGAAAATAGCACCAATCTACTAGGGGAGAGGTTGAATGGTTGGGAAGCCATGGTTTAGGTGACAGGTGTCATCTGAGGCACATCTTTGTACCTGGCACACACTTGAAGAAGATTGACTCTTAACTTGTTTCACTAAAGCTTAGGTATTATCCTAAGTATGACTAGTCTTAAGTAAAACTAAAGTTAATAACATTAATATATTTGATGTGAATAATAAATTTTTTATATTAAAAATATTAATAATGATTTTTAATAAGATGTATTTAATATTATAAATTTTTATTCACAAAAGTTTTGAATTTATTAAAATATACTTATTATATTATGTTAATATTGATTGACATTAATTGTTTTATCAAAAAATTTATAAAAGGAAAGAATCATTTACTTTATTTTAAAACTTTTAAACAAGAAAAGAATCATTTAATTTGTTTTACAAATTAAAAAAGGGAAATAAAGAATCTTTTAGTTTTTTAATAATTTTAAAAAGGAAAAAATCATTTAGTTTTTTAATAATTTTAAAAGGGAAAGAATTATTTAGTTTGTTTTAAAAATTTTAAAAAGGAAAAGAATCACTTAGTTTGTTTTAAAATTTTATTTATGTATATAAAATCTTCAAACAATTTTCTTTTCTATATGGTTCATGGTAAGAGTTCAATATGTCATTTACAAGGAATTGAATCTGGATGGAATAGACCCATTTAAGGGTTCAACATGTCATTTACAAGGAATTGAACCTAGATGGAATAGACCCATTTAAGGATTCAACATGTCATTTACAAAGAATTGAACCTAGATGGAGAAAATAACATTCCTCCCAATCACCCAAACTACATCTAATCCACAAATTTTTAAAACAAATATTATTAAACCACTATAATCATAATAAGTTGAGGAAGTGATTTTCATTTTTAATTATTTTTCTACATTTTAAATTAGAGTTAACCACCTCTTTATAATATCTTAATTTTTCACATATTTTTTATCACTACCATAAATACATGGTGTCAAAAAAATATAATTTCTTGAAGTATAACTTTTTTTCTTGACATTTAAAAATGTCTATACTTATTTTAATTTCTTAATTTTACATAACAACATTTCCCCATAATACAACATTTTAAATAATACAACTGATTTCACATTTAAATGTAATAATATTTTGAAGGTTAGTATATAATATTTTTCAAAAAAATGCCTGTCTTAATAAAGTAAATTTCAACACCGTGACATAAAGACGCGATCCTTCAAATCTTGGTTCGATTATTATTCGTGCATATCTTTGTCTCTACCTTTAGAAATGGATAATGTTGACTCGAATATTATTCGTACATATATTTGTCTCGACCTTTAACCATGGATAATGGATAATATTGACGTTGGACTTTAATGGTTGGAATGGAATCCGGCCAACAATACAATTAGGCTTCGTTTGACATATTGTGGTCGAAGGAAATCATTATATCGTTTCCTTGTCATTTCACCCGAAATATATGGATGAATTCAAGGATCGGAAGTATTTAAGAGAACATTGGTATGTCTGAGGAGTGTTGGGTTGATCTCGACTAGGTCATAGAGGAGTTAAGATTATTTTGATTCGATTAATTGATGTGTTTACAATTGATAGTTGATGGTTTAGTGGGCCATGGCATTTGATTACGGTATTGCATATGATGAAGTCTATTTAATGGTTTGATATACTCCATGTAAGTGAACATCATGGAATGAGCTCAATGGGCTAGGCCACCTTTGGTTGAATGTGGGTGGCAAATGCAGTCATTGGTGAACATTCACATTGAGAGTAAAGAGACTCTATAATATATTGTAATCATTTGTCAATTGTTGAATACTACATTGGATATGCTTTGGAATGCAGGTTTCTTTTGGAAAAATAAAAGGATTTTTCCCAAGAATAATGTTGTCTATTTCTTTTATTAAATTGTAAATGTTTTCATTAATGTAAACTCTGCATATTCTTCTCTTATAGATTAGTGTAGGAAGTGTCTTTGGCACCTATGTTTCCTTACATTTGGTATCAAAGCATGATTACCTCTAATCCAAGGTGTTAGGGACAAGGTTTTTTTTATTTAACCTTGGTTTTAATTGGAGCTTGAGCAAGAAGAAAAATTATTGCAAGAAAATTGCAAGCTCCTCTAGACTTTAAAGGAGAGTGAACTTGAAGCATGTGGCTTTATCTTGGATTATGATTCGAGAAACATGGATTTATGATTAAATATTCAAATATGTTACATATAAGAGAAGAAATAGAAAATCTATTAGGATCTCTTAGATTTGTTAAGCTTGATCATGAGATTGTGTGAGGTCAGTTTTGATTTGGATGAAATTTGATCTATTAAGCTTGATCATGAGATTGTGTGAGGTCGGTTTTGATTTGGATGAAATTTGAAGATGAACATGTAAAAAGAAAAGAGTATTGTGTTGGAAAAGGATACATGGTTTATTGTGTGCATTAGAAAGAAGTTACATAATTGATCATCAAGTAAAACACAAAGTAGCTAATCTTGCAATTTATGGCATTATGTTTGAATAGATAACATGGGTAAAAACGTGAAGATGGGTAACACTTTCATGAGAAACTAGTGCAAAATCGTCTTAGTGGAAGTTATTCGGCCGAATAATATTTATTATTCGGCCGAATAATTTCCATTATTCGGCCGAATAATTTTCATTATTCGGCCGAATAATGTAGTGGTTATTCGGCCGAATAACCACTAACATTTCTCCGTTCTGTTTAACGGCTATCCTTGAAATGTGTGCAAACGGAAGCCGGACGGGAAAATATTTTGGGTGGTGGGTTATTCGGCCGAATAATTGTTCGGACGAACATTTATCCGTTCCGTTTAACGGCTATCCTTGAAATGTGTGCAAATGGAAGCCGGACGGGAAAATATTTCGGGTGGTGGGTTATTCGGCCGAATAATTGTTCGGACGAACAATCGTTCGGTCGAACAATTATTCGGTCGAACAATTATTCGGTCGAACAATTATTCGGTCGAACGATTGTTCGTCCGAATACTGTTTCTGCATAAAATCCCGGCCTGGACTGCCATTTGGCATTCCGCGCTGTAAATTCCTGGACCCAGCAAGCGGGCCCGTAGTTGATTTCTGCCACCCTCCATTGTCAACGCTTGTGACGACGACGCTCTCGCTTCACCGGTATCGATTGTTGATCGTCTGGTTTTGATGCACCCCTTCCCGTCCGCTGCTTTCTGTAGCTGCCTGCTCTGTAGTTGATTTCTGTAGATGCCTACTCTGTAGTTGATTTCTGTAGCTGCCTGCTCTGTTGTTGTTTCCCGTCGCGGCTGTGGAAGCTATTTTCGGTAAGTGACGAGTGTGGTGTTCGGGTTGATTTCTGTAGCTGCCTGCTATGTTGTTGTTTCCCGTCGCGGCTGTGGAAGCTGTTTTCGGTAAGGGACGAGTGTGGTGGGTGGATCTGTAAGTGACGACTGTGGTGGGTGGATGGTGTGTTCATCGACGGGGGTGCTGCGTGGATCTGTGATCGGTGTAACGAGGTGGTGCCAACGTCCTAGTGTAAGTAATTGTTTTCTGTTGATTTTGTTATTTGAATTTGATTTTTAATTTTATAGTCTCTCTCTCTAACGATTTGATGAAATGTGCTTTGTTTGCAGGATTGTTCGTTTGTTTTTGCGGTGCTGTTATCGGTGTGTCGTTGGTGTTGTGGTTTGCACGCAGGATTGGCAGTTAAATTGAGGGTACGTTTTATTGGTGAGTTGTTTTGTTTTGATTTTGTTATCCTATTTTTATTGTTTTTAGTTGCCAACATAATTCGGCATTGTGTGAAGGGAATATTTGTTGTTTGGAGAGTTGGTAGTTTGAACCGACGAGGCTTCGTGGATTGACAGTCTTTTCGCTAGCTGTTTTGGTTACAGGTATGTATCGTTCACGAAATTGGATTGTTTGGTTATTTAACTTTTAATTTTCTGTTCATCATTTTAGTTTTTATTCCCTTAAAATTAACTCTGTTCATGAACAGAGTTCATGAACAGTGTTCATGAACAGAGTTCATGAACTCTGTTCATGAACAGAGTTCATGAACTCTGTTCATGAACACTGTTCATGATGGAGTTCATGTTCATGAACTCTGTTCATGAACAGAGCTCATGAACTCTGTTCATGAACAGAGCTCATGGTCATGAACCGTGTTTATGTTTCATCATATTAGCACAGTAGGGCATGATTTTTGCGCAGTACTAGCATCAAAATAAGAAACTTTTAAATTAAATCATAAAATAGTCATGTAAATTTTATTGGTTGTGTTCTTGAGCAGAGTTAAAGAACTCTGTTCATGAACAGAGTTCATTAATAGAGTTCATGAACAGAGTTAAAGAGCTCTGTTCAAGAACAGAGTTAAACAACTCTGTTCATGAACAGAGTTAAAGAGCTTTGTTCATGAACAAAGTATCCTAATTATTTTTTTTATGAATATTATGTAATGTTTGTTTATTGAGATATAGATTAAAATCATAAGTGATGGATGAAAAATTTGCAAGGTTACTATACTATTACAATTAACTGCATTATACTTTTTATCTGATTATGAAATGATTATCAATGTTATGTTTATCGGGCAATAGTAGTGCTCTTAGAGTTTTAGGGGAGGAATTCGTATAATTTATACAACTTTAGGCACCTCTACATTTGGTATGCAGTTCTTTATGAGATATGCCTTTAAGTCTGTAGAATTAACATGTACAACTTCAGTGTGTGTAAATTTTTCTATCATAAATATAAAGTAGAAATCTTCTAATAAGTGTATATATATAAATTTTGTGAGATGTTTTTTAATTGAGATATATAATTCAACCAGATTTGATGGATGAAAAGTTTTTAAGGTTACTATAGTACTACAATTAAATGTGTTATAATTTATATTTGATAATGAAATGACTATTACGTATATCTTTACGTTGCAATAGTAGTAATGGTAAGGAATTTTAGTTAATTAATTAGAGTTAGGAGAGGGACTTACAAAAAATCTTAGCTTATACTACTTTAGACACCCTTACATTTTGTCGTAGTTTTTTATAAGATATGACTTTATGCTTGTAGGATAAACATGTACAATTTCAATTTGTTAATGTTTGTGTAAATTTAGAAATCATATCAAATGGAAAGAGTGGAGTCTTCGAGGGGAAAGCGTAGGAGGTCATCACATTCATCAGGAATTGGTGTTCCAATTGGTAGTCCAAGGTTGTCGAATTCACCGCAGGGTTCGAGTTTATTGTATGCATCACAGTCATCCAATCACCAACGAGTTGATAGGGGTACAAATGATTTTCCTTTGTCATCTGTTGGAGAGCGTCGATCTCAACCTTCTGTTGGTATGAACATTAATGTTTAATTGAATGTATAATTTGTATTTTTGTGTGTTTTGAACTTTTGGACAAGGTTAACTCTTCACTATGGCTATATTTGAAGTAGAGCGAGGTTCAGAAGATGTCCGTAATTCGACAGAGCGAGACGAAGATCAAGATAGGATTGTAGATGATGGAATAGGTGTGGGTGCAGAGCAGGGTCCTGAAGATCCTCCTAGAGCAAGGACGACATATGTTCCACTGGCTGAGGGTTGTACACCTATATCAACTTATCTGTCTGATTTACCTGATGAGCTTCCATGGCAAGGTGTTGAGCAACAAACTATCCTTGAAAGTTGTAGATCCCACTATGACAGGTTGAACAATGATCTATGTTCTTTAGATCTCCCTCCAAAGAGCCGACAAAGTCTGGAGATTGTTTTGGCGTCTTTGCACAAATTCATTGATGCATATGAGGAACTTGGACCAATTACGAATGGTTTTGTTCATTTGATGCACAGGCGAAGGGAACAAGTTATGGGTCCAGACAAGTGGGAGGTTGTGAAGGAGAGAGTTACCAGAGAACAAGCCAATTCAATGTTTAATTTCAAAGAAGGCCTTAAGCAAAAAATGTTGAAAGTGCAATATTTTAAGCATCCTCAAATTGCACATTTAATATATGATCGGTTTCTTGCAGCTTATGGTCGATTTCCATGGAATGATGAGGTTCCTAATTATTTTGCTAGATTTTTCTATGCGGAGTTTTTTTTAGGTATGAAGCCAAACTATACTGATGTTCCTTCTGACTTTTATGGAGTTGGAAAGGGACGAATATATAATCGAAAAGGTGCTCTCAGAGACCCTACGACTCTTCAACCTCCACCTGAGATACCTCGTCCACCTAGGCTTGTGGCTTTAAGATCAAAGATGGAGCCCACATCCCAACTAGGGACAGTTGCAAGGGAATCGGTAGGTGATGGTTTAGCATCAGCTCTTGTTGGAGTAGAAGTGGGTTTGGGTCGAGAGAGGGCTCGTGCTATTGTTCGTCAAAATTTTGTTTACAAGACGAATGACGAGGTAGATGCATTGAGCATCGATGATCTTAGGGCTTATGCTAAGTCTTGTCGAGATATAGCTTCAGATGTGTTATCCAATGACACATCGAGTATGGGAGAGGTTTGTTGATTATGCTATGACAATCTATTTGATTTTTTATTATTCATTTTGAATTGAATTTTTTGCTACATAGTAATAAATATATTAAGCAAATGTATTTTGTTTGCAGTTTTCTAGAATGTTAAATGCTCATAATTTTTGGGTCTCCAGTAGTCAAAATGAAGAGCAACCTAGTCAAAATCAAGAGCAACCTAGTCAAAATCAAGAGCGTTTTGGAGAGGTATTTTAATTATAATATTTATGATTGAACTTGATTTTTTTTGTTTGTTTGAATTTTAATAAATATCAATGTATCTTATTGTTAATTTGACTTATCTATGCAGGTTTCTTTAGATTCCAACTTTTTAGATGATTTACCATCTCTTGTGAGCTAATGATTTTAATTTTTTTGTTTTGGTTTTAAGTTAATTGCTTAATTTTTTATATGTATTTAAGTTATGTTTTATTCATTAACAAAATTTAAATTTTAGGGGAGAGATCATTTGGAAATTGGGGGTGAAGATGTGGGCTCTTTAATGAATGCGGATATTGGTACCGAGGTAATTTTGTTGAACTAGAAATGATCTTTGATATAAGTTTAATGTTTCAAATTTTTTGGATTTATTTGAAGATTGTTTGCATGCTTTAGGATTCATAAATTATTTTTGTACATGTTGCAGCTTGGTTCTTTGAGATCCTTTGGAGCCAAAGGGAAGGCTCTAGTGGAAAAAAGTGGACATGTATTCAAAGAATTTGATGTACGATTTTTTTAATAATTGAATTGTATTTTTAGTATAAGTTTAATATTTTAATATCTTGAATTTAGTTTAAAATTGTTTAAATAATTTATGATCTAGATTTATAATTTGTTTTTCTGTGTATTGTAGGTTGAGTTGAGTCCCAGGGAAGGTCCTAGTGGAAAATAGTGGAAAGATATTGGTTCAGATGGACAGTGGTTCAGACTTTATTGTTTTTGTTGATATATATATATTGTAGTTCAGACATGAAGGGTATTTATTTTTTGATTATACATACACATGTACATTGAACTCACATGTTCATTAACTTTTTTTGGATTATATATGAGTACATGTTAATTATTTCTTGTTTGGTAAAATGTTTAAAATATGTTTTGAATGAATGTTTTAAATGTTTTGATAATGTTTATAATGTGTTTTGCATGAATATTTAAAATGTCTTGATAGGTGCAATCTAAAGTTAGGAAATGTTGAATGATGAGAATGAATGTAATAAAGTTAGGAAATGTTGAATGATGAGAATGAATGTTATGGAAATGTTGAATGATGAGAATGAATGTTATAAAGTTAGGAAATGTTGAATGATGAGAATGAATGTTATGGAAGAATGAATGTTGGGAAAGAATGAATAAGAGGGATTAGGAATGTTTAAAATGTTAATTTAAGTTAGGAAATATTCAATGTTGAGAATGAATGTTATGGTAAGAATCAATGTTGGGAAAAAATGAATGGGAGGTGTTATGGAAAAAGGAATGTTGGGAAAGAATGAATGGGAGGTGTTATGGAAGAATGAATGTTTTCAATTTGTTATGTTTGTTGGTCCGGTTTTGCAACCAGGCTTAGTGCTATGGGCACCTACTAACTAGTAGTAGCAGTTTCAATAGAAATAAAAACAATAAACTAAATAAACAATACTTTTTATGGATCTAAGCAAGAATCTAAGCAAATAATGTAAACATTTCAAAATCAAGAACAAGAAACATAATAAATAATTTTTTGTATTGAAAAGTGGGGGGCAAGCAAGTGCTTGCGATATTACCTTCAATGGTGAAGGTTGATGTTGAGCAACTCCCAAGATGAGTAGCTCCAAACTCCAATAGGTGTCTTTCTCCAAGGTTGCTTCAATGGCTAAAAGTGCTCAGGGGAGATTTCAGCAGCATAAGGATGAGATAATGGAAGGATGTGAAATGAGGAGCCCCTACCACCTTTTTATAGGTTTTGGTGGTGGGAGATACCATTTGTGGTTTTGTGGAAACCAAATGGTATTGACCAACATGGTTTAGGTACTTTTCCCTCCTTTTTCCTTTTTTGAATAAAAATAATATTTTAATTCCTTTTTTAATATTTTTGGGAATTTGGACCCTTTTTGAGGGTTTTTTATGATTTTCTTGGAAAAATAATCTTTTTTAATGGAAAAAGGGGTGTACTAAGGTCTTTTGGTGACCTTTTGTTGGTTCCAGAGGCTCAGATGGTGGAAAAGTGGACAAATGGGTCATGTGAGTAAGGGAATGAGATAGTGAGCACTTTTTAGGTGTTAACAATATCGAGAATAAATGTTATTAAAATGTTGTAATGATGAAACATTGAAACATTTGATAGGTGCAATTTAAAGTTTGGAAATGTTGAATTTATAAAAATATTTCATTCTGTTATGTTAAGAAATGTTATGAAAAGAATGAATGTTGAGAAAGTGTTGAACCATAAGAATGAAGGTTTAAAATGAACTAAGAAATGAGATGCTAAAATGCAAAGAAATGAAATGATAGGAATTTTTGATAGAAAATGTACGAATTGTTTGATAAAAGTTTCAATTTTTTGGTAGTTTGATTCATATGTAAATTTTAAATTGTAATTAATGTTGTTCATATGTTTATTGTTTGATATGCATATGTAAATTTCAAAATTTAACTAATGTTTTTCATATGTTCACTGTTCAGGTACTTTGTAGTTCGTGAATTTCTAAATGTTGAAATCATGGCAAATGGGGATAATGATTTTTTGTTTTTTAATCACAAGTGAGGATTTCCGGATTGCGAAGCTTATGCTAAGTTAGAGCAATGAATTTTAGACAACAATTCGATGAATTTTTATCGATTTGTTGTAAATAATCATTGCTCTAACTTAGCATAAGCTTCACAATCTAGGAATTCTTGTTTGTGATTAAAAATCAAATAATTGTTATCTTCATTTGCCATGATTTTAGTTATGTGAATTTACATGTGAGAGATATATTATTTTTGTGCAACAGTCATATATTTAAAAATTATATAGATGAACAACTTGTTTTAAAAAATTCATTCAGATCATATTTATGGTGAAGTACATATTAAAGAAACATGTTCGATGGATTAAAAGAATACAAAATTTAATAGGTCTTTTTGTGATTTTTCGTTGGCATCAATCAATCAAAAGTAAAAATTCGGGGCGGAGTGGGGATAGCCACATCTGTTATCTCATCCCTTAGTGGTCTAATAGACATATGGGGACCCGAATAAAGTACTTTTGAATTTCCAAATTATATTTGAATTCATTTTTAAGCATGTTAAAGTACAACCATTTAAGCTCTTCTGTTAGTTGTCATTCAAGAAAATATTCGTGAAAACTCAATGAAAAAATATACTGTGCAAAACAATTTTGATAATTGGACAAAAAATATATTGCACACAACAATTGACATAGACAAAAATATAGATCAATTTATTTTTGATATGTAGTTAAAAACATCGCAATGGAATGCCATTTTCAACTATCCATTCATGGTCACATATGGATAGTTTCCGTTTTTTGGTTTTTAACTATTTTTTTGATGGAACTTGTACCAATTTTATTCGAGATGCACATACTAAATGACTATGCTGACAACATATAACATCGGGCTCATAATCTTGAAAGTAGACATAATTTTTAGTCATATGAGTCTGCTGAAAAAAGTAGCCTTTTAAAATGATGGATCCTCTTTTGTATGTAAATCCGTTGTCGTTGTAGTCCTCCAATAACTTCATTTTTCCTTCAGTGCATCGCATCAAGTAATATTTGACATTTTCGTTGTTGTCTACAGGTGCAATCACAGCGAAAACATCTCCTGCGCAAGTTATAATTGGTGTTAGCGTATTTAAATGAATTAAATTGACTATACTTATGGCGATGAACTAGAATGAACAATTAACTTAAAAGTCAAAAACAAGTTTATTACCTTCTCTTATGAGATCTGAAATTCTATCGCCATCAGACGATGTTGCTATTTCTTCTGATTCTAATTCTTCTACACTTGCCAGTGGCATTTTCCCTTTTGGATTAATCTCTGTGTGTCTCCAAGCTTTTACGTAGTTGTTTGTTATGTTTTCACAAACTTCTATAGACTCAACATTTTCAATGCAAATATGACAAAAGCATGATTGCTTTCTACTGTCAAATGCAAACACGTTGTGAAATGATTTTGTTTGAATAGAGTGAAGATCTCTAGTTCCATGTATGGTGCTAGCATCATATGGTATTGACCTATTTATATCTTGGACCCCAACAAGCCAAAAAAACCTACACAATAAATGATGAATCACTTTCAAAGAACAACTTTTAATGTCAGTGTACATGTACTTAAATGTGAGTACATACATTTTTTTAAATTTCAAGAAATAATATAAATTAAAAAAATAGTGGACATACCTGCGCACATCTTTTGATTGTTGATTATAATCATGGCTTAGATTTAATTGACACCATTGGACAACCTCTGCAGCTGAATGAAACCGTGCAGAAGAATAGTTCATTTGCTATCTTCAAAGTGCTCTTTTCACGCATGCTCCTGCACCATCATGCTCACCTTTTCCATGCCCAGTTTCAAAGAAATTCCAGCAATGTTTAATGTTCATCGCTTTATGAAGTCGACATAACCAAAAAAATGATCGTGAAGATTTAAATTGACCCGCACATCCATCAGACCATATCCAATGCTCATTGAATTTGACTTCGCGTTTTTTCAGTGAGTCATAGAAAATATTTTATATACAATGTTGAACAAAATGTGTATCATGTGTACGATCATCGCTGATATAGAAGTGATATTCTTTAATCACATCTCGATTGTCACATGTGCTTTCAATGCCATCAACATCCTGTTGAGAATGTCTATATACAACATGGACAAATATGGAAACTTGGTCAGAGTGATATTATTCACTCTGTATCTCTTTTTGTGCAGCAAATGTATAGTTTTCAGCAAAATCAGCCACCGACAAAATTGTTCCGGGTGGAAAAATTTCACGAGACTGTTTGAATTGAAGATCTTGCCATCGTGCTCTATGTGAATGCTGGGTGTATTTATAAATTTCGCTTTCAAATTTTTTGAGAAAATCTATGACGCATATCTTGTCTTCTAGCAAATCAATTATTTTGGAATGTGAATCACTAGAACTTGTACTATAGTTGATGTATTCGTATCTCCTCCAATCAACATTTACATTTGACAACGATTGATCATTATCGATAGGATATTTATTGTGGAATAGCACCAAATTTCCACAATGATGACAATGTTTTCCATTGACACATTTCTTTGAATAAAATACTTCATCGTGATTTCTCTCACATAAAATTTGAGATATGAATTCACGTATCGTCGACGGAGGTGGTGAATTTGTCCAAAACATTTTACCAAATTCAAGAAACGTGTCATAATATAACTGAAATTGCACATGATAACGGCAACAACATGTATCACGTATAGTTATAGGTCAAACATACCATGGTTTTTGTTGCACAAATGTAGTGATTGATATATTAATTCCACGATGATCTTCCTTGAATTTATTGAACAATTGTACTTGTGTCATGTCCATTAAATGTTTTGGTTGGCTTTCATATACATTTCGTGATATTCTTTTGCGTATCGCATCTCTTGAATTTGGTGAAGCTCGAGCATGTTCCAACCAATATTCTCGTACAATATCTTTAACACCTGCTCCTAATCTATCTTTGTAAGGTTGTCTACAAATAATTGCCCAACAAGCAAGTTCATTATTTTCATCTATTTGCATTCTGAATTTGCTATGTTTGTATAATGTCTTTTTTGATGTTCCAACTGCTTTTGCTAGTTCTGTTGTCAAACGCTTTTGTTTAGTACTAGCTGAAAGAATTGCTGTATGAATTGCTTTACGTGCAGCACTGATATCTTTCTTCCTGGATTTTTCAAATTTTTTTATTACATCACCTATATTTTCCATCACATTTTGTTTCAATTTCGACTCTTTTGTCGCTTTGTGAATACCCAATAATGATGTAGCACCTTCTAACTTCTTGGACACTAATAAACATCTCAAAATTTGTGCTTATCCTGCTATTGAGTAATCCTGGAGAACTTCATCATAAATTTTTGTAGCACGATATCGTGCAACATGTATTGGTAGTTTTTCTCCATATTTGTCGCAATCAATGTCTTCTAACATTTCATCATCAATAGTAAAAGTACCTATACATCAAGTTAAATTTAATTTAACATATATCAAAAAATAAAATTCATTATAAAAAAATGAATTTGAAAAATATATGATATATACATACCAGGTCCAATTTCTGGATCTTGAACTTGATCTTCAATATTGACTTCATCGACATTAGCATGTAAATCACTATTTACATCTTCTACAATATTCTTTTCAACTTCAATTTGTTCTTCTTGTACTCTATTTTCAATTTCCATCTCTTCAACATTATCATGTAAATATGTATTTATATCTTCAATAGTTTTCTCTTCCGTTTCGGCAACCCTTTGTTTTTTGGCAATATATCTGAGTTTTTGTTTCTCTCTATTATCATCATCATCACGTTTACGATCAGCTTTTCTTTGACGTTTTCTCTTATTGCCCATGGTTGTTTAATCTATAGATGATAAATTAAAGAATCATGTTACTTTATAGTAAAAATAAATAAATTAAGATTTAAAAACATTTACGGAATTTATAAAAACATGAACTGAAATTTACTCTACCTTATAAAAATTTTGTAAGAGTCTTTTGAAGAAGATTTCTTTGGAATTAACTTTCCTTTGAAAAAACTCTCTGAACAAAAATCTTCTTTGAAAAAAACCTTCTTGGAAAGAAATAAGAAACTTCTCGACAATAAATTACCTACCCATTGGAAAATCATAAAAACACCTTGTAAATAAATCTTTGTTGTAAAAATCATTGCAAAAAAACCTCTTTGAAAAAATATCTACAAAAAAAGCCACTAGAAAAAAGTACTTTGAATAAAAACTTATTTGTAAACATATCTGGGAAAAAATCATTGTAAAGAAATAATTATTCGAAAAAACCCATTTCAAAGAAATAAGAAGTACAAAACTACCTTGCAAAAAATCCTTTGCAAAATACCTTAGCAACATAACTATTTGAAAACCTCCTTCCAAATAAATAAGAAGTGCAAAACTACTTTGGAAAAAAACCATTTGTAAATTATCTTACCAAAACAACTCTTTGAAAAAATCCATTTCAAAGAAATAAGAAGGAAAAATACATTTTTTTTGCAAAAATACTTTCGAATACACACTTTTTAAATATAATCCTTGCAAAGAACCTTTTTTGCAAACATGTCTAAGAAAAGAAATATTTTGAAAAAACTCCTTGCAAATATGTCTTAAAAAAAAACACTTTCAATGTGTCTTTTGGAAAAAAGAAAAAGAAACATACTTTGTAAAAACCTCTTTTTGCAAAAAATGTCTTCTTTGCAAATATGCAATAACAAAAGAAATATTTTGAAAAAACTCCTTACAAATATGCCTTAGAAAAAAATCACCTTCAATGTGCCTTTTGAAAAAAAGAAGAAGAAACATACCTTGTAAAAACCTCATTTTGTAAAAAATGTCTTTTTTGCAAATATGCAATAAGAAAAGAAATATTTTGGAAAAATTCTTGCAAATATGCCTTACAAAAAAAAACTCCTTCAATGTTCCTTTTGTAAAATAGAAGAATAAACATACCTTGTAAAAACCTCCTTTTGCAAAAAATGTCTCCTCCTTTCAAAATTAATTTGACAAAAAAATGCGAAGTTAAAACATGCGAAAATAATGAATTAACTTTAAGTTTATTTATATGAGTATAAAAAACATTTTTTTTTTCCCGGTCGACGAGATTTTTTTCCGTTTCATTATTCGGCCGAATAACCTTCGCCATAATTCATGGCGCCGTTACGGAAAAACGTTATTTGGCCGAATAGTTATTTGGCCAAATAATTATTCGGCTGAATCATTATTTCGGCCGAATAATCTCTGAAACATGTAAGATTCAGATTGCTGCAGAATTTTCAGGTTTCTCCATTTTCGGAAGTGAAAAACCACCTCTTACACAACAAAACGAATGTCGGACTTTATACCAGTAGATTCATCATTGAATCTACTTTACGAGGGTATAAATTTTGTTGTATATAGATAATAACTGATATTTTTTAAGTTTTATTTTCGTAACATGTGTCGAGTTATGATTCAACTCTTTAAAAAAACGACGAAAAGAAAAATCCATAACTTTAAAAATACAACACCAAAAAAATCGAAAAAAATGTCGGACTCTTCATTGGCGTGTCTACTTCAAAAGGGTGTTTGTAGATTTTTTGCTTTTATAGCGGATTGAGAGAAAAGTGGCGCAACAAAAAAGTTGTTGAAAATCGACTGAGTTTCCCCATTGATCGACTTTAAAAAAATATAATAATTAATATATAGATCCATTGGATGCAAACTTATAGTCAAGCACTAGTAAATTGTGTGTAGATTGTTGTAGCATTTTCTGTTTTTGCAAAACACAAGTCTAACAACGATTTTAGTGGTGCAACAAATCATAACTCTTTTGTAGTCTTTTCATTTTATAAGAACACACTATCAAACATTTGCGAAATCGACATATCAAATCTTAATAAAAAAAATTGAAAAAATTATGAGTAGAAAGCTAACATAATTCTACAAAAGTTTTCCTTTTATGGCAAAGTGAAATTTTAAACAAAAATATCACTTTTGTTCGCCCGAAGTTGAAAAACATGAAAAAACCAGAATTATTTTCTCACGAGACCCCCCAAAATAGACACCCATCTTCATTTTTTCACCCGTTATACTCTGAATTCGAAGCATTTATTTGCATTGTGGCTAGGGTGCAGTGACTATAAATGGTTGCTAAGTGTGAAATTCTATGTCACATCAGATCTAAAGAGCCGAGGATACCTCACAAAGAAAGAATGAGCAGAAAATTAGAATAAGAGTGAAAACTGCGGTAAAAAAGAGCAAAAGAATAATATGTCGTAGAACTCAGATAGGAGTAGAATAATGTCACACTACTAAATTATCAGTATAATGAACAATTATAATACAATGGACAGAATTCGAATCATGCAAGATAATTTGAACCTCAGTTGGTATAGCATAGGGATTATTACCACTGGAGTGCTCCGGAAGACTCAAAGTCAACTGAACTGAACCTCAACTCAGCTAATTGAAGTCACAATCAATTAACTGACTAAGGAGGGCGCAATAGTGAGTTTGTCATGCATGCCAGTAAAAAAAGGGTGCATGAGCCACAATCAATGGCATCCAGAGCTCTAACCCCCCACAAGAGTTGGATAACTCAAGTGGAATGCACTGGAACACTTAGTAGGTTACTATAAAATAAGGAACTGACTGAAGTGGTCTTAAATTGATGCATGCAGGGTTGAGAAGGTGTTAGATGGATCCTGAATGATATATGCACACCACTATGGGGAAATGACATCATCAACAACTAGAAAAAATAAATAATGCTAGGTAGGACAAGGATGGAGTATTGAAATATCCTAACACCCCCCCTTAATCGATACTTTTGCATCCTAGGCCCTGATTACTAGGACTAAAGTTCACCCATACAATAAAATAAATGATAAAAAATAAAGAATAGCCCATGAAACAAGGAAATGGGGAAAACCTCACGGGAAAACCCCCCCCTCAAATTGGACTGAAACACACCAAAAGATTAATTGCTCCAAACTCAAGTAGGTGCATGATGCTTGATCATATGTCTTGAGGTATCTTCCTCTTGGGAAGAAGTGGATCATGCTCCAAAAACATGTGCTTGTATTCTCCTTTAGTGGATGCAAGTGAATATGGAGGCTTTCTGAACTTGCTCTTCAGACCGAACATGGTGAGAACAAATCCAAAGATATGAAGATCATCCTGGAACCTGTGATTCAAACCAGCTAAGGTAGGATCAACTCCATGAATGTGTATATAGTTCTTTGATATCTCCTTTGAACCAACATAGGTGAGATCATAGCCAAATGAACTATGACATGATGGTGGTGGCTTAGACTTCAAATCATCTCCAAAAATTGATAGATGGTCTCTTTTGATCTCCTTTGATCTCCTTTGATCTCCTTTGAACCAGTAGGGGTGAGATCAAAACAAAAATCACCAAAATATGCCCGAGACTTGAACCCAAGCAAATGGTAATGTCCTCCATCTTTAATGAAAGTCTGAGAACATGTGCCAATGCTCGAATAGAAGTACATAGGAAGCATGTGATCAAGGAAGGAAAATGCTTCAACTCCAAACTCTGATTTAACCTCCAAGACATTCAATAGATCATCATTCTGCACACCAACAGACTCATGTGAAAGAGAGGATTTAAGAACCTCTTCAGATTCTAGAGTATGAACTAGATTATCTTGCTCATAATTCGAAATAGAAGACAATGAGAACATGAGTGTTGAATCTGTAGCTTCTTCATCTTGAACAACTTCATCATGAGATATGATTGAGGCCAAGACATAATTAAAGAGAACACTTAAGGAGGTATCACTGGGCTTGTTCTCCAAATAATTTGCACCAATCTCTTCATTCTACTTGCCAAATTCTTTGTCCAGTTGGGCCCACAAATCACTTGTACATTCAACATTTTCCATGAGGTAGCACATACTAGGAGACATAGCAATACACATTGCTCGAAAGGCTTTTTCACATTCATTTAGCCAATCATTCTCTTCTTCATAGGAAGCAAAATCTCTGATAGACCACCAATACACATATCAAAAAGACATTGTCTCTTCAGATATGATATCATCTTTGGTTTACACTCATCATAGTTGAATGGAGAGATAGGAGGAATTCCTTTCAGATACATGGAAGCTATTGTAGAATACCTGCAAAAACAATGAAAAATACTGTAACATAACTGCTGCAACTGCTGCTGCACTCAAAAACTTCGAATAACTTGCAAAAAAATCTTGATAATGGAGGTAGACTACTACTGAGAACTGATTTAGGACAACAGGCACTTTTATCCGGATCCTTCACACCTGGCTAGACCTCATTGGATTTCTCCAATGAATTCAATGCAATGGCACCAGGATTTGTTGTGGAAATCTAGAGGCTTCTGGTGCACTACCGAAATTAGATGCTCAACCTATTCGCTCCATGTCTCTAATACCATGTGAAAATCTATGTCACAACAGATCTAAAGAGTTGAAGATACTTCACAAAGAAAGAATGAGCATAAAATTAGAATATAAGAGTGAAAACTGTCGTAAAAAAGAGTAGAAGAATAATATGTAGTAGAACTCAGATAGGAACAAAATAATGTCACACAACTAAATTATTAGTATAATGAACAATTATAATACAATGGAGATAATTCAAATCATGTAGGAGAATTCGAACCTCAGTTGGTATAGCATAGGGATTATCACCACTGGAGTGCTCCGGAAGACTCAAAGTCAATTGAACTGAACCTAAACTCAGCTAACTGAAGTCACAATCAATTAATTGACTAAGGAGGGCACAAGAGTGATTTTGTCATGCATGCCAGTCAGAAAAGGGTGCATGAGGCCACAATTAGTGGAATCCAGAGCTCTAACCCCCCACAAGAGTCAGATAACTCAGGTGGACTGCATTGAAACACTTAGTAGGTTCCTATAAAATAGGGAACTGACTGAAGTGGTCCTAAAATGATGCATGCAGGGCTCAGAAGGTGGTAGATGGATCATGGATGACATCTATACACCACTAGGGGGAAAATGACATCATCAACAACTAGGAAAAATAAATAATGCTAGGTAGCACAAGGATGGAGTATTGAAATATCCTAATAGTAAGTGCATGAAGAGATGTCCTAAGAATACATGTTTGATGGAATATTTGGTTTTTCAAGAGTTATTCATGAGCTCGATGTCTCTAGTATATAGTGAGTCTTTTCTATGAGGTGAATTGAGTTAACCAAAAGTGTTGTCTATGGAGTTGGTGCCTTGGGAAATTCTTTTAATGTGTTCATGCATTCCATTAAGGACAATATCTCCCATATGCATGAAAATGTTTTCTATAACCTATGAATTGAGTTAATATAAAGTGTTGTGTGTGCGAGTGTAAAAAATGGTAACAACAAATTCATCCAATAATATAATCTGATAGTTTCATAAACTAATGTGGCATTTTCATGTACAATTAATTCTTGTTGAATATGTAACAAATAATACAGTTGCTCACACAATTAATTGGTCAGTTTATGTAACTGTGAAAGATCTGAAATATATGCAGCCCATAGAGGAAAATGGAGTTAGAGAGTTGTAAGCTTGATTTTGGTTTATCTATAATATTCAAGTTTGACTAATAAGAATATTGATTCCCCTTTTTGTGTGGATTTTTCTTTGAAAAATCATCACGAGTTTACCATGTAAATATTTGTGTTATAAGTGATTTCCATTGCTTTCTTGTTTTGTTTGTTGTATATGTGAATCTATGTGTGTTCATGAGCCCAACAAGTGGTATTAGACCACATTGGTAGATATGATGCTACAGAGAGGAGATGTAGAGAATAATAAGAGGTAGTGAACCTATTGCTCAATAACATACTTCTCTCGATGTAGAGGTTGTGACTTGCTGCGTGCGGAAAAGGTGGAGGCATGAGGCTATAGTTAAGGAAACCATCATCTCTGTTAAAGAAATCCAATCTCAAAGAAGTATTGGTCATGTACGATCTGTATGTCTTGGTTATTTTCTCCCTCATAAATCGATGCCATATAATTGTTGGTTAAACAAGATGTGGGGGGTTTTTGGGAGAGCCACCTTTCTATTGGTATCATGTCTCTGCTAAGTGTTACGTGAAGTTTCCATATAATATTGAGCCACAACTTGTAAAAATATGATTAATGTGATTAAGGGAGCAAAATTATTAGGCATATCGCAGGTATATTGTTAGCTAAGGTGTGATTGATGTATGTGAACTAATGCTGGTGTTTTTCCCTCTCCTCTATCACATGTATATGAAGAGAAAATCATGGTAGTCTTATTTATCACGAGCAAGGTAAAATTCACTAGTATTTGTCAACTTACAAGAGGTGGAGCTGATAGGGAATAATTCCAAGTAGCATTCAAGTGTTATAGTTCAAGGAGGAAGGCCACATGTAGGAACAAGAAGGAGGATTGTTCCTACAAGACAAGAAAGAGGAAAGCAAGGAAATGTGGTGTTGTGCAAAGATAGGAGATTGACTACTACTATGATACTATGAGGCAATGTCTACCCTCTGGAAATCTATTGTCAAATAAGCATACAAATTAGTAAAATTTAAAGATATCTTAAGCATAGAAAGATATCATTCTTGTAGAAATTTAAAGATTTTAAACTTGAAAGTAATTTATAGTGTATCGATACCTTTATCCCTTTCTCGCTCATATGGTCCAATTGTTGATTCCATAAATGAGTAGATTCACTGACTCCCTTAGATACCACTACTATTTCAGTATTCCCTTCTAGCTTATAAAAGTTCACAATCTTTGTAGCCTTCATTACCATCAAATTACCCTCGACACCTTCGGTTGATCTCCACCTTAACCTATAAACCTATAACCTCCAGAATTCAAAAATACCAAGGAAATTAAATTATTTTCAATTTCGGGTACATATATTACCTTCCTTAACGTCCTCATAATCCCGTTGAGCATCTTAATCTTAATGCTCTCAATTCCAACAATCTTACAAGAAAAATTGTTTCTCATAAAACAACACTACCAACAATAACTTTGTAAGTAGAAAATCAACTTCTATGTCAACACATGTGATGAGAATCACCAAAGTCTAATAACCAATCCTGATGATATTGAGGGTTATTACAAACAAAGAAACTTCAACAACAATTCTTGGTTATGATATCTTAAGCATACAAATTAGTAAAATAAAATAAGTAAAATAAAATAAATACTTGGCTGAAAAGTGTTTGGTTTATGTATATTGTATTCCGAGTATAATACATTTTTATAATTGGTGAGAGTACTTTCCAAAGCTTTTTAATGGAAGATGTCGAGAGAAAGAAAAAAATTGTAGTTTGGAAAGCTTATCATTTCTTGATAAATATTAATATTTCAAATCTAAAGCTTATCTAAAGAGTGGTTCCAACAACTATACAAATTTAATGGCACTAAAATCATATAAATATTAATATTTCAAATTTAAAGCTTACCTAAAGAGTGGATCCAATCACTATGCAAATTTAATGGCACTAAAATCATTAGATAGTGGCATTGTGAAAAAAGGTAAACACATTAAGACTCAAAGATAATAATAAATTAAATTCAATCTCAACACATGGCACACAATATAAATTTGCAACATTTCACTACACATTTAAAGGAAAATTATGCTATATTTGAAAATATTTATTTCATAGAACTTACTTAACGAGGTTGTTGATTTATTATCCAAACAATGACTTCTAATAAACCCTGATCATTGTTCCTCAAAGAAGTCCTCAATATATTTATCAATTTCTACTTTAAATGCTATATTTGTGAAGACTATAATTATATTGTTCATGGGTTTTAATAGAGTGATAGTAGGATTTCATTGTTTGGATTACAACGTGCTCTTTTCAGTGCTATGTTATATTATCCTCCTTTTATGTAATCGGTTAATATGTTAATATTAATATAATATTTTTTTATTAGTATGTTATATTATCACTTTTTATGTAATTGGTGTTATATTATTATTTGGTGTTTTAGTATTTGAAAAATATGTTTTTTATTTTTGTTTAACTATATCTATAGGTGTATATATTTTAGAATTTGGTGTGGATTATTATTTATGTTTTTTCTAGATGAAGGAGGATGAGACAAATGTACTATTCCAATTGATTTTATTGTCTTTTTTCAAAATTAGAAATAACAATTATAAAAAAAAGAAAAATAACTGGTAGTGGTAGTTGATGCATGGATAAATCTTAGCTCATGCATACAAGTAGTGACATACAACTCATGTTTAACTAAAGAAAGTAACATGTAGTTGAGGCATAGAAAACAAGTGATTACAAAGACATAGACAACAAGTGACTGATTACAACTAAGCATGGAGAACAAGTAACAAATAACTTGTCCATGTTACTGAACTTGTGACCTATCAATGTTCACTGACCACAAATTAAGTAGCTGTGCTAATTTAAAATGTGATATCATTCCATTTTTTGAAGAAATGTGAATAAATTTATATTTGCAGAATGAAAGGGACTCCAATCAAATACATATATTCGTAGGAAATTATTAAAGGATTTTTACGATTAATTTAGGAGTAGAATCAAATACATGTATTCTCAGAAAATCAATAAACTATCCATAATTTGATTAAATCGACCTTTCCAAAATTTTATGAAATCAACTCAGTAATACAGAATTAAATCAGTTTAAAAAACACATCGAAACCACGAAAAAAGCTCACTTAAACCCATATGTTTTGATGCACCAGATGCTTGTGAGGCTGCATTCCCTTTATTACTTCAATTAAATTAACTTGTCAAGTAATTGATTTTATTAAGCTGGTAATGAGATACAGCCATACAACATACTGTAAGAAAATTATCGCTGGTTCAAAGCCCAAAGCCCAGCCGAAAACAAACAATTCATTATTGTTGCTTGTAATTCATTATTTTTTTTTAATTTTTTTTTATAAATATTTATTACCAATTTGAAATTACTGCCATAAAATCAAATGGACAATGCACTTGTCCTATCCTCATGCAATGGAATCACTGTGGATGAAATGAAATCCATCTATCTAAGCAACTGACGAGATTATCAATTTCAATTTTTTATTTATCATTAGGATTAATCATTTTTTTATAATATCCTCATTTCCTTTAATATTCTAATTTTTTATCCTAATACATTTAATTTAAAATTTATTTGTAATAATATTTTTAAAATTAAAGTATAATAATTTTCTATAAAATACGCATCCGTAAGCAAATTTCAACGACGTGATCCTTCACAGCTTGTTTCGAAAATTATTCCTGTATATCTTTGTCTCGACCTTTACCCATGCATAACTCGAATATTATTCCTGCATATATTTGTCTCGATCTACAGCCATAATTGATGGATCACGTTGGACTTTAATGGTTGGAATGGAATCCGGCCAACAACGCAATTAGGCGTTGTGTTGATGTTGGAAGAAGGCTGCATGAAAAGAAATTTTGAAATTTTGAGATCGTTTTTTCATAGGGTTATTAAAATATAGCTTGTAGTTAGCAGTTGTAGGTGGGTTGGTGAAAAGTAGTAATTAAATTTTTAGAAATCAGTTCAAATATTTTTAATAAGATAGATTTAATTGAAAATGTGAATATTTTCAATAAAGTTTCTGAACTGCTTCCAACTTCATCTTCATATAATCCTGATTTGAGTACTTCTCGTGCTAAGGATGTTCTACATTTGGGAAATCTAATTGAAAATGTGAACATCTTCAATAAAACCTCTGGAGTGCTTCCAACTTCATCTTCACACAATCCTGATTTGAATACCTCTCGTGCTACCGATGTTCTACATGTGGGGATTCCTCGTCGGGGAAAAAATGTTCATTCAAATATGGATGAATTCAAGGATTGGCGGACTTATGGCAGCACAGGGGTACACAACGTGTTGAATCAATTTGGGAATAACTTTATAGCATGTCATGCACAACGTAATGAATCAATTTGCGAATACCTTTATAGCATCTCAGAGCCAGCCTCTGGGCCAAGTAGACTTTTAAAACATAGAAGTCAGACCTACCTATGTTTACAACGGGATGGAAGAAAGGAGATTTCGGGAATAATTCATATGAATTACTTCAGCTATGTTTACAGGGATCCAAGGAAAGAGACCATAAGCGACATTATTGCTCTTTCAGGAGGATTCTAACAAATGTTGACAGGAATAGGAATATATAAGGAAGATGTGATGAAGTCTATCTCCAAGGAATAACTTTTGCAGGTGATATGCAATCAAAGAAATCTCATGGCCTAGATTGCTGGCCCATGGTTAAAATCAAGTTTATCTCCAAGGAAGAACTTATGTAGATATAATATCCAAAGAAGGAAACCGCTTGACCTAGATCATGGCGCAGGGAATTTTTTAAGAACATCTTTAATCTCCTTGGAAAATAATATGCTTTCTCGTTGCTGTTACGAATCTAGGTCTTAAGGGAAATTGTGACAAGATTAAGATTTATGTATTATTTGATTCTACGTTTGAATATCAATAGTATGATTTTTTTCACTGGAAAAAAAATAGAATCTGGTCTTCAGATCCACTTACGATCTTGAGGGAAATTTCACTATGCGAGGCTCTTAACAAATCTAGTTCTGAGTTCATGAGCTAGTTCCTCTATTGGTGATATTTTAGGCCCATCTCTTTATGTAATCATCCACATAGTTATAATGAAAATGAAAAAACTCACCAAAGTTGTCCAAGCATCTTGAGAGTAGATAAACTTTCCCAATCTACTCAGATTTAAGAGAGCATTTGTATGGTTTAGGAGTATTGGGTTTAATGTAGTCAAATTTAACATAATATTGGTATAGCTTAGGAGTGTTGGATTGATCTTGACTAGGTCATAGATTATTTAAGATTGTTTTAATTTGATTAATGAATGTGTTAAGAGTTATAGTTGGTGGTTTAGGGGTCATTGTATTTGTTCATGGTATTACATATGATGAAGCTTATTTAATGGCTTGATATACTCTAATTAAGTGAGCATCATGGAATGAGATCAATTGGCTGGGTCACCTTTGGCCTTATGTGGGTGCTCAAAGTAGCCATTGGTGAACAGCCATGTTGAGAGTAATGAGACTCCATAATGTATTGTAATCATTTCTTAATTGTTGAATAATACATTGAATGTGCTTTGGAATGTGGGGTTTTTTTGCTATAACAGTTTTCACAAAGAAATCATGTTGTCTATTTCTTTTATTTAATTGTCAGTGTTTTAGTTAGTGTTTCCGCACATTCTTCTCTCATGGAGTACTGTAGGAAGTGTGTTCAACACCTTTATTTCCTTACGTTTGGTATCAAAGTTTGATTACCTTGAATCCAAGTTCTTAGAGACAAGGTATTTTTTATGGGCATGTGCAAGCTAATGAGGGTCACTTTTGGCACATTAGATGCAATAGAAAACTGAAAAATCAAGCATCCCTCAACTTACTTGGTTTTTTTGAGATATTTACACAAGATATCTTGCTTCGATTAAAAAAGGTAAAATGTAGGAAATTGAGTCACATTTCTAAATATATAAGTTTTAAGTATTGAAAATTTACATAACTATGTCAAATTTCATCTTTTCTAATAGTCACCTTTTATTTTTTTGGAAAATGATAATGTATATGTTTTTGTGGTTGCAACCTTTGAGTGCCTAAATGATGGTTTCGGGCTACAAAAATTGGTATACATCTATGGAACCCGTATTACTAGTGCACACTATTTTTCCAAAATTAAATGTTTAATTTTAATTTTAATTTTTAATAATGTAAGTGATCAAACCTCAAGAATGGTACGTCAAATGTGGGTGCATCCTTTGAAGGTCTTAATGCAGTTATTTTGACTTGGATTTTTTATAGCATGTAGAGGTCGATGTCTACTAGTGCAGCATACAATTGTTTTTAAAAATGGTTGTGAAATGAAAAAGTTACGGAATAAACACTAACATCATGTTTTTTGACTTAAGGAATGATGACCTAAGAAAATTAGGAAACAAATAGAAAATCTCAATTTTTTTTTAAAATTACATATTTGGAATCTGCATAAAAAATGCTATCTATGCGTAAAATTTCGCTAATAATGGTCAGGTATGTCATGTTGTAGAGAGTGGTGAAAAAAATGCATATTGAGAAAAATGGTGGAAATGCCTAATTAGCTATGGTTCAGTAAATTCCATAATATAGGTTTGGTATCTCCGAACCAACCACATAGAACTTTGGCTGACACGCGGGCATAGGAGGAGGGGGTTATTAGGTGCTCAGGAACGTGCATGCATTCTATTTAAATTCAAATATTTTGATTGGCATACTTGGTGTTAGACGAAACGCACGCGCGTTTTCTATATACAAAACGCTCGAGCGTTTTGTATATACATAACGCGTGCGCGTTATTAACTCCACAAATTTATGTTTTTAAGTGTTGAATGAAGATAAAGGGGGTGAGAGAGAGAAGAGAGACACGAGAAGGAAGGAAAGGGCCATAAATTTAAGGATTCTAAGAGAGTAATGATAAAGAAGGGAAATTAAAGACCTAAACCCATAAATCTTAAGTCCCAAACCTCCTAAATCCTAGATTTGGATTCTATGTATGCCACCTCTTGTGCTTATGTTGACTCTTTTCCAACACATATGACCTCACTCCTTGGCGAACACCAAACAATAATTTCCTTATCTCTTCTCTCACTATCACTAAGATCATCCTAAAGCTGCCACCTCCACTTTTTCCTTTCAACATATCCTTTCACATGATTTCCATGATAGTTTGTGTTGTTATCCCAAATGCATTCGTTGCAAGTCATTTCAACCCTTGTGATGTAGGTACTCAACTGATCCTAGCACATGATTACATCCTCTAATTTGGCCTTTAAGTAAGTGAAAGAGTCATTCGCTAACACTTTATTACACGTTTTAGTTGTTTTATTTACAAATGTAATTAGAATATGGCTACCACTAATCTCATAATTTACATATTATTACTTACATGATAGTTAGACTTGTTAGTTATTCTCTAATTTACTGATTTATATAATTTCATGATAGTTGTTAGTTACTCTCACAAAGTAGTTAAATGGCTTGTCCCTTATCTTGATATTCTTATTTGGCATGCATCTCTTGATTGCATACCTTTATTTCTATTTTTTCCTAATTGCTTTCCTCCTAATTGCTTTCCTAACATCATAACAATCCATGAAGCACCCTTATCACTCTACTTTGCACTAATTGCTTGAGGATTCTCTTGCATCATTTAAGCATTGGCTCACATTGTACACAAACCCTTGTAGTACTCTTATCCATATTCTTAATAATATACATCCATGCAAGTTGTTGCTGTCGTATCTTCTAGATAACATATCACGCCTACCTATTTGCATATGCCCACTCACTAAGAGGTGCATCTTATGGTCTACCCTTGTGATGACGGTTTTTCATTATGCACTTCTCTCTAGTCACATTGTTTGGGAGCAATATGAACTAAGAAAGGACTTGGATTTCATGATTATATTATATGGGAAATAATAAGAATAACATATTTAAATATAAAATCAAAATGAATATTCAAAACAACAAGGTAGTTGTTCCCTCAGTGGTTTAATTTTATATTTCTTGTAAACTTTAAAGTAGTTAAGCTTTCTTCTCCAGTACCTTGATATTCTAATGTGGCATGTATCTCTACCTTTTCATCATTTCTTTCAATTTTTTCCATTACTTTCTTAACATTATAATAATCCACGAAGCACCCTTATAGCTCTGCAATGCATTACATGTATTTGAGAATGTCTTTGCTTGAATGGTAGAGAATTTTCTTACAACATTCAAGCATTGCTACAAATACCCTTGGAGTCCTCTTATGCATTAATTTTCTACATCTAGACAAATTGTTACTATCCTATCTTGTGGATAGCATTTCATGCCTATCTAATTTTTTATGCCTACTCACTAAGAAGTGAATTTTATTGTCTTCTCGTGTGATAGACGGTTTTCTCAAAATTACAAGGCACTCTTTCATGAGTGGTTGGAAATTGCATGATATGGTGAATACTGGATTAATAAAAGTATAAATGGGTGAAATAAATAAGTCAACATGTTGGGAATATAATCCTTGGTGTTTGGATTATCTCCCTAGCAGAAGATCAAAATTCCTAGGTGAATGAGAAAAGTCATTCTAGAGTCCAAGAATCCACTGAGATGAACCCAAGGGACATTCTCATTGTATTAATACACATCTAATTAATGAGAATAAATATGTTTTGACACCTCTCTTTTGTATTCTTTGTGTGTAACTGCTAAATCTTCCCTGAGAGGCACCTAACAGTGGTATCAGAGCCACGTGAATCCACTTCCACTTTGGCCTGCTCTTACCTATCATTATTCTCTACCCTCTACGTTGTCCTCCATCTTGTGCTCTGCCAAGATTGAATGTTCCCTTCCAGAGCTTGAACATTCCTCCATCCTACTAGCCAGTCTGTCACCCATCTTTGCATAGGCTTCTCTCTGCAAAGAAAGTGAACCCCAAAATCGTTTCACCTGATCTAGTCTGCAAAAACCAATGCACTGCTCCCTCTCCATATGTGTGAAGTCTCTCCATTGGAGTGAAGAGTCTCTACTTCTTGTCATTCTTCTTTTCTGAGATGCACCATCATGTAATTTGCTATTGAAATCCGTTGAAGATTCATGGTGAATTCTGTTCAATATTGTAATCTTTTCTCTTTCTCGATTGTACAAGCCCTAATCCATGACTGCATATTGTGTGACTATGTATTGTGTGAGTTCCCTCTTTCTCTCTGTGAGTTGGTGCATTGGTGAACTCGATGTAAACTCGAAGGTAACGTGAACCCACCAGAGATCACTCTTTATTCTTGGTGATAGTGCTTGAGACTCCTTAGAGCTCCCAATGAAGGATATAAACTTCATCCAATAGCATCCATGCACAATATCGAAGTATAGCAGAGGAGGAGATGAGTTAATCTTTGGAAGTTTGAGCGTTGAGCACTGCACTCTCTCCTAGTGCATTGGAATTGAACCCACAAATGCATTGAATGACTCCATTATTTTTAAGATTGGTGTGCCCTCCATCTTCTGGTGCATACCTTGCTCTTGGGAGCTATGACCTCCACTTAAGCTGCCATTTCTAAATACTTTTGCGTATTGATATATTGGTACCTCTTCACTTATCTCTTCATATATTTGTGTATTGATACATGGTACCTCTTCAACTATCTCTTCGTAGTGAGACTCCATGCATAGAAACCCTATTCTTTTCAACATTGAACTCTTTTGTGTTGGCATTGGAATTTCTCTACAGTATCTCAAGATGCAAATGGTAGATCTTCTCTCCTTGAGTGTGTGACTGTGACCTCTCCTCTGATGAGAGCTGCAATGGTCGAGATGCAATGGTGTGGGTGGGACCTCTCTCAATAGATTGAAGTAAATACGCAGTAGATATTTCTTTTTATTATCAAACTTGGCGGAAACCCCAACTTTTAATTTCGCAGAGATTAACTTCACAGAACTTGGATTCGCACAACTTGTCTTTGCACTAAATTTACTTCGCACCTATGCAAAGCTTGCACTTATGTGGAACTCTTAACTTGTGCGAAATACCTAACTTTGCGGAGTTCTTTACTTGAAGATATTTTTACTCCATGTAACTTCTCAACTTACGAAATACTTTGACCTTCGACAAACTCACTCTTAAACAAACTTTATATAAAGATATTTCTTGCTAAAACATAAGAACCCAAACATTTAAGTGAAACTTATGTCAAAGTTACTTTGCGTTAAATTTGAACTTTTACCACCATGAAATATATATGGAAATCTTGGTTCCTTTTACAAACAGTAAATGTAAACAACATTTACATAGGTGAATATGAAGAAGATGTGCGGCATGCATTAACCAACATTCTTGAGAATGAACACAAATAACTATAGACTTATATATTACCGCAGTAAAACAAACAACATTGCCGCACTTACAGAGAGATGAGTTTTACTTCAATCTTTCACCATTTTACAGAGCTTGGGCTCGTAATATATTTCAAGACCAATCTCTTCTTCTCCTTTCACTCCTACATCTCTGCTTAATCCTATGAGAGAGTTTTTCATTTATACACAAACTTAAGATCGCTTCACCTGGAAGCTATTGAACTCCATTAAAGATTGTAATTAATTTCTACCTAAGAATTTGACTTGCAGAATACAAACGCAGCTGAATAAATACTATGAAGTGTGCACGAAGCCTTCTGATAAATTGTCTGGCTGTCTGACATATCTGTGACTTCCGCGCACTGAAAAAATGTCTGTTAGCGTGACTAATAGAACCGGCGTGAACTAGATGAGCATTCAGCTCGTAATTAAATTTCTCCAACACTCCCCCTTAATTATGAGCAGATGGGGATCATACAACAAAAATAAAATTTTACAAAATGTTTTAGAGCTGAAACATGCTCTGTGCATGACGAAGTTCACTGTGCAGAACTTGTCACTCCCAAACAACTTCGCAGATATTGGAATGTGTCCCTTGCCAATGGTTTTGTAAATATGTATGCTACTTGATCTTCAGACCTACAAAATTCTAAACAGATTTCCTTGTTATTTATCAATTCTCTGATAAAATGATACCTTGTGTCGATGTGCTTGGTTCTCTTGTGGTACACGCGATTCTTTGACAGTGCAATAATTGAATTGTTGTCGCAGTAAATGACTGTGGGCTCTTGCTGGTTCTGTGACAGATAACTTAATGTCCTCCGCATCAAAACAACTTGACATGCAGCGCTTGTAGCTATGACATACTCTGCTTCCTAAAGAGAGAATTACAATGGGTTGTTTCTTTGAAGCCCATGATACAACACCTGTTCCTACATGAAATGTATTCCCAGATGTGTTTTTTCTGTCATATATGCTGCCTCCATTGTCGCTGCCAGTGTAGCCAATGAGTTTGAAATTTTTTGACGTTGAATACAGAATACCAAAGTCTTTTGTTCCACTTACATACCTCATAATTATTTTACCTGCTTGTCAATGAGATTCTTTTGGTGACTCCATGAATCTTAAGATTAAACTGACTCCATACATGATGTCTGGCCTTCTTGCAGTAAGATACATAAGGCTACCAATGAGCATTTTGAACAACGTAGGATCTACATTGGATCCATCATCATCCTTGCTTAATTTCAAACTTGTTATCACAGGTGTTGGAGCTGTCTAACATCTTAACTCTGTTCAAGACATCACTTGCATATTTCGACTGAGATATAAATGTACCATTTTTAGGCTGTTGGACTTCAATGCCCAGAAAATACTTCATAAGCCCCAAATTAGTCAATTCAAATTCACTTTCCATGACTGATCTAAATTCCTCTATGCCAAAATCACCAGTAAATATTAAGTCATCTACATACAAGCAGACGATTAACTTATTACGTTGCTTGTTGATTTTTGTGTACAGCGTTGGCTCACATTCACTTCTGTGAAATCCATTCTGAATGAGGTAAGAGTCAATGCGACTATACCAAGATCTAGGAGCTTGCTTCAAACCATAGAGTGCCTTTTTCATCCTGTATACTTTGTGTCCTTGTCCTGGAACTTCATAGCCTTGTGGCTGCTCCACATATACTTCTTGCTCCAAATAACCATTTAAAAATGCAAACTTGACATCCATTTGATAAACAGGCCATGTCTTATGTGTTGCGATGGCACGAACAGTTCTAACAGTGTCCATTCGTGCTACAGGTGCAAAGGTTTCATTGAAGTCTATGCCAGGCTGCTGTGTGAATCCTCTTGCTACCAATATTGCCTTGTTCTTTTGCACATTTTGATCAGCATCTTGCTTGGTCTTATAAATCCATTTGACGCTTATCACATCCTTGTCGATAGGAACATTGACTAACTCCCATGTTTGATTCTTCTCAATGCATTCTATTTCTTCATCCATAGCTTGTGCCCAAAATTTATTTTCAACAACTTCTTCAAATGTTAGCGGATCATTAATTTGAGAAAATAATGCAAAAACAAAAAATAAATTGGGTGTACCAGTCTCATATATCTCACGCAGACTTCTTGTCTTTGTCGGAGTTGCTAGTGTCGAACTCGGTGATCTGCTTGATGGAGTTTGTTGCGCTCTTGGTGTGCTTGTCGGAGTAGTTTGAGCTGCGACCTGTGTCGGAGTACCTTGTGCTGAAACATCTCGCGCTGTCCTGGGAGTAGACGGAGCTACAACATTCTGATTCACATGCGTAGTTTCAACCATACCCTCTGCGATGTCATCATGCTCTACATGTGACACAATTTTAACATTCTTCTCTATAGTTCCATCCCATGCTTCATTTTCTACAAACTGAACATCTCGACTGATAATAACTTTTCTTGCAACAATATCATACAACTTATATGCTTTTGTGTCATCAGAATACCCAATAAAAATGCATTTTTGTCCTTTATTGTCTAATTTCCTTCTTAGCTCATCTGGAACATGTGCCTATGCTACACAACCAAAAAATTTTAAATGCGAAGCACTATGTTTCATACCTGTCCATGCTTCCTACAGAACTTTGTTCTTTACGCTCTTTTTCAGACATTCGTTCATGATGTAAACAACAGTTGCCACTACTTCAGCCCATTATTCATTCGACAGATGCATGGTTGCCAACATACTGCGCACGATCTCCATAAAGGTTTTGTTTTTCCTTTCTGCGATACCATTCCGCTGCGGTGTATACCTCGCAGTGAATTTCCTGTGTATGCCATGATTTTTACAAAAGTTTAAGAAATCATTTGAAGCATACTCACCACCTCCGTCTGTTCTTAAGATCTTGATGTTGTAACCACTCTGCTTCTCCACAAATGCCTTGAACTGCTGAAAACATCCAAACGCATCAGATTTATGTTTTATAAAATATGCCCATGTTTTTCTTGTCAAATCATCAATAAATGTGAGAAGATAAGTGCATCCTCCCATGGACAGTGTTTGCATCGGTCCACAAATATCAGACTGCACAATTTTAAGTAATGTGTGAGCTCTATATGACTTTCCGATTGGAAAAGTATCTCTGTGTTGTTTTCCAAAAATACAGCGTTCAAAAATTCTCTCTGGATTTTCAATCAATGGAAATCATTTCACCATGTCCTTCATACGCAGTAGCTTCAACCCACCAAAATTCAGATGTCCAAATATAAAGTGCCATAACCAGGATTCATCCTTTATTTATGTCTGAAATGCAGCTTGCATTTCACTGTCTTTTTCTTCCTTTGCGCAATGAATTTATGCTTATTTACTTTCTGCATTGAACGAAGTTCCAAAATTTTCAGTCTATCTTTCATGAACAACTTGAGTTGTTTTTCCTTTTATGATTGGTCTTATCCTCAAAGGAAACAAGCGATTTCTTGTCATCTGCACTTCGGCAATTAACGGATTGCTTGGATATATGTCTTTGATCAACAACGCTTTCCTATCATGTGAACTCTATAACCTTTTTCCATTAGCTGTCCAATGCTCATCAAATTATGCTTCAAACCTTGAACGTAATAAACATCAAGCATAAATTTATGCTCCCCCTGTTTTGTTAGAATATCTACAGTATTATTTCCAAGTGTGACATCAATTTGAACTGATTTATCTAGACTAGAAAATAGATTTAAATTACCAGTCATGTGATTGCTACATCCAGAGTCTAAATACCATATTTCATTTGGACTTTCTTGGACAACATTGCATTCAAGTGGAGATGCACATGCTAAGAACAGTGAACTGTTCGGTGTGATGCTATTGCTTGAATGTGTTTGGCCTTGCTTTCCTTGGTCATACTGCTTCTTCCTGCAATCATATGCGAAGTGTCCATACTTCTTACAGTAATGACATTGAATTTTTTATTTATCATACCCAGTCCACTTGGCTAACTGGGCATCTAATTCTGAACTCTTCCAGGGACACGTGCAGGGCTGCTGCTACGACCTCCTCTGAAAGAAATTCTTTCTCTGCCTCTAGAGTTTGATCTTTCCCTGCCTCTTCCATGACTTATGGATGACTGTGCTACAAATGCACCTTCTAGTGATGTATATGAACTTTCGATTCTATGATCATGATTGAGTAATGAGGCTTGCAATTCTTCAATAGTAAATATGGACAGGTCTTTGTTTTCCTCAAGGGTCACAACTAAAGATTCAAATGTCTTTGGAAGAACTCTAAGAAATTTTTCAACAACTCTTTGGTCACCTAGATTTTCTCCATGAGACTTTATTTGATTAACCAAACCAATAACACGAGTATAAACTAAGTCTACTAACTTTGTTTCTTTCATTGATAGAGATTCAAAATCTCTTCTAAGGATTTGTAGTTCGGTAGTCTTTAGCTTGTTCAAACCTTCATAGGAAGTTTTCAGTGTGTCCCACGCTTCCTTAGCTTACGTCGTTGTTGCTACTCTTGGGAGTATGGATTCATGTGTCTCTTGATGTATGTGAAACAACGCCTTTCCATCTTTCTTTCTTTGTTCCCTCAAGACATCCTTCTCAGCTTGTGTGAGATTGTTGTATGTTGCAAGATGTATTGGTTTTGCATAACCATTCTGGACTATTTCCCATACATCTTGACCTCTAAACAAAGCTTTCATAGATAGAGACCAATATTCATAATTTTTACCATAAAATATTGGAGTTTGCAAATTACCCAAAGTGGAAGCCATTCTTAATCACTTTTCCCTTTTGCAATTAGAATTTCTTTTCTCTATAAACTAAGCTCTGATACCAGATCAAGGGGAAAAGCACACCGCACAGTCAATTAAAAATTAACTACGCAGTAGATATTTCTTTTTATTATCAAACTTGGCGGAAACCCCAACTTTTAATTTCGCAGAGATTAACTTCGTAGAACTTGGATTCGCACAACTTGTCTTCGCTCTAAATTGACTTCGCACTGAATTTACTTCACACCTATGCGAAGATTGCACTTATGCGGAACTCTTAACTTTGCGAAATACCTAACTTTGCGGACTTCTTTACTTGAAGATATTTTTACTCCGCGTAACTTCTCAACTTTACGGAATACTTTGACCTTCGACAAACTCACTCTTAAACAAACTTTATATAAATATATTTCTTGCTAAAACATCAGAACCCAAACATTTAAGTGAAACTTATGTCGAAGTTACTCTGTTTTAAACTAGAACTTTTTCCACCGTGAAATATATATGGAAATCTTGGTTTCTTTTATAGATAGTAAATGTAAACAACATTTACACAGGTGAATATGAAGAAGATGTGCGGCATGCATTAACCAACATTCTTGAGAATGAACACAAATAACTATAGACTTATATATTACTGCAGTGAAACATACAACATTGTCGCACTTACAAAGAGATGAGTTTTACTTCAATCTTTCACCATTTTACATAGCTTGGGCTCGTAATATATTTCAAGACCAATTTCTTCTTCTCCTTTCACTCCTACATCTATGCTTAATCCTATGAGAGAGTTTTTCATTTATACACAAACTTAATATTGCTTTGCCTGGAAGCTATTGAACTCCATTAAAGATTGTAATTAATTTCTACCTAAGAATTTGACTTGCGGAATACAAACACAGCTGAATAAATACTATGAAGTGTGCACGAAGCCTTCTGACATACTGTCTGGCTGTCTGACATATCTGTGACTTCTGTGCACTAAAAAAACACCTGTCAGTGTGACTAATAGAACCAACACGAACTAGATGAGCATTCAGCTCATAATTACATTTCTCCAACAAGAGTTGTGTGTTGGAATATAAATTTACAGTCAGGAGTTTTCTTTTGAATAAGAAACTAAATTGAATCAGTGAAAAATATGATATGTTCAGCTGATGGACGGATTCAGTTAGTTGGATGAAAAGGTAGAGGCGCACCAGATATTGAAACTAATGGAACGCTATATAAGCTTCTTCATTTTGAAGTTCACTGTAATGGTTGTGTCGAAGCATTTCCAATTAGAGGCTTTATATTTGAAAGTAATCAAAGAGAGAAATTTCATCTTTTGTCTGATTGTATGGATACTAGAAAATATTCTTATTCAAAGTTTGTGAAATTTGATACGGCCTATAGCAGTACTATTAGCCTCTCTAGTAAAGACTTCAATAAAGGAAAAAGTAACAATCATCATGTTCTTGTTGGTGGGTTTGGAACTATTTCATGGGGGAAAAGAATGTGTAGCATCTCTTGAGCAATTTCATTGCATTATCACCAACCAATGGATGCCTTTGTATTTTCAACATAATGGACATTCAAGAACAATTGTTGGAATTCAATGGATACGCAAGTCAATAAGTTCCAAAGATGAAGAAGTTATTCTTCTTGTTCTTGATTCTGCTGAGCACACGGAAGAACTGGTCGTGGCACTAAGAGGAAATTTTGGATGGAAAAATCTTGTTAAACAAGGGATGCATACACTAAGAAAACTAGAGTGTCATTTGTGTTATGTTGATTCTAGTATTGTTCATGGAAAGAACAATTAAATATTTTAGATAGAAAGACATATTATGGTGGAGCTACCTTCGAGATAAAGTGTTGTATCTCTCTCTCTACTAGTGCATGGGATCTATTGTGCCAAGACTAGTGTTGCAAACTCAATGAATGGATCAGCTGCAAGCAACCTGACAAACCTCAGATTTATTTTCTCCATTTGTGTACAGAGAGCTTGATAGATGGGAATGAAGCCTTACTTGTTCTTCTCAAGCAAACAACACTATGTATCTTTCTCTTATTAACAATGGTAGATAGTTTTTTATCCATTACTTCTTTGGGATGTTTCTCCAATGTTGAAGAAATTCAGTTTGATGTGAGGTATAATTTTTTTCCAATAAGATTATTTCAAGAGATAGTGGCCTTCATTGTGAAAACTTAATTGTTTGTGATAAGGTCGACATCAAAAGGGAGTCTGTGTGAAGTCCTTTTTTTGTGACTTGGTTGGCATGAATTCTACTCATATAAGCCTATATATATAATTGTAGACCCACATGATTTGTCATTTGAGAAGACAATGATGCGAAAAATTATTTTGTAAGCAATGGATTTGCATTTATCCATGCAAACTCTTACACTGATAGCATTACAATTGAATACTATATAGAAACGGTTTGCATTCTTTTGTGAAGTGAAGAGCCATGTTGAGCTACGAGAAAGTTTTCCATCTCAAATAAATTTACTACAAGAGACAGAGACTTGCACCTTGATTTCGTTGGCTGACAGTCTTATAGCTAGCTGACAGTATCAATTTTACCCATTTGAAGGACCCAAGCAAGTTTGCTGTGTGTTTCTATAGTTGATCCAAAAGAAGAAGTTGCAGAGCATATCATCTTCATTTAAAAACTCAGGTAAAGCAGATTCCTCAAGTCAATAGTCAAAAGTGTAACTTGCAATTGTTACTTGTTTGTAAGTTCTAGTTTATGTTTGGTACTTGCATGTGTATTTTTGTATAGTACCAAAACTAAAGAAAAGTTGGATTGCATGTTGTGTGTGGGTGCATTTTCGGCTGAGACCGACACCCCTCACCCTTTTAATTTGAATCTATTGAATATTGTTTGTAAAGGGAAGAGTTGCAAGAATCCCTTAGTCTAATTAAGTTTATGTACTCGGTCCTTCCTTCACAAGGAGGCCTCACATAGTCTTCCCAATGTCTCAAGCTAAAGAAACCTGCAAGAGTGAAACTTGCAGCAAAATATTGTATTGCTTCTCACATTGTACCTAACAGGGGGGAGCATGATGTCAAGATTTAAGTTTCAAATCCTTGTCATTCTGACAACAAGTAACATGGCCTTCTTCAAGTAAATCTAGATCAAGTGAGCCTAAGCCGCAACTAGTTTGGGAGGCCATATTCAGAGATGTAGCAAGAAGACAGAAGAGAACCTTGCTCTAGAGTACTCATTTGTTTTGTGTCTAGTTTTGACACCATGGGTCACTCCTCTCCTCACATTGTTCTTGACAGGGGAGAAATGAAAATATTCAAAAACAAGCGAGCGAGATCAAGCGAGGAAGAACAAGTGAACTTAAAATTCCATGTTCGACTGAGATGCTGAGTTGCTGGTCAGCCTCAAATGGCACACATTCAACAGAAGACTTCAACTTCAGCTAGACATCAGATGGTGGTCCCCAAACCACTACTTTCTAGACAACTGTTGAGCCTTCGTGCCAAGTTCCAGATAGAACCTTTGAGCCTTTGTGCCAAGTTCTAGACAGAACCTTTGAGCCTTCATGCCAAGTTCCAGACATAACCTTTGAGCCTTCGTGCCAAGTTCAAGAGTTTGTGGTGAACCTTAAACCACACACATAGTAGGACATTTGGAAAACTTGCATTGGAAATATACTCCATGGAATCAGTGTTTAAATTTGACGGGTAAATAGTCGTGATTTGCCATTTTACATCTCAAAATAAATCCACTTCATAAAATTAAATGTTATTAATGAAGTGTGAATTTTAATTTCACATGTAATTTTGAAGTGCATTTTTATTTTTACACTTCACTCCATGGAATGATTTAAATTTTCCTATGAAAAAAGGATCAATAGGTTTCATCATTAGCAAAGAGATAAAGGATAGTTACCAGTAAAACAATCATGTGTTCTAGATCATGATATGATATAAATGAATGAGAAATTTCCTTGTGAATCCATGATAACACATGATAAGGGTTGTAAGAAGTGCCCAATAATTTGAACCCATGCTTAGTCATGGCCATGGAAATAGGATTATAAATAATGGGAACATGAGTCAAAGTTATATAAGGCATGGAAATTACAAGTATACTCATGATAAGAGAGGAATCATAAGGCTATGTAACGATGTAATAAACCCTAATGCCTTGTAATGACGTCATATATTAATATATGAACAAGAGCCACATGGTAGAAATGTCCATGACATAGCAAGGACAATAGATATAATTTCTATACAAAGAAATTATCGGCATATGGCTATGATGGAAAATTTTTGCTATAAATAAAACTTTTATGCAGATATGACATCAAATTACATGTATCCCTGATATTTGATAACTATAGATCATTGCAAGCTAGCAAATATCTTTAAATATCATATGCATAATTGCATAACAATTACAAGTTTATACAATATGTGAATAAGTATATGCATAGCATATTTTTCCTACAATACAAATATTATATTATACATTATATTTTGCATGTAACAAGGAAAAAGAAGAAAGACACTCACCTAGAACAATGAGACAATTCTTGCAAGCACAACCACTTTTTCAAGTAGGAAAAGTAAAAACAAGTTCTATTTCAAAAGATACAAGTGACGAAGATTACACATAACTATTCTTTTAAAATATGAGCTGCATAGAATACTTATAGAAGATAAGAAGGTCGTGCTCAAATAAAACTAAAAAAGAATTCAAAGTTCATTTCTTTGGTTTGCCAAAATAAAGCAAAAAATCGAAACAAAGAACTGAATTGGCACATTTATTTCAGCTAATATTTGCAAATATGCATTGTTGTTAAACAAAGATAAAAAGAACTGATAATTATACTTTCTCATAATTTTAAGTTCAAGAGTAGTTCCTTACATGAATCCTTGTATTTGCACTCATTTACACAAAACAATTACAAGTTATATTCAAGTTTTTTTAAGATTAAAAGTTATTCATGGCACTTAAACTATATCTATGTTTTCAATTTCAAGAGACAACTTAATTGGAGTAAATGAGTGCTAAATGGGTTGTTTCTAATGCACAAAGAGTTTCAATGCTACATAATTTCAAGGTCTCATCATTGACATAAAAAAATGAGAAAATAACTAACTCAATGGAACAAGTTCTATTCGTTGTTGCTATAATTGCATTGTTGATTGAAAAGATTCCATGTAGCTATTAGCATATGGGCATATTTTTCATTTCACAATATGGAAAGCAGAGCTACAATATGAAATCCATGCATATTTGGCATTATGGTAAAAACATATTGTGATCGATGCAATCTTCAAGTCATATGACCAAATTGAAAATATATTTAATATTGTGATCGATGCAATCTTCAAGTCATATGACCAAATTGAAAATATATTTAATATTACAGTGTGATGCTATAAAATTGATGCACATTTTGCAACATCTGGAGCTATATGCAACGATCGAGTTCCATGATCAAATTGAAAACATACTCAATACTACAGTTGATGTTCTAAATCAAAAGAACATTTTCAACACAGGATACTGAATTTGGTCCAAGTGCATAATGACATGAGAAGCATGAGCATAAATAATTTGACAGTGTGATAGAAAAACCAGAAAAACAGAAAAGCATGTTCTTGTGGCCACTTCCAATAGAATCATAGGGCTAGTTTGCAATGTTCAAGATATATATCAAATTGCAAACGTGCTTGAGATCACAGTCAATGTTCTAAAATGAAAGGAATCCACATTTCCCAGTATCAATTAGCCGAGAAGCAGAAATTCGGTTTGCACACTTTTCACGAAAATCGTGGTTGCATTAATCGTTTAACATTGTGACAATGAAACAGAGATGCATGCATTTTTGACATTGCAGTAAAAACATATTCTTAAGGATGCAATGATCAATTCATATGACCAAATTGCAAAAACATTCTATATTATAGCGCATGCTCTAAAATCGATGCACATTTTGTAGCATCAACAACTGCATGCAATGAGAAAGCCCCACAATCAAATTGCATACATACTCGACACTCCATTTGATGTTGGAAAACAGAAGCACATTTTTCAGCACATGCTATTGAATTTGGTCCAAGTGCATAATAACATGGGAAACACTAACATAAATCATTTGACATTGGCACTCTAAAATTGAAGCAACTTTTGCAGCACAGACTATTGAAAGATAAAGGGAAACAATATAATCCTAAGGTGTAGAAAGGAGATAAAGAAAGTAGAGGGGAGGATCTAGTTGAAAAACATCGAGTTTTGGCAATTTGACTCCAAGAAGAAAGAAACATCAATTTTGGAATCTTTTAAAGTGAATTCACAACCAAAACCTGAATTTATTGACAAAGTAGGGTTATTCTCTTTTGATTGAAATACTGAATGGCTGCTAGATTTTGGTGCATCTTTTCATATGATTGGAGATAGATTTGTATTTGTTGATTTTTTATAGGTAAATAGATTAGTCCAAGAAATTACTATTGGAAATAAAGTGAAATCAGATGTTTTGAGAACTGAATATGTTCATTTAAGAAATGGATATTTGAAAAATGTTTTGTTAGTCAAAGGATTAGGGGCCAATTTTACATCAATATAAAAATTTGTTCAAGATAGTTATGAATTTGTTGCTTCAACAGATCAAGGCATTAATAGAGAAATAAAACACCTAGACTCTAAGGAACCATTGATCATGATGCTGGCCTCTTTAAGCTAACTAGTTTTGTTGGTGATGGAAGTATACCATCAGGTGCACCTTTGATCTCTCATACATATTATATGTCCAAATTGTGGCATGATTGACTTGGACATAGATGATAGATAATAGCATGGTTAAAATAGATCAACAAAAAACAACTCCAGAAGGTGTTTGTGAAGGCTATGCTTTAGGGAAGTAACATCAAGATCCTTTTCCTTTGGGAAAAGTATGGAGAGCTAGAGTTCTCAAGATGCAACCTATAGTTATGTTAGTGGGTTCTTATAATTATTGAATGACCCATATGATGTTTTTTATCCTTCCAAAGTATTAATGATTTTAGTGTCATGACACATTGAAATTCAATGCTTATTACATGTATAAATATTTCCTATGTGGCCTTTTAGTTCACTTTTTTTATGGAATGTTCATGATAACAAAGATTTAAGTTCAATTTCAAGTCACCATAGTTCAACAAAAAATGGAAATTTACAAACTAAAATAGTAGAACAGATCTCTGGCAACCAAGCAAATCTGATGAGCCTTGAATGAGGACAACCAAAAAGTTTGAGAAATAGCTTAAAAAAACATTTTGAAACTGCCCAGCATATAAAGTGGAAGAAATATCACGACATCTTCTAGGGAAAAGATGATTATCTACTCAGTAACGAATTGCAATCAAATAAGACAACAAATCCAAAAATCCTATTATATTCTTTCAATTCCATGCAATATCTCCAGTTTGAGGAAACTGACCCAACAATACCACAATCTAAAAACCATTTAAGTTTTCCAAAAAGGATACTCAAAACTCATTAATTTTGTTGTCTGTAGACAACATGAATTAGCTTTTTACTAGAAATAATTTACATCTTAATGGATTTAAGTTATCTACAGCTTCAACCTGTCAGAATCCATAGCCAGTCATGTTGGCTTATCATATGCTGACCCAGGGGGTTTTTAGTAAAGACCCAGGTTCTTCGCGGTTTCCCTTTGACCAACAAAACCCCTTTGCATCGGCCCTTTCGACAACAACCTGCGACCAGGTTGAGGTCTCACCCGAGGTGTATCTATGGGGTACTACGGAATCAAGTTTACACAGTAGGTGATGAGTTTTTTAGACTGGCGTACTGCGCAACATGACACAGGACGTGTGCTGTGGGGCAAGACTGCGCGGCGATAGACGACACGGCGGTCCGCACCTCTAAATTCTACTTCCATGGAATTTCGTTGTGATTGCAGCCGATGCAGTTCACACTAAGACTTGAAATACTTGCAGTTAACTAGAGTACTGGAGTTATTAACACTCAATCGTTCATCCATTCACTTAGGGTGTTCGCTGCTCAAGCATGTGCCGTGGAGACAGTCCAACTACCATGCATTCTCCCTACTACGTAATGTGAAAGTGCTTAAACAATATCTAACACTTAGCCGAATAACTGATTCATTACTGCTTCATAAATAGAGGCCAAACATTCACCATTCATCTATTCATGCAGAACTTAACATATTATTTCCATATTCTCCTGATGGCAAATACATATAAAAGTCTTATCATAATGGTATGCAAGGGAAAATTCAGATATTCATTCACAGGAAGCAGATAAATGCAAAATACACAACACAATCATAATGCACAGTATCTAACGTGGTTCAGTTCCCTGGGTGGGAAGCTACATCCACAAGAACTGTTGTTATATATATCTTTTGGGAAGGGCATAACAGTTCTTAGTCTGCAGACTCTCTTCTCTCTCAAATAGGTCTCTGCGCACTCAGCTGCAGATCCTTTACAATATATTTTCTGATAAAAGGTTTTACAATGCTCAATACTAAACCTCTAACCCTTTCCCATACAAAAATGCCTCCTTTTATAGATCATGCCCGTAGGTCATGTCTTTACAATGCTAAAGGCCAAAACCCTTAGGGTTTCCAAAACTGCTACGGTTTCTCTAAACTGAACTACTGGCCTCTGGTAGCGAGTGCTCCATTGTGGCGATCCTCCACGCCTTCATCCTATCGCTATTGGCCTTTTTGTTGCACGCACGCCACCAAGTCACTTTCCTCGAGCTGCTCTTCCTCTAACGGCCTCGTACAGCTGGCTCAGCTCCCAGTCACTTTCATCAAACTGTTCTTCCTCTAACGACCTCGTACACCTGGCCGCCGCTCGGCCTCCCTGGAGCATCTTTGCCAAAACTAGACCGCCGATGGTCTAACCGGTACCCGTGCCTGTCCTCCGTCCAGCACTCTGCTTTGTCGGCTCCACGTGGACTGGTCACTTCGCAGCACTACTTCCTCGGAGCACTGATCTTCGCAGCACCCTTCGAAGTACTGCCAAAATTTGGTTGCTGCGCTCAACTTCGCAACATCCCCAACACTTGTACAAATTGTATTTTTGTTGAGCTACGCTCAGCTCTGCAACTAAAACTACTTATGTTATCAAAATTTGGTCCAACTTGGGCCAGGCCCAACATGCCCCTAACACTTACATGTGGCTCTTCCTCGAGCCACCTTCAGCTTCGGCCTTTTTTATCTGCTCTGTGACCTACAGAGCTAGCTTTGCCGTGAATTCATTTAATGTGCAAACCAGCTTCTCCATTGTTTCCTTTGTACCATGCTCGACTTGGATGACTGTGTCGAGCATCTCCGCAGTTATTTATTGTCCAATCTATCCTTCCACATTCTCCTGGTTCTCACACAGGTCCTTGAGTTTGTCTTCAATCTGCTGCGATATTGCAATGGCATCCTGCAGTAGTGGTTGGGACTGATCATCCATCGTAGTCTCTTTCTCCCTTAAAGCTTGTAGCTCCTTTTTTCAAGTTGGTTATTTCCCTGTATTTCGGAAGCCTATCTCTGGCTGGAAGGGCCTTGACTTCTATATCTAGCTTCTCCAGTGCGGCCTACTTTTCCTTGACTGCAGTCTTTACTTGCAGTAGCCCTGGATCCTCTTCGAGGGAAGTGAATGCCTTCGAAGTTGCAGTAAATAAATCTTGGCACTTAGCCACATCCATTGCAATATTCTGCGCTGCGGCCGTTACCGCTTGCTCCCTTAACTGCTACTCAGTTAATGGTATCTTTGGATTGATTTTTGCCTCAGGGCGGTAATATCAGCCTCATGAAGAATCTCCTTGTACAGTATTTCTGTCTTCAGAAATTTCACCATATCTCCCATTCTCAGAACGGTGTCCGCAGGATCGCTCTGGGCTCGAAATCTTCAATGTCATATGCGACAGAAGTAATAGTGGCCTCCAATCGTAGCCGAGGGTACTGTTCATCGTGCAGTTGCATATCTGTGCGCGAGCTAGACTCCTCGAGTCGCCTATTTGCGGCTTGTAGCTTAGCTTGGGACTTCATCGAATCAATGGTCCTTTCATGCATTTCGTCTACAACTTGTAGGCGCAAAAAGTGCAAGCCAGGTAACGGAATCTTGGCCAGGTCGATTTCTACCCACTCAACACCCTTTGTATCCAGAATCACTTGTTCTGACATTGGCAGTGTTATGCTCATTGGGTCTAGATGAATGAGCCGAGTCTTCGCTAGCAACGTCATGGCTAGCTACGGTGGTGTCTGCTGCGAGGTTTCTCCCGACCTCCATTCTGATTCTGTGTCATGCGGCAAAGGTAGCCTTTTCTGGACATCGTCCATCTTCTACATGAGCCCTTACAGTGCGAGCCAATTCTTTTGTAGGTCATCCTATATGGCCTTGTCCTTTTTCTCTTTGTCTATCATCAGCTCTTCCATTTGTTCTGTGACTTTTTCGGCAATCATGTCGAAATATTCCTCATGAAGCACTGTTTCTGACTGACTCTTGGTTGCTTTCATCTTCTTCCGCGCCTTTGGCTTTGGCGGGCTTTCAGGTTCTTTCCTTTTTCCTTTTTCCTCAATGATTGGGCATGGCCATGGGATTGTTTCATCTTCTTCTGAATCGGTCGGAACATCCATGACCTCGACACGGAACTCTTCCAGCTAGTCCCTCATGAGGATGTCGATGTCTTCCTCATACATATGGTAATTACCCGCATACCATTCCGGCTTCTTCATGTTTGGTTTGGGTGAAATAAAAATACAACGCATGTCCGCATGAAAATCGATCATGCGAATGTATTTTGACGTTACCTGCTTTGTAATGCATGATGTACGGGTGATCACCTTGCGTAGCTGGGTGTAATACTGGTAGAAGACTTCCGCTATCACGTGTTGTCGCTCCGCATTCAAATTTTCCCAAAGGTTGGCATATCGAACTCCTTTGGGATCATTGGTGTCTGCAATTACGCCGACATGGTCCTTCGGGTCCTTCCATCAGACAAAGGTGATCAGGATAATCAACCATGTGAAGTGGAATTGACCTCCATTCTCCTGGGTGTCTTTGAGTTCGTCCAAGAACTCATTGAGAAGGTACTAACAGCAATTGAACTCGGTTCCTTCAGCCACCGCGGCACCGAGTAGTACTATGCCCGTAGGCACCTCCGGAGGCCTGGCTGTTCTTAGGATTTTTCCGGCCAACAACTGTGTAACAAACTTTGTCACTCTATCTTCGATTTCTTCTGTCGAAAAACCTCTTTTTCCTTTCACCAATGCGTGGCTTTTATTCATCTTTGCGACAGCTTCTTTTTCCTCAGTCTTCCCTTGGAAGAACTGCTTGAGGTCCTTGTCGTGCTTGCTTAGTCCTGTGATACGGTGGATTAAGTCGATGGTCAAATCAACATTTCTGTCTAGCCAACGGTATCCCTGATGGATTTACGCCATCAAAATGCGAAACACCACATTGACTTCTGTTGAATGATCAAAATGGGGTAATCTCAGCAGGTTCAGTAATCTTGACTGGACTACTGGTGTCAGCCAGCTTTCGACGACCAAGTTAAGTATGGCTTTACCATCTTTATTCCAGCACATGTACTAGTTAGGCTGGAAGTGTGGGAACTTGGGATCATGGGGTTCTTCCTTCTGCACTCCCAGGAGGTCATAGTCTTCCCACTTACACTCTGGGATCTTTCCTAGCAAGTTCTGGGCACATGTACTAACGATTGCTAACACAGGAGTGAGCACATGAAAATTCTAAGTGTTTGGTAATGCCCGCGAGTCCTTATGCAACATTACTTATAGGCACAGGTGAGTCCTCCCACGCCTTCCAATGGCTAGATGAACATTAAATTTGGTTTCCGTTGGCCAAATTCAGTAGATCCTTCAGTCCCTTTCTTCGTCAGCGTGTTCAGAACGGCTAGCTTTCCATTAAATGCTGAAGCGGTTGTTGACAACGGTCATATAACGACTATTTTTCTCATGGCCAGTGTAACGGATATTTTTGTGAGAGCTGCACCGAGCTACGTAGCAGGCCATCTCTGATCCTGCTCAGTTACTTCGCAGTGTCGATGTTTCATCTGCGTGGCTCCCCTTTTTCTTTTCTTTCTTCTTTTTTTTTTTTTTTTTTGTGTACAGCTTCAGTAGTGCTGCGCGGGACATACATTGTCCTACTTATCGTACATGTACAGACTCCTTTTCATTTCCAGTGTCCAATTTCAAATGTACTTGACACTTAGAAATTTCTCCCTCTGTTTATCATTCAAGATTTTGTGAAGCAAGACTATCGTAATACAGCTTTAGTCTACTCCCATTTATCAAACTTGGTAAAGTCTTGCCAGCTAAGGTGGCTAATTGGACTACACCAGTGTTAGTAACATGTATCATAGTATATGGACCAAGCCAATGCATCTTAAATTGACAAGCAAACTTCATGAATTTGCTATCATACAAGAGGACTAGGTCACCTACCTGAAAGGACTTGTTCTTTATACGGCAATCATGCCATGCTTTCTTGTGGTCTTTTTGCACTTGTTGGTGAAAGCCTGCGATGAAGCGATCTTCCTCCAATCCAACCAAGTGTAGCAATCTTTCTTCTAGCACTGCATGATCTGCCATCCCTGTAAATGCAACGATTCTCAAGCTGGGGACAATATACTCCATTGGCATTATAGCCTCCTGTCCATAAGCCAACCGAAAATGTGTGTGTCCTGTCAATTTCTTGCAAGTGGTCCTGTATGCCCATAAAACAGATGAGATGCGTAGATCCCAGTGATCTCTATTCACATTGCAGATCTTAGTGAGCGCATTCTCGAGTATTTTATTGAAAGCCTCAACAGTGCCATTCGCCTGTGGATGAGATGGGGTACTGCGCTGATGATGGATGTAGAATTCCTCTATGAGAGCTTCGATAGTTCTGTTCAAAAAGTGAGTGCCTTGATCACTCATCAAAATCTTCAGGCATCCAAATTGTGAAAGTATATCTTCAAAAATGAACTACGCAGCAGTACCGGCACTGCAGTCCTTTACTAGTTTTTCTTTCGCCCATCTAGTGAGGTAATCAATAGCAGTAATGATGTACCTCGCACTAGTTCTTTTCCCTGGTAATCAATAGAAGCTAGCAGTTGTAGGTGGGTTGGTGAAAAGTAGTAATTAAATTTTTAGAAATCAGTTCAAATTTTTTAATAAGATAGATCTAATTGAAAATGTGAATATCTTCAATAAATCTTCTGGAGTGCTTCCAACTTCATCTTCGCACAATCCTGATTTGTTCTACATGTGGGGAGATCAAATTGAAAATGTGAATATCTTCAATAAAACCTCTGAAGTGCTTCCAACTTCATTTTCACACAGTCCTGATTTTCACACAATCCTGATTTGAGTACCTCTAGTACTACCGATGTTCTACATGTGGGGATTCCTCGTCGGGAAAAAAATGTTCACTCAAATATGGATGAATTCAAGGATTGACGGACTTATGGCAGCACAGGGGTACACAACGTGTTGAATCAATTTGGGAATAACTTTATAGCATGTCAAGCACAACGTAATGAATCAATTTGCGAATACCTTTATAGCATCTCAGAGCCTCTGGGCCAAGTAGACTTTTAAAACATAGAAGTCAGACCTACCTATGTTTACAACAGGATGCAAGAAAGGAGATTTCGGGAATAATTCATATGAATTACTTCAGCTATGTTTACAGGGATCAAAGGAAAGAGACCATAAGCGACATTATTGCTCTTTCAGGAGGATTCTAACAAATGTTGACAGGAATAGGAATATATAAGGAAGATGTGATGAAGTCTATCTCCAAGGAATAACTTTTGCAGGTGATATGCAATCAAAGAAATCTCTTGGCCTAGATTGCTGGCCCATGGTTAAAATCAAGTTTATCTCCAAGGAAGAACTTTTGTAGATATAATATCCAAAGAAGGAAACCGATTGACCTAGATCATGGCGCAGGGAATTTTTTAAGAACATCTTTAATCTCCTTGGAAAATAATATGCTCTTTTCTTGCTGTTAACGAATCTAGGTTGTAAGATCTATGTAATATTTGATTCTACTTTTGAATATCAATAGTATGATTTTTTTCCCTCGAAAAAAAATAGAATCTGGTCTTCAGATCCACTTACGATCTTAAGGGAAATTTCACTATGCGAGGCTCTTAATGAATCTAGTTCTGAGTTCATGAGCTAGTTCCTCTATTGGTGATATTTTAGGCCCATCTCTTTATGTAATCATCCACATAGTTATAATGAAAATGAAAAAACTCACCAATGTTGTCCAAGCATATCTCTTGAGAGTAGATAAACTTTCCTAATCTAGTCAAATTTAAGAGAGCATTTGTATGGTTTAGGAGTATTGGTTTTAATGTAGTCAAATTTAACATAATATTGGTATAGCTTAGGAGTGTTGGATTGATCTTGACTAGGTCATAGATTATTTAAGATTGTTTTAATTTGATTAATGAATGTGTTAAGAGTTGATAGTTGGTGGTTTAGGGGTCATTGTATTTGTTCATGGTATTACATATGATGAAGCTTATTTAATGGCTTGATATACTTCACTTAAGTGAGCATCATGGAATGAGATCAATTGGCTGGGTCACCTTTGGCCTTATGTGGGTGCTCAAAGTAGCCATTGGTGAACAGCCATGTTGAGAGTAACGAGACTCCATAATGTATTGTAATCATTTGTTAATTGTTGAATAATACATTGAATGTGGTTTGGAATGTGGGTTTTTTTTGCTATAAGAGTTTTCACAAAGAAGTCATGTTGTCTATTTCTTTTATTTAATTGTGCTTCTCTCATGGAGTACTGTAAGAAGTGTGTTCAACACCTTTTTTTCCTTACGTTTGGTATCAAAGTTTGATTACCTTGAATCCAAGTTCTTAGAGACAAGGTATTTTGTATGGGCATGTGCAAGCTAATGAGGGTCACTTTTGGCATATTAGATACAATAGAAAACTGAAAAATGAGGCATCCCTCAACTTACTTGGTTTTTTTGAGATATTTACACAAGATATCTTGCATCGATTAAAAAAGGTAAAATGTAGGAAATTGAGTCACGTTTCTGAATATATAAGTTTTAAGTATTGAAAATTTACATAACTATGTCAAATTTCATCTTTTCTAATAGTCACTTTTATTTTTTTGGCAAATGATAATGTATATGGTTTTGTGGGTGCAACCTTTGAGTGCCTAAATGATGGTTTCAGGCTACAAAAATTGGTCTACATCTATGGAACCCGTATCACTAGTGCACACTATTTTTCCAAAATTAAAGGTTTAATTTTTATTTTTATTTTTAATAATGTAAATGATCAAACCTCGAGAATGGTACGTCAAATGTGGATGCATCCTTTGAAGGTCTTAATGCAGTTATTTTGACTTGGATTTTTTTATAGCATGTAGAGGTCAGTGTCTACTAGTGCAACATACAATTGTTTTTAAAATTGGTTGTGAAATGAAAAAGGTACGGAATAAACACTAACATCATGTTTTTTGACTTAAGGAATGATGACATAAGAAAATTAGGAGCAAATAGAAAATCTCAATATTTTTTTTTGAATTACATATTTGGAATCTGCATAAAAAATGCTATCTATGCGTAAAATTTCGCCAATAATGGTCAAGTATTTCATGTTGTAGAGAGTGGTGAAAAAAATGCATATTGAGAAAAATGGTGGAAATGCCTAATTAGCTATGGTTCAGTAAATTCTATAGCACATGTTTGGTATCTCCGAACAAACCACATAGAACTTTGGTTGACACGTGGGCGCGGGAGGATGGGGTAATTAGGTGCTCACTAACGCGCATGCATTCTATTTAAATTCAAATATTTTGATTGGCGCGCTTGGTGTTAGACGAAACGCACGCGCATTATTAACTCCACAAGTTTATGTTTTTAAGTGTTGAATGGAGATAAAGCGGGTGTTGTTCCCTCAGTGGTTTAATTTTATGTTTCTGGTAAACTTTAAAGTAGTTAAGCTTTCTTCTCCAGTACCTTGATATTCTAATGTGGCATGTATCTCTACCTTTTCATCATTTCTTTCAATTTTGTCCATTACTTTCTTAACATTATAATAATCCATGAAGCACCCTTATAGCTCTGCAATGCATTACATGTATTTGAGAATGTATTTGCTTGAATGGTAGAGAATTCTCTTACAACAATCAAGCATTGCTACAAATACCCTTGGAGTACTCTTATGCATTAATTTTCTACATCTAGACAAATTGTTACTATTCTATCTTGTGGATAGCATTTCATGCTTATCTAATTTTTTTATGCCTACTCACTAAGAAGTGCATTTTATTGTCTTCTCGTGTGATAGACAGTTTTCTCAAAATTACAAGGCACTCTTTCATGACTGGTTGGAAATTGCATGATATGGTGAATACTGGATTAATAAAAGTATAAATGGGTGAAATAAATAAGTCAACATGTTGGGAATATAATCCTTGGTGTTTGGATTATCTCCCTAGCAGAAGATCAAAATTCCTAGGTGAATGGGAAAAGTCATTCTAGAGTGCAAGAATCCACTGAGATGAACCCAAGGGACATTCTCATTCTATTAATACACATCTAATTAATGAGAATAAATATGTTTTAACACCTCTCTTTTGTATTCTTTGTGTGTAACTGCTTATCTACCCTCTACGTTGTCCTCCATCTTGTGCTCTGCTAAGATTGAATGTTCCCTTCCAGAACTTGAACATTCCTCCATCCTACTACCCAGTCTATCACCCATCTTTGCATAGGCTTCTCTCTGCAAAGAAATTGAACCCCAAAATCGTTTCACCTGATCTAGTCTGCAAAAACCAATGCACTGCTCCCTCTCCATATGTGTGAAGTCTCTCCATTGGAGTGAAGAGTCTCTACTTCTTGTCATTCTTCTTTTCTGAGATGCACCATCATGTAATCTGCTAGTGAAATCCGTTGAAGATTCATGGTGAATTCTGTTGAAGATTGTAATCTTTTCTCTTTCTCGATTGTACAAACCCTAATCCATGACTGTATATTGTGTGAGTTCCCTCTTTCTCTCTGCGATTTGGTGCATTGGTGAACTCGATGTAAACTCGAAGGTAGCGTGAACCCACCAGAGATCACTCTTTATTCTTGGTGATAGTGCTTGAGACTCCTTAGAGCTCCCAATGAAGGATATAAACTTCATCCAGTAGCATCCATGCACAATGGTCAGGATGCAATGGTCGAGATGCAATGGTGTGGGTGCGACCTCTCTCAATAGATTGAAGTAAATACACAGTATATATTTCTTTTTATTATCAAACTTGGCAGAAACCCCAACTTTTAATTTCGTAGAGATTAACTTTGCAGAACTTGGATTCGCACAACTTGTCTTCGCACTAAATTTACTTCACACCTATGCGAAGCTTGCACTTATGTGGAACTCTTAACTTGTGCGAAATACCTAACTTTGCGGAGTTCTTTACTTGAAGATATTTTTACTCCGCGTAACTTCTCAACTTACGAAATACTTTGACCTTCGACAAACTCACTCTTAAAAAAACTTTATATAAAGATATTTCTTGCTAAAACATAAGAACCCCAACATTTAAGTGAAACTTATGTCGAAGTTACTTTGCATTAAATTAGAACTTTTACCACCATGAAATATATATGGAAATCTTGGTTTCTTTTACAAATAGTAAATGTAAACAACATTTACACAGTTGAATATGAAGAATATGTGTGGCATGCATTAACCAACATTCTTGAGAATGAACACAAATAACTATAGACTTATATATTACCGTAGTAAAACAAACAACATTGCCGCACTTACAGAGAGATGAGTTTTACTTCAATCTTTCACCATTTTACAGAGCTTGGGCTCGTAATATATTTCAAGACCAATCTCTTCTTCTCCTTTCACTCCTACATCTCTGCTTAATCCTATGAGAGAGTTTTTCATTTATACACAAACTTAAGATCGCTTCGCCTAGAAGCTATTGAACTCCATTAAAGATTGCAATTAATTTCTACCTAAGAATTTGACTTACAGAATACAAACGCAGTTGAATAAATACTATGAAGTGTGCACGAAGCCTTCTGACAGATTGTCTAGTTGTCTAACGTATCTGTGACTTCTGCGCACTGAAAAAACGTCTGTCAGTGTGACTAATAGAACCAGCGTGAACTAGATGAGCATTCAGCTCGTAATTAATTTCTCCAACACTCCCCCTTAATTATGAGTAGATGGGGATCATACAACAAAAATAAAATTTTACAAAATGTTTCAAAGCTGAAACATGCTCTGTGCATGACGAAGTTCACTATGCAGAACTTGTCACTCCCAAACAACTTCGCAGATATTAGAATGTGTCCCTTGCCAATGGTTTTGTAAGTATGTATGCTACTTGATATTCAGACCTACAAAATTCTAAAGAGATTTCCTTTTTATTTATCAATTCTCTGATAAAATGATAGCTTGTGTCGATGTGCTTGGTTCTCTTATGGTACACATGATTCTTTGACAGTGCAATAACCAAATTGTTGTGCAGTAAATGACTGTGGGCTCTTGCTAGTTCTGCGATAGATAACTTAATGTCCTCCACATCAAAACAACTTGACATGCAGTGCTTGTAGCTATGGCATACTCTGCTTCCTGAAGAGAGAATTACAATGGGTTGTTTCTTTGAAGCCCATGATACAACACCTGTTCCTACATGAAATGTATTCCCAGATGTGCTTTTTCTGTCATATATGCTGCCTCCATTGTCGCTGCCAGTGTAGCCAATGAGTTTGAAATTTTCTGAGGTTGAATACAGAATACCAAAGTCTTTTGTTCCACTTACATACCTCATAATTTGTTTACTTGCTTGTCAATGAGATTCTTTTGGTGACTCCATGAATCTTAAGATTAAAATGACTCCATACATGATGTCTGGCCTTCTTGCAGTAAGATACATAAGGCTACCAATGAGCATTTTGAACAATGTACGATCTACATTGGATCCATCATCATCCTTGCTTAATTTCAAACTTGTTATCACAGGTGTTGGAGTAGTCTAACATCTTAAATCTATTCAAGACATCACTTGCATATTTCGACTGAGATATAAATGTACCATTTTTAGGCTGTTGGACTTCAATGCCCAGAAAATACTTCATAAGCCCCAAATTAGTCAATTCAAATTCACTTTCCATGACTGATCTAAATTCCTCTATGCCAAAATCACCAGTAAATATTAAGTCATCTACATACAAGCAGACGATTAGCTTATTACCTTGCTTGTTGATTTTTGTGTACATCGTTGGCTCACATTCACTTCTGTGAAATCCATTCTGAATGAGGTAAGAGTCAATGCGACTGTACCAAGCTCTAGGAGCTTGCTTCAAACCATAGAGTGCCTTTTTCATCCTATATACTTTGTGTCCTTGTCCTGGAACTTCATAGCCTTGTGGTTGCTCCACATATACTTCTTCCTCCAAATAACCATTTAAAAATGCAGATTTGACATCCATTTGATAAATAGGCCATGTCTTATGTGTTGCGATGGCCCAAACAGTTCTGACAGTGTCCATTCGTGCTACAGGTGCAAAAGTTTCATTGAAGTCTATGCCAGGCTACTGTGTGAATCCTCTTGCTACCAATATTGCCTTGTTCTTCTGCACATTTCGATCAGCATCTTGCTTGGTCTTATAAATCCATTTGATGCTTATCACATCCTTATCGATAGGAACATCGACTAATTCCCATGTTTGATTCTTCTCAATGCATTCTATTTCTTCATCCATAGCTTGTGCCCAAAATTTATTTTCAACAGCTTCTTCAAATGTTAGCGGATCATTAATTTGAGAAAATAATGCAAAAACAAAAAATAAATTGGGTGTACCAGTCTCACATATCTCACGCAGACTTCTTGTCTTTGTCGGAGTTGCTAGTGTCGAACTCTGTGATTTGCTTGATGGAGTTTTCTGCGCTCTTGGTGTGCTTGTCGGAGTAGTTTAAGCTGTGACTTGTGTCGGAGTACCTTGTGTTGAAACATATCACGCTGTCTTGGGAGTAGACGGAGCTACAACATTCTAATTCACATGCGTAGTTTCAACCACATCCTCTGTGATGTCATCATGCTCTACATGTGACACAATTTTAACATTCTTCTCTACATTTCCATCCCATGCTTCATTTTCTACAAACTGAACATCTCGACTGATAATAAATTTTCTTGCAACAATATCATACAACTTATATGCTTTTGTGTCATCAGAATACCCAATAAAAATGCATTTTTGTCATTTATTATCTAATTTCCTTCTTAGCTCATTTAGAACATGTGCTTATGCTACACAACCAAAAAATTTTAAATGCGAAACACTATGTTTCATACCTATCCATGCTTCCTGCGGAACTTTGTTCTTTGCGCTCTTTCTTGGACATTCGTTCATGATGTAAACAGCAGTTGCCACTGCTTCAGCCCAGTATTCATTCGACATATGCATGGTTGCCAACATACTGCGCGCGATCTCCATAATGGTTCTATTTTTCCTTTCTGCGATACCATTCCGCTGCGGTGTATACCTCACAGTGAATTTCCTATGTATGCCATGATTTTTAAAAAAGTTTAAGAAATCATTTGAAGCATACTCACCACCTTTGTCTGTTCTTAAGATCTTGATGTTGTAACTACTCTGCTTATCCACAAATGCCTTGAACTGCTGAAAACATCCAAACGCATCAGATTTATGTTTTATAAAATATGCCAATGTTTTCTTGTCAAATCATCAATAAATGTGAGAAGATAAGTGCATCCTCCCATGGACGGTGTTTGCATCGGTCCACAAATATCAGAGTGCACAATTTCAAGTAATGTGCGAGCTCTATATGACTTTCCGATTGGAAAAGTATCTCTGTGTTGTTTTCCAAAAATACAGCATTCACAAATTCTCTCTGGCTTTTCAATCAATGGAAATCATTTAACCATGTCCTTCATATGCAGTAGCTTCAACCCACCAAAATTCAGATGTCCAAATATAAAGTGCCATAACTAGGATTCATCCTTTATTTATGTCTGAAATGCAGCTTGCATTTCACTGTCTTTTTCTTCCTTTGCACGATGAATTTATGCTTATTTACTTTCTGCTTTGAACGAAGTTCCATAATTTTCAGTCTATCTTTCATGAACAACTTGAGTTGTTTTTCCTTTTATGATTGGTCTTATCCTCAAAGGAAACAAGCGATTTCTTGTCATCTGCACTTCGACAATTAACTGATTGCTTGGATATATGTCTTTGATCACACAACGCTTTCCTATCATGTGAACTCTATAACCTTTTTCCATTAGCTATCCAATGCTCATCAAATTATGCTTCAAACCTTGAACGTAATAAACATTAGGCATAAATTTATGCTCCCCCTGTTTTGTTAGAATATCTACAGTATTATTTCCAAGTGTGACATCAGTTTGAACTGATTTATCTAGACTAGAAAATAGATTTAAATTACCAGTCATGTGATTGCTACAGCTAGAGTCTAAATACCATATTTCATTTGGACTTTCTTGGACAACATTGCATTCAAGTGGAGATGCACATGCTAAGAATAGTGAGTTGTTCGGTGTGCTTCTATTGCTTGAATGTGTTTGGCCTTTCTTTCCTTGGTCATACTGCTTCTTCTTGCATTCATATGCGAAGTGCCCATACTTCTTACAGTAATGACATTGAATTTTTTATTTATCATACCCTGTCCACTTGGCTAACTAGGCATCTGATTCTGACCTCTTCTAGCGACACGTGCAGGGCTACTGCTATGACCTCCTCTGAAAGAACTTCTTCCTTTGCCTCTAGAGTTTGATCTTTCCCTGCCTCTTCCATGACTTATGGATGACTATGCTGCAAATGCACCTTCCAGTGATGTATATGAACTGTTGATTCTATGTTCATGATTGAGTAATGAGGCTTGCAATTCTTCAATAGTAAATATGGATAGGTCTTTGTTTTCCTCTAGGGTCACAACTAAAGATTCAAATGTCTTTGGAAGAACTCTAAGAAATTTTTCAACAACTCTTTGGTCACCTAGATTTTCTCCATGAGACTTTATTTGATTAACCAAACCAATAACATGATTATAGACTAAGTCTACTAACTTTGTTTATTTGATTGACAGAGATTCAAAATCTCTTCTAAGGATTTGTAGTTCGGTAGTCTTTAGCTCGTTCAAACCTTCATAGGAAGTTTCCAGTGTGTCCCACACTTCCTTAGCTTACGTCGTTGTTGCTACTCTTGGGAGTATGGATTCATGTGTCACTTGATGTATGTGGAACAATGCCTTTCCATCTTTCTTCCTTTGTTCCCTCAAGACATCCTTCTCAGCTTGTGTGAGATTGTTGTATGCTGCAAGATCTATTGGTTCTGCATAACCATTCTGGACTATTTCTCATACATCTTGACCTTTAAACAAAGCTTTCATAGATAGAGACCAATATTCATAATTTTTACCATAAAATATTGGAGTTTTCAAATTACCCAAAGTGGAAGCCATTCTTAATCACTTTTCCCTTTTGCAATTAGAATTTCTTTTCTCTGTAAACTAAGCTCTGATACCAGATCAAGGGGAAAAGCACACGGCACAGTCAATTAAAAATTAACTGCGCAGTAGATATTTCTTTTTATTATCAAACTTGGCAGAAACCCCAACTTTTAATTTCGTAGAGACTAACTTCGCAGAACTTGGATTCGCACAACTTGTCTTCGCTCTAAATTGACTTTGTAGTAAATTAACTTCGCACTAAATTTACTTCGCACCTATGCGAAGATTGCATTTATGCGGAACTCTTAACTTGTGCAAAATACCTAACTTTGTGGACTTCTTTACTTGAAGATATTTTTACACCACGTAACTTCTCAACTTTACGGAATACTTTGGCCTTCGACAAACTCACTCTCAAACAAACTTTATATAAATATATTACTTGCTAAAACATCAGAACCCAAACATTTAAGTGAAACTTATGTCGAAGTTACTTTGTGTTAAACTAGAACTTTTTCCACCGTGAAATATATATGGAAATCTTGGTTTCTTTTACAGATAGTAAATGTAAACAACATTTACATGGGTGAATATGAAGAAGATGTGAGGCATGCATTAACCAACATTCTTGAGAATGAACACAAATAACTATAGACTTATATATTACTGTAGTGAAATATACAACATTGTCGCACTTATAGAGAGATGAATTTTACTTCAATCTTTCACCATTTTACAGTGCTTGGGCTCGTACTATATTTCAAGACCAATTTCTTCTTCTCCTTTCACTCCTACATCTATGCTTAATCGTATGAGATATTTTTTCATTTATACACAAACTTAATATTGCTTTTCCTGGAAGCTATTGAACTCCATTAAAGACTGTAATTAATTTCTACCTAAGAATTTGACTTGCGAAATACAAACAGAGTTGAATAAATACTATGAAGTGTGCACGAATCCTTCTGACATACTGTCTGGCTGTCTGACATATCTGTTACTTCTGTGCACTAACAAAACACCTGTCAGTGTGACTAATAGAACTAGCGCGAACTAGATGAGCATTCAGCTCATAATTACATTTCTCCAACAAGATTTGTGTGTTGGAATATGAATTTACAGTCGGGAGTTTTCTTTTGAATAAGAAACTAAATTGAATCAATGAAAAACATGATATGTTTAGCTGATGGACGGATTCAGTTAGTTGGATGAAAAGGTAGAGGCACACCAGATATTGAAACTAGTGGAACGCTATATAAGTTTCTTCATTTTGAAGTTCACTGTAATGGTTGTGTCGAAGCATTTCCAATTAGAGGCTTTATATTTGAAAGTAATCAAAGAGAGAAATTTCATCTTTTGTCTGATTGTATGGATACTGGAAAATATTCTTGTTCAAAGTTTGTGAAATTTGATACGGCCTATAGTAGTACTATTAGCCTCTCTAGTAAAGAATTCAATAAAGGAAAAAGTAACAATCATCATGTTCTTGTTGGTGGATTTGGAACTATTTTGTGGGGGAAAAGAATGTGTAGCATCTCTTGAGCAATTTCATGAACGCATTATCACCAACCAATGGGTGCCTTTGTATATTCAACATAATGGACATTCAAGAACAATTGTTGGAATTCAATGGATACACAAGTCAATAAGTTCCAAAGATGAAGAAGTTATTCTTCTTGTTCTTGATTCTGCTAAGAACACGGAAGAACTGGTCGTGGCACTAAGAGGAAATTTTGGATGGAAAAATCTTGTTAAACAAGGGATGCATACACTAAGAAAACCATAGTGTCACTTGTGTTATGTTGATTCTAGTATTGTTCATGGAAAGAACAATTAAATATTTTAGATAGAAAGACATATTATGGTGGAGCTACCTTCAAGATAAAGTGTTGTATCTCTCTCTCTACTAGTGCATGGAATCTATTGTGCTAAGACTAGTGCTGCAAACTCAATGAATGGATCAGCTGCAAGCAACCCGACAAACCTCAGATTTATTTTCTCCATCTGTGTACAAAGAGCTTGATAGATGGGAATGAAGCCTGACTTGTTCTTCTCGAGCAAACAACACTATGTATCTTTCTCTTATTAACAATGGTAGATAGTTTTTTCTCCATTACTTCTTTGGGATGTTTCTCCAATGTTGAAGAAATTCAATTTGATGCGAGGTATAATTTTTTTCCAATAAGATTATTTCAAGAGATAGTGGCCTTCATTGTGAAAAATTAATTGTTAGTGATAAGGTTGACATGAAAAGGGAGTCTGTGTGAAGTGCTTTTTTTGTGACTTAGTTGGCATGAATTCTACTCGTATAAGCCTATATATATAATTGCAGACCCACATGATTTATCATTTGAGAAGACAATGATGCGAAAAATTATTTTGTAAGCAATGGATTTGCATTTATCCATGCAAACTCTTACACTGATATCATTACAATTGAATACTATATAGAAATGGTTTGCATTCTTTTGTGAAGTGAAGAGCTATGTTGAGCTACAAGAAAGTTTTCCATCTCAGATAAATTTACTACAAGAGACATAGACTTGCACCTTGATTTCGTTGGCTGACAGTCTTATAGCTAGCTGACAGTATTGATTTTACCCATTTGAAGGACCCAAGCAAGTTTGCTACGTGTTTCTATAGTTGATCCAAAAGAAGAAGTTGCAGAGCATATCATCTTCATTTAAAAACTCATGTATAGCAGATTCCTCAAGTCAATAGTCAAAAGTGTAACTTGCAATTGTTACTTGTTTGTAAGTTCTAGTTCATGTTTGGTACTTGCATGTGTATTTTTGTATAGTACCAAAACTAAAGAAAAGTTGGATTGCATGTTGTGTGTGGGTGCATTTTCGGTTGAGACCGACACCCCTCACCCTTTTAATTTGAATCTGTTGAATATTGTTTGTAAAGGGTAGAGTTGCAAGAATCCCTTAGTCTAATTAAGTTTATGTACTCGGTCCTTCCTTCACAAGGAGGCCTCACATAGTATTTGCAATGTCTTAAGCTAAAGAAACCTGCAAGCATGAAACTTGCAGCAAAATATTGTATTGCTTCTCACATTGTACCTAACAAGGGGGAGCATGATGTCAAGATTTAAGTTTCAAATCCTTGTCATTCTGAAAACAAGCAACATGGCCTTCTTCAAGTAAATCTGGATCAAGTGAGCCTAAGCTGCAACTAGTTTGGGAGGCCATATTCAGAGACGTAGCAAGAAGAAAGAAGAGAACCTTGCTCTAGAGTACTCATTTGTTTTGTGTCTAGTTTTGACACCATGGGTCACTCCTCTCCTCACATTGTTCTTGACAGTGGAGAAATGAAAATATTCAAAAACAAGCGAGCGAGATCAAGCGAGGAAGAACAAGTGAACCTAAAATTCCATGTTCCACTAAGCTCCTGAGTTGGTGGTCAGCCTCAAATGGCACACATTCAACAGAAGACTTCAACTTCAGCTAGACATCAGATGGTGGTCCCCAAACGACTACTTTCTAGACAACTGTTGAGCCTTCGTGCCAAGTTCCAAATAGAACCTTTGAGCCTTGGTGCCAAGTTCTAGACAGAACCTTTGAGCCTTCACGCCAAGTTCCAGACATAACCTTTGAGCCTTCATGCCAAGTTCAAGAGTTTGTGGTGAACCTTAAACCACACACATAGTAGGACATTTGGAAAACTTGCATTGGAAATATACTACATGGAATCAGTGTTTAAATTTGACGGGTAAATAGTCGTGATTTTCCATTTTACATGTCAAAATAAATCCACTTCATAAAATTAAATGTTATTAATGAAGTGTGAATTTTAATTTCACATGTCATTTTGAATTGCATTTTTATTTTTACACTTCACTCCATGGAATGATTTAAATTTTCCTATGAAAAAAGGATCAATAGGTTTCATCATTAGCAAAGAGATAAATGATAGTTACCAGTAAAACAATCATGTGTTCTAGATCATGATATGATATAAATGAATGAGAAATTTCCTTGTGAATCCATGATAACACATGATAAGGGTTGTAAGAAGTGCCCAATAATTTGAACCCATGCTTAGTCATGGCCATGGAAATAGGATTATAAATAATGGGGACATGAGACAAAGTTATATAAGGCATGGAAATTACAAGTATACTCATGATAAGAGAGGAATCATAAGGCTATGTAACGATGTAATAAACCCTAATGCCATGTAATGATGCCATATATTAATATATGAACAAGAGCCACATGGTGGAAATGTCCATGACATAGCAAGGACAATAGATATAATTTCTATACAAAGAAATTATCGGCATATGGCTATGATGGCAAATTTTTGCTATAAATAAAACTTTTATGCAGATATGACATCAAATTACATGTATCCCTGATATTTGATAACTATAGGTCATTGCAAGCTAGCAAATATCTTTAAATATCATATGCATAATTGCATAACAATTACAAGTTTATACAATATGTGAATAAGTATACGCATGGCCTACTTTTCCTACAATACAAATATTATATTACACGTTATATTTTGCATGTAACAAGGAAAAAGAAGAAAGACACTCGCCTAGAGCAATGAGACAATTCTTGCAAGAACAACCACTTTTTGAAGTAGGAAAAGTAAAAACAAGTTCTATTTCAAAAGATACAAGTGACGAAGATTACACATAACTATTCTTTTAAAATATGAGTTGCATAGAATACTTATAGAAGATAAGAAGGTCATGCTCAAATAAAACTAAAAAATAATTCAAAGTTCATTTCTTTGGTTTGCCAAAATAAAGCAAACAATCGAAGCAAAGAACTGAATTGGCACATTTATTTCAGCTAATATTTGCAAATATGCATTGTTGTTAAACAAAGATAAAAAGAACTGATAATTATACTTTCTCATAATTTTAAGTTCAAGAGCAGTTCCTTACATGAATCCTTGTATTTGCACTCATTTACACAAAACAATTACAAGTTATATTCAAGTTTTTTTAAGACTAAAAGTTATTCATGGCACTTAAACTATATCTATGTTTTCAATTTCAAGAGACAACTTAATTGGAGTAAATGAGTGCTAAATGGGTTGTTTCTAATGCACAAAGAGTTTCAATGCTACATAATTTCAAGGTCTCATCATTGACATAAAAAAATGACAAAATAACTAACTCAATGGAACACGTTCTATTCATTGTTGCAATAATTGCATTGTTGATTGCAAAGATTCCATGTAGCTATTAGCATATGGGCATATTTTGCATTTCACAATATGGCAAGCAGAGCTACAATATGAAATGCATGCATATTTGGCATTATGGTAAAAACATATTGTGATCGATGCAATCTTCAAGTCATATGACCAAATTGAAAATATATTTAATATTACAGTGTGATGCTGTAAAATTGATGCACATTTTGCAACATCTGGAGCTATATGCAACGATCGAGTTCCATGATCAAATTGCAAACATACTCAATACTACAGTTGATGTTCCAAATCAAAAGAACATTTTCAACACAAGATACTGAATTTGGTCCAAGTGCATAATAACATGAGAAGCATGAGCATAAATAATTTGACAGTGTGATAGAAAAACCAGAAAAAATAGAAAAGCATGTTCTTGTGGCCACTTCCAATAGAATCATAGGGCTAGTTTGCAATGTTCAAGATATATATCAAATTGCAAACATGATTGAGATCACAGTCAATGTTATAAAATAAAAGGAATCCACATTTCCCAGTATCAATTAGGCGAGAAGCAGAAATTTGGTTTGCACTCTTTTCACAAAAACCGTGGCTACATTAATTGTTTAACATTGTGACAATGAAACAGAGATGCATGCATTTTTGACATTGTAGTAAAAGCATATTCTTAAGGATGCAATGATCAATTCATATGACCAAATTGCAAAAGCATTCTATATTATAGTGCATGCTCTAAAATCGATGCACATTTTGTAGCATCAACAACTGCATGCAATGAGAAAGCCCCACAATCAAATTGCATACATACTCGACACTCCATTTGATGCTAGAAAATAGAAGCACATTTTTCAGCACATGATATTGAATTTGGTCCAAGTGCAAAATAACATGGGAAACACTAACATAAATCGTTTGACATTGGCACTCTAAAATTGAAGCAACTTTTGCAGCACAGACTATTGAAAGATAAAGGGAAATAATATAATCCTAAGGTGTAGAAAGGAGATAAAGAAAGTAGAGGGGAGGATCTAGTTGAAAAACATCGAGTTTTGGCAATTTGACTCCAAGAAGAAAGAAACATGAATTTTGGAATATTTTAAAGTGAATTCACAACCAAAACCTGAATTTATTGACAAAGTAGGGTTATTCTCGTTTGATTGAAATACTGAATGGCTTCTAGATTTTGGTGCATCTTTTCATATGATTGGAGAACGATCTGTATTTGTTGATTTGTTATAGGGAAATAGATTCGTCCAAGAAATTACTATTGGAAATAAAGTGAAATCAGATGTTTTGAGAACTGAATATGTTCATTTAAGAAATGGATATTTGAAAAATGTTTTGTTAGTCAAAGGATTAGGGGCCAATTTTACATCAATATAAAAGTTTGTTCAAGATAGTTATGACTTTGTTGCTTCAACAGATCAAGTCATTAATAGAGAAATAAAACACCTAGACTCTAAGGAACTATTGATCATGATGCTGGCCTCTTTAAGCTAACTAGTTTTGTTGGTGATGGAAGTATACCATCAGGTGCACCTTTGATCTCTCATACATATTATATGTCCAAATTGTTGCATGATTGACTTGGACATAGATGATAGATAATAGCATGGTTAAAATAGATCAACAAAAAACAACTCCAGAAGGTGTTTGTGAAGGCTATGCTTTAGGGAAGTAACATCAAGATCCTTTTCCTTTGGGAAAAGTATGGAGAGCTAAAGTTCTCAAGATGTAACCTATAGTTATGTTAGTGGGTTCTTATAATTATTGAATGACCCATATGATGTTTTTTATCCTTCCAAAGTATTAATGATTGTAGTGTCACAACACATTGAAATTCAATGCTTATTACATGTAGAAATATTTCCTATGTGGCCTTTTAGTTCACATTTTTTGATGGAATGTTCATGATAACAAAGATTTAAGTTCAATTTCAAGTCACCACAATTCAACAAAAAATGGAAATTTACAAACTAAAATAGCAGAACAGATCTTTGGCAGCTAAGAAAATCTGATGAGCCTTGAATGAGGACAACCAAAAAGTTTGATAAAAAGCTTAAAAAAGCATTTTGAAACTGCCCAACATATAAAGTGGAAGAAATATCACAACATCTTCTAGGGAAAAGATGATTATCTACTCAATAACGACTTGCAATCAACTAAGACAACAAATCCAAAAATCCTATTATATTCTTTCAATTCCATGCAATATCTCCAGTTTGAGTAAACTTACCCAACAACACCACAATCTAAAAACCATTTAAGTTTTCCAAAAAGGAGACTCAAAACTCATTAATTTTGTTGTCTGTAGACAACATGAATTATCTTTTTACTAGAAATAATTTACATCTTAATGGATTTAAGTTATCTACAGCTTCAACCTAGTCAGAATCCATAGCTAGTCATGTTGGCTGATCATATGCTGACCCAGGGGGTTTTCAGTAAAGACCCAGGTTCTTCGCGGTTTCCCTTTGACCAACAAAACCCCTTCGCATCAGCCCTTTCGACAACAACCTGCGACCAGGTTGAGGTCTCACCCGAGGTGTATCTATGGGGTACTGCGGAATCAAGTTTCCATAGCAGGTGATGAGTTGTTTAGTCTGACGTATTGCACAGCGTGACATGGGACGTGTGCTGCGGGGCAAGACTGCACGGTGATAGACAACACCACAGTCCGCACCTCTAAATTCTACTTCCATGGAATTTCGTTGTGACTGCAGCTGATGCAGTTCACACTAAGACTTGAAATACTTGTATTTAACTAGAGTACTGGAGTTATTAACACTCAATCATTCATCCATTCACTTAGGGTGTTCGCTGCTCAAGCATGTGCCATGGATACAGTCCAACTACCAAGCATTCTCCCTACTACGTAATGTGAAAGTGCTTAAACAATATCTAACACTTAGCTGAATAATTGATTCATTACTGCTTCATAAGTAGAGGCCAAACATTCACCACTCATCTATTCATGCAGAAATTAACATATTATTTCCATATTCTCCTGATGGCAAATACATATGAAAGTCCTATCATAATGGTATGCAAGGGAAAATTTAGATATTCATTCACAGGAAGCAGATAAATGCACAATACACAACACAATCACAATGCACAGTATTTAACGTGTTTCACTTCCTTGGGTGGGAAGCTACATCCACAAGAACTATTGTTATATATATCTTTTGGGAAGGGCATAACAGTTCTTAGTCTGCATGCTTAGCTGCAGACTCTCTTCTCTCTCAAATAGGTCTCTTCGCACTCAGCTGTAGAGCCTTTACAATATATTTTCTCATAAAAGGTTTTACAATGCTCAATACTAAACCTCTAACCCTTTCACATACAAAAATGCCTCCTTTTATAGATCATGCCCACAGGTCATGTCTTTACAATGCTAAAGGACGAAACCCTTAGGGTTTCCAAAACTGCTACGGTTTCTCTAAACCGAACTGCTGGCCTCTGGTAGCGAGTGCTCCAATGTGACGGTCCTCCATGGCTTCATCCTGTCTCTATCGGCCTTTTTGTTTCACGCATGCCAACAAGTCACTTTCCTCGAGCCGCTCTTCCTCTAATGGCCTCGTACAGCTGGCTTAGCTCCCAGTCACTTTCATCAAACTTTTCTTCCTCTAACGGCCTGGTACACTTGGCCGTCGCTCGGCCTCCCTGGAGCATCTTTGCCAAAACTAGACCGCCGACGGTCTAACCGGTACCCATGCCTATCCTCCATCTAGCACTCTGCTTTGCCAGCTCCACATGGACTGGTCACTTCGCAGCACTACTTCCTCGCAGCACTGATCTTCATAGCACCCTTTGAAGTACTGCCAAAAATTGGTTGCTGCGCACAACTTCACAGCATCCCCAACACTTGCACAAAATTGTATTTTTGTTGAGCTACGCTCAGCTCCGCAGCTAAAACTCTTTCTGTTATCAAAATTTGGCCCAGCATACCCCTAACACTTACATGTGGCTCGTCCTCAAGCCACCTTCAACTTCAGCTTTTTTGATCTGCTCCGCGACCTGGAGAGCTAGCTTTGCCATGAATTCATTTAATGTGCCGACTAGCTGCTCCATTGTTTCCTTTGTGCCATGCTCGACTTGCCTGACTGTGTCAAGCATCTCTACAGTTATTCCTTATCCAATCTGTCCTTCAACATTCTCCTGGTTCTCGAGTAGGTCCTTGATTTTGTCTTCAATCTGCTGCGATATTGCAATGGCATCCTGCAGTAATGGTTGTGACTGATCGTCCATTGCAGTCTCTTTCTCCCTTAATGCTTGTACCTCCTTTTTCAATTTGGTTATTTCCCTGTATTTTGGAAGCCTATCTCTGGCTGGCAGGGCCTTGACTTCTATATCCAGCTTCTCCAGTGCGGCCTGCTTTTCCTTGACTGCAGTCTTTACTTGCAGTAGCCCTGGATCCTCTTCGAGGGCAGTGAATGCCTTTGAAGCTGTAGTAAATAAATCTTGGCACTTAGCCACATCCATTGCAATATTCTGCGCTGCGGCCATTACTGCTTGTTCTCTTAACTGTTGCTCAGTTAATGGTATCTTCGGATTGATTTTTTCCTCAGGGCGGTAATATCAGCCTCATGAAGAATCTCCTTGTCCAGTATTTCTGTCTTCAGAGATTTCACCATATATCCCATTCTCAGAACAGTGTCCGCAGGATCGCTCTGGGTTCGAAATCTTCAATGTCATCTGCGACAGAAGTAATAGTGGCCTCCAATCGCAGCCGACGGTCCTATTCATTGTGCAGTTGCATATATATGCGCGAGCTAGACTCCTCGAGCTGCCTATTTGTGGCTTGCAGCTCAGCTTGGGACTTCATCGAATCAATGGTCCTTTCATGCATTTCGTCTACAACCTGCAGGTGCAAAAAGTGCAAGCCAGGTAACAGAATCTTGGCCAGGTCGATTTCTACCCGCTTGACACCCTTTGTATCCAGAATCACTTGTTCTGACATTGGTAGCATTATGCTCATTGGATCTAGATGAACGAGCCGAGTCTTTGTTGGCAGCATCATGGCTAGCTATGGTGATGTCTGCGCGAGGCTTCTCCCAACCTCCCTTTCGATTCTATGTTGTGCGGCAAAGGTAGCCTTTTATGGACATCGTCCATCTTCTACATGAGCCCTTGCAGTGCGAGCCAATTATTTTGTAGGTCATCCTATATGGCCTTGTCCTTTTTCTCTTTATCTATCATCAACTCTTCCATTTTTTCTGTGACTTTTTCGGCAATCATGTCGAAATCTTCCTCATTAAGCACTGTTTCTGACTGACTCTTGGTTACTTTCATCTTTTTCCACGCCTTTGGCTTTGGTGGGCTTTCAGGTTCTTTCCTTTTTCCTCAATGATTGGGCATGGACGCGGGATTGGTTAATCTTCTTCTGAATCGGTTGGAACATCCATGACCTCGACATGGAACTCTGCTGGCTAGTCCCTCATGAGGATGTCGATGTCTTCCTCGTACATATGGTAATTACTAGCATACCATTCCATCTTCTTCATGTTTTCTTTGGGTGAAATAAAAATGCAACGCATGTCCGCATGAAAATCGATAATGCAAATGTATTTTGACGTTACCTGCTTTGTAATGCGCGATGTACGGGTGATCGCCTTGCATAGCTGGGTGTAATACTGGTAGAAGACTTCAGTCGTAGCGTGTTGTCGCTTAGCGTTCAAATTTTCCCAAAGGTTGGCATATCAAACTCCTCTGGGATCATTGGTGTCTGTAATTACATCGACATGGTCCTTCAGCTCCTTCCATTCGACAAAGGTGATTAGGATAATCAACCACGTGAAGTGGAATTGACCTCCATTCTCCTGGGTTTCTTTGAGTTCGTCCAAGAACTCATTGAGAAGGTATTGATACCAATTGAACTCGGTTCCTTCAGCCACCGCGACACCGAGTAGTACTACGCCCGCATGCACCTCCGAAGGCCTGGCTGTTCTTAGGATTTTTTCGGCCAGCAACTGTGTAACAAACTTTGTCACTCTATCTTCGATTTCTTCTATCAGAAAACCTCTTTTTCCTTTCACCAATGCATGGCTTTTCTTCATCTTCGCGATAGCTTCTTTTTCCTTAGTCTTCCCTTGGAAGAACTGCTTGAGGTCCTTGTCGTGCTTGCTTAGTCCTGTGATAAGGTGGATTAAGTCGATGGTCAAATCAACATTTCTGTCTAGCCACATGTATCCCTGATGGATTCACGCCATCAAAATGCGAACCACCACATTGACTTCTGCTGAACGATCAAAATGGGGTAATCTCAGCAGGTTCAGTAATCTTGATTGGACTACTGGTGTCAACTAGCTTTTGGTGACCAAGTTAAGTATGGCTTTAACATCTTTCTTCCAGCACATGTACTGGTCAGGCTGGAAGTGTGGGAACTTGGGATCATGGGGTTCTTCCTTCTGCACTCCCAGGAGGTCATAGTCTTCCCACTTACACTCTGGGATCTTTCCTAGCAAGTTCTGGGCAACGTCTACATGCTTAGAGATTGGCGACAAGGGGATTTCATAGCAGGCATTCTTGACCAGTTTATAGATTGGGGAATCTACCGCCTGTGGTGATATGTACTATGGTGTAAGCTTTAAAGGTATCTCCTTTTGAAATACTGGTTATCATGGCACCTGTGAAATTGGCCTAGGGTTCTCTGTTCGTGGCCTGACTGTATCTTTCCCCCTATCTTGCATTTCTGGGTTGTGTCTATGTGACCTTCGAGATCCCTTACCTGGTTCCAATGTAACCTTCTTGGTAGGGGTTTTCATTAACCCTTCAATCCCTCCGTGTTGAAAGACTCTGACTGCTTCTTGGATTGTAAGCTCTTCTTCTTTGTATGACCACTCGAACATTCAGTGGCGAGAGTAGGCAAATGTTTCAGATATGTTACTAACGATTGCTAACACAGGAGTGAGCACATGAAAATTCTAAATGTTTGGTAATGCCCGTGAGTCCTTATGCATCATTACCTATAGGCACAGATGAGTCCTCCCATGCCTTCCAATGGCTAGATGAACATTAAATGTGGTTTCCGTTGGCCAAATTGACCAGATCCTTCAGTCCCTTTCTTCATCAGCGTGTTCAGAATGGCTAGCTTTGCATTAAATGCTGAAGCTGTTGTTGACAACGGTCATATAACGACTATTTTTCTCACAGCCAGTGTAACGGCTATTTTTGTGAGAGTTGCGTCGAGCTGCGTGGCATACCATCTTTGATCCTGCGCAGTTACTTCACAGTGTCGATGTTTCATCTGCGCAACTCCCCTTTTTCTTTTCTTTCTTCTTCTTTTTTTTTTTTTTTGTGCAGCTTCAGCAATGCTGCGCGGGACATACATTGTCCTACTTATCGTACATGTACAAACTCCTTTTCATTTCCAGTGTCCAATTTCAACTATACTTGACACTTAGAAATTTCTCCCTCTATTTATCGTTCAGGATTTTGCGAAGCAAGACTATCGTGGTACAGCTTTAGTTTACTCCCATTTATTAAACTTGGTAAAGTCTTGCCAACTAAGGTGGCTAACTGGACTGCACCAGTGTTAGTAACATGTATCATAGTATATGGACCATGCCAATGCATCTTAAATTGACTAGGAAACTTCATGAATTTGCTATCATACAAGAGGACTAGGTCACCTACCTGAAAGGACTTGTTCTTTATATGGTGATCATGCCATGCTTTCTCGTGGTCTTTTTGCACTTGTTGGTGAAAGCCTGCGATGAAGCGATCTTCCTCCAATCCAACCAAGTGTAGAAATCTTTCTTCTAGCGCTGCGCGATCTACCATCCCTGTAAATGTAACGATTCTCAAGCTGGGGACAATATACTCCATTGGCATTATAGCCTCCTGTCCATAAAGCCAACCGAAAAGGTGTGTGTCCTATCAATTTCTTGCAAGTGGTCCTGTATGCCCATAACACAGATGAGATGCGCAGATCCCAGTGATCTCTATTCACATTGCAGATCTTAGTGAGCGCATTCTCGAGTATTTTCTTGAAAGCCTCAACAGTGCCATTCGCCTGTGGATGATATGGGGTACTCTGCTGATGATGGATGTAGAATTCTTCTGTGAGAGCTTCGATAGTTCTGTTCAAAAAGTGAGTGCCTTGATCACTCATCAAAATATTCGGGCATCCAAATCGTGAAAGTATATCTTCAAAAATGAACTACGCAGCAGTACCGGCACTGTAGTCCTTTACTGGTTTTTCTTCCGCCCATCTGGTGAGGTAATCAATAAGAGTAATGATGTACCTCGCACCAAGTCTTTTCCTTGGTGGGTTTATGGGACCCATGAAATCAATGGCCCAATTTTCAAATGCCTGTCAGGTAAACTGTGGATTCAACGACATTTCATCTCTGCACGAAGGTTTTCCTGTCCTCTGATAGACATTGCAGTTCCGACAGTATTCGTTGGAGTCTTTATGGATCGTAGGCCACCATAGCCCTGGGCGTAGTATCTTCTACGCAGTAACCCTTCCTCTATAGTGGCCTCTTGCGATCCCTGAATGCACATCTGCTAAGATGAATGGTTTCTCATGGTTTAGTACGCATCTACGCAGGACTTCATCTAGTCTGAGTTTGTATAGATGACCTATAATAATAATGAAGTCTACGGCATGCACTACCAGTTGCTTCTTCTACTGGATGGAAAAGTCCTAAGGTGCTAATCCTGTTGTTAAGAAATCAATAATATCATGATAATAATCATCAGCAACTTGTATAGCAAATAATTGGGCATCAGGCAGACTGTCTTCAATGTTTGTCGGCTCTTCTCTTGACTCAATCCTAGAGAGGTGATCAGGTCCCAAGTTCATCCTGCCTGGCTTAACAACAATCTCAAAATCATATTCCTGGAATAGAAACAGCCATCTGCGTATGCGCCCCCCTAAAACTAGCTTATTGACCAGGTATTTCAAAGCAGAATGGTCAGCAAACATGAGGAAGTGCACACCAAGCAAGTAGTGTCCGAATGTTTGCAGTGCATATACCATCACAAGACCCTCCCTCTCAGTAGTAGTGTAATTTTTTTCCGCTATTGAGAGCTTCCTGTTTGAAAATGTGATGGGATGGTCAATACCTCTTCTCCTAGATGAGCTAATACGACTCCCAGGGCAATGCATGATGCATAAACATGTACATGGAATGGTTTCACCCAGTCTGGGAAGACTAGGATCGGTGTAGTAACCATCTTCTCCTTTACTATATCAAAACCCTGTTTGCACTCTGTGTTCCAAATGAACGCTGCGTCTTTCTTTAGCAACTTCTCCATTGCTATGGTTATCTGCGCATAAACCTTTATGAATTTCCTATAATATCTGATATGGCCTAAAGTAGAGCGCAAGATCTTGACTGAATTTGGTGTTGGTAAATTTACAATAATTGCAATCTTCGCAGGATCCACCATCAATCCTTGCTTACAGACAATGTGACCAAGTAGAATCCCATAAGGAACACAGAAAATACACTTCTTCAGAATTAAGGAGATCTAATGCTATTTACACTTCTCAAGCATCATTCTGAGATTCGCGCAGTGGCTCCTCAGTAGTCCAAGCACAGTCCAATCATCAAAATAGACTTCTAGAAAGTTGTGCAGAAAATATTTATAGGCTGCGACGACAACTCTAGAAAAGATGGCAGGTGCTTTCTTAAGACCAAAAGGCATTACTGTGTACTAGAACGACCCCCATTCTATAGCAAAAGTCGTCTTATGCCTATATGTGGGATCAATCCTGATCTGATGATACCTGGAGAAACCATCAGTAAAAGAGTAGGCCTCATTCCCTCCAACATTATCAAGTACTTCGTCCGTGAAAGGAGTAGGGAATGGGTCGTGCATAGAAGCATCATTCAGTTTTCTTAGATCCACACAAATCTTGATCTCACCTTTCGTTTTCTTGTCTTGAACGACCATGGGGCTAATCCACTTGGATTCTTCAATAGGTTCAATGATTCCTACTTCGAGCATCTTATCTAGCTCTGTGCAGACTCTTTCTTTGTACCGCGGGTTTAGTCTGTATGGCCTCTGCTTCACAGGCTTGGCGCCTGGCTTCAAAGGTATTCTCATGACCCCTAGGTCTCCCATAATGCCTTTCATTTCTGTGAATTTCGTTGGGGACAGCTCCTGATACTCATGTAAGAATTCTGCGATCTCTGCAACAGTCTGATAATCCCAATAGTCTCCAATTGATGCGAACTTTGGCTTTTCGCTTGTGCCAATGTTCACCTTCTATGTCTTTACTGGTCCACTCATGCCTGAGATTTCCAACGGAGGTCTCTCTACATTGCGCGCACCCTCTGATTTTGGTATGTTTATGTTGCACGGATCATCCTCATCGTCTTCCTATCTATCATCGGGTACTTCAGCTAGGTTATAACACTCGATGGGATGTTTTCCGTGTTCCTTCCCTTCTAATTGTAGGTTCGCAGGAATCCCATATGCTCCGAAGAATTCTTCCCATGTTATATTTTCGTGAGGATAGTCTTCCCTGAATATGCATTCCTTAATTATCTTCAACACGTCATGGATTAGTGGGTTGTCGTCATCAAAGCTGAAGTCCTTCTGGAAGTTCACACTCAGCATATCCCAATCAGTGGTTTCCCTACACAACTCTAGGTCTAGGTACCATTTCTTTGGAATGTCATCGTCCAGTGTATGTACAATCGATGCACCCATTCTGTTTGTGGCCTTTCCACCCATGGTTATGAATGGACTTCAATATGCTAGATAGGATCTGTCTGTTCGTTAAACTTTTCAAAATGTAAAGTAACCCTATCAACAAACCGAATCTGCATCTTAATCCTGCATTGATCCCAGGTAGTCAATGTCTGCTTGTGTGTAGCCCACCATCTGGATGGTGTGTCGTGTAGTGCCATGTCCAATGTTGGTAATATATGCTCATTTGCAATAGCTGTAGTATATTCTTGGATGAAAGTGTAAACGTTAGCAAAACCATCATACACGGGAATAGGACTTACCTCATTTCTGATCTAGCATAGTGATTTCATAACCTGTGCACACACCTTCTCGCTGATACTTCATGCATGCATCTTTGCCAATTTACTAGTCCTGTCTCTGAGTCAGAGACACAAGAGCTGTCACATCTCCAGCTGAGTTACCATCCGTAGTTGTATTAATGTAATCCTCCTGGTTCGCAGTGATCTGGTATAGTCTGTCTAAGTCTTGAGCCTTGGATTCCTCCTGAATCGTCTCACTGTATCTATACCCATCTTTAGGATCCAATGGCGCAATGACCCTTAGATGCTTTCCTTCAAATATCATCTTCTTTTTCTTTAGGTTTATGATAGCCAGGTTATCCACGGCCCAGTCAATTCCTAACAATGCAGGAAAAGGCTAACTATCATCCACAATATCGATAACTTCAAAGTCTGCATGACTCTGGACTCCATCGATGTCAACCACCACATCAGCTAACCAGCCAAAACATATGAATTTCTCTTGGTTAGCCATTCTCAATTGGATAGGTGACCATAACAACTTTGCTCGACCCATCTGCTGCCATGTCTGCTTAGTCAAGACATTCACTTCAGATCCCAGATCAAGGATGACTTCATCCATTTCAAAATCTCCTATCTGTGTGGTAAGCCTCATTTCTCAGCCTGTTCTTTTATGCTTCCTTATGTGATGTATGGTGCTATCAGAAGTTTTTGTTCCCTCCTGTGGTTCATATTGGTTTATGAGCTTCTGTATCTCTGCTATGGCATTTTCACTTTTTAGTAGCTTCATGCAGCTTTGCAAGAAATGCACAATGGAAGGCCAACATTCGTTGCGGTACTTGTTTTGTCATAAGCAGCTGGCATGTCTTCAACATATGGTTTTTCACTATGCAACAGGATCCTTGCTGACTTAGTTGCCATTTCTGTCAAGGTATCCCGTGCATCGATAAAGACCTCCTTGTTCTTTCGTAGGTCGAGAGCAGGTATTTTTCCTGGAGCTTTTCTTATCCATACTATCTCAAGAGGGGTTTGCTTTGTGTGAGCCTCCCCTGACATTGAAGCTTCTGCTCCCCTATCACGGCCTGTCTCAACTCCACTGTGTGTGACCACGTTGATGCTCAGGTCCACTAGTTAGTTCTCTGCTGTGATCCATTGGATGTTTGGAGTTGGTGCCTCCGTCCGTCTTCTTTTCTGCATTTCCACCTCTAGCATTGGGCAATCTTCAAGAACATGCTCAAATGATTTACAGTAGTTGCATGTAGTGCATGGGTTAACACAATCTCTAGACACGCGACCTGGCTGCCCACAATTATAACAAATTACCAGGCCACGACCTCTTCCCTGTGCTGGGCCAACATTTCTTCCTCTACCACGGTATCCACCACCATGGCCTTTGTATCCTCCTTGATCATATTGCGCGTTTTCTTGTTTGGGCTGGTTTTCTTCTTGTACGCAATACAAGCCAGTGCCTCTCATTGCATCCATATCTAATTTTGTTTTGTTCATTAGTTCATATGCGCGACAATTGGATTCATCATGTCCAACTAATTTATAGAAAGTGCAGTATAAATTTTTTGGGTGTTTTCACATATTTCTATATTAGATAGTAGTCTTAAGGTCCGTGTCTTGTAGTTCTACAAATTTCACACCATGGGGCCTGATTCTGATTTATCGGGTTGGGCGCACCACTGTTAAGATAGTCACGAAATAAAGGGCAATGCTCGTAATCATGTCCTTCTCCTTTACAACTTGTACACCAGACCTCATGCCTAGGTTCATACCTTTGTTCTTTTCCATTCTTCATGCTTTGCAGTTCTAGTGTCAGGGTGGTCAGCTTGTTCTGGATTTGAGACATCCCAGAACTAGTCTCACCAATCGGCGAAGCCTCTAGCTTGATTGTGATCTCCAAGGCCTCTGTCTGTGATGCAACCTTCTGTTGCATCAATGGTAATCTAATGTGGGGAAACAACACAACAATAAACCATTCCTTGTGCTGTTCTGGAGCTATAACAAAGCTCACTTGGTCCAATAAGGTCTTGAACTTCTGATCAAACTCCAAAACTGTTTCAGTCGGTCTCTGCTTTATTTCTTTTAACTTGGTTATACACTGAGATTTAGATTTGGGTTTCTTAAACTCTGCCACAAGCACAACTTTAATTTCTGCGAGGGTTCTCGGCTGTGTCTGAGAGTACTTCATAAACCAATGTAAAGCTCTATCTCTGAGGGTGGTAATGAGCTATTCTCTCTTCACAGCATCATCCTGGATTTGTCTTACGCTCCATATGGCTTTGCAAAGAAACCAATGCTGGTCAGGGTCTTCTAGACCAGTTCCTTTAAATATCGGTAGCTTCATATCAGTGTTTGCCATTGTCATATTAGTAGGAGCACCCAGATTTGTGTGCGGCTATTGTGATGGGCTCTGCGCAGTGAAAGTAAATGCGAGTATCGGAGTAGACATACTCGGTTGAGTATCCTGAGGGGTGGGTTGTGTAATGTGTGGGATCTGAGATAATGGAGGCACAGTCTCTGCAACTGGTGGATTTTGAGGGGTGAGTGGTGGCACGACGTTGTTGTTAAGGTCACAAGGAATCTTAGTATCTATGTGGAGTCCAGTGCCTCCAAGAGTCTTATTAGATTTATATCTCTTCCTACTTCTAAGATTATGGGTGTCTTCGTTAGAATCACTATATATACTATTTACCATGACAAACTTGAAAATATTACTGCATTCTTAAAACACCTTTCTCAGCTAACAACATCTTAATGTATAGATTGAGATTGTTCAGGTACTTACCTTGGAATCCATCGAAAAAGTATGCTTCTGCTTGGATGTAGGATTTGAGTGTGTCTACAACAAATTCTATTACGAATCCTTCTAGCATGTGATCGACCCAGAAGTCAACTGCATGAATCAATGGGCTGTCTATTGCTTTGAGCTACGTTATGAGATATGGAGTCCACTCTATAGGAACTCCTCCTTGAAAACAAGTTTTCTTCTCTGTGAGCCGCGAGATCCACTCGTGTAGCTCGTCTGGAAATGATGCCCATAAAATCTCATGAATATCTTTCCATAGATATCTATTCAACCACTATTCGTCAGATAGATGCGGGTGTCTATTCTCTTGCCTTGCAAATTCTATTACGGTCTTGTCACACCAAGCTTGGATCTGTGTCTTTTCTGGATGCCAATTGTCGGAGCCTTCCGGGGACTGATGTTCTTCGTCACACATTACGACTACAACTCATCACAGATTCTAGTGCGGAAATGGAACCATTTGTTGGCTTATCATATGTTGACCTAGGGGGTTTTCAGTAAAGACCCAGGTTCTTCTTGGTTTCCCTTTGACCAACAAAACCCCTTCACACCGGCCCTTTCGGAAATAACCTCTGAATAGTTTGAGGTCTCACCCGAGGTGTATCTATGGGGTACTATGGAATTAGGTTTCCACAGTAGGTGATGAATTGTTTAGTCTGACGTACTGCACAATGTGACATAGGACGTGTGCTACGGGGCAATACTGCGTGGTGATAGATGACACCGCGATCCGCACCTCTAAATTCTACTTCCATGGAATTTCGTTGTGACTGCGGCTGATGCAGTTCACACTATGACTTGAAATACTTGCAGTTAACTAGAGTACTGGAGTTATTAACACTCAATCATTCATCCATTCACTTAGGGTGTTCACTCCTCAAGCATGTGCCGCGGAGACAGTCCAACTACCATGCATTCTCCCTACTACATAATGTGAAAGTGCTTAAACAATATCTAACACTTAGCTGAATAACTGATTCATTACTGCTTCATAAGTAGAGGCCAAACATTCACCATTCATCTATTCATGCAGAACTTAACATATTATTTCCATATTCTCCTGATGGAAAATACATATAAAAGTCCTATCATAACGGTATGCAAGGGAAAATTCAGATATTCATTCACATGAAGCATATAAATGCACAATACACAACACAATCACACTGCACAGTATTTAACGTGGTTCACTCCCCTGGGTGGGAAGCTACATCCACAAGAACTGTTGTTATATATATCTTTTGGGAGGGACACAACAATTCTTAGTCTGCACGCTTAGTTGCAGACTCTCTTCTCTCTTAGATAGGTCTTTGTGCACTCAGCTACAGATCCTTTACAATATATTTTCTCATAAAAGGTTTTACAATGCTCAGTACTAAACCTCTAACCCTTTCCCATACAAAAATGCCTCCTTTTATAGATCATGCCCGTAGGTCATGTTTTTACAATGCTAAATGCCGAAACCCTTAGGGTTTCCAAAACTGCTACGGTTTCTCTAAATCGAACTGTTAGCCTCTGGTAGCGAGTGCTCCATCGTGGCGGTCCTCCATGCCTTCATCCTGTCGCTATTGGCCTTTCTATTGCGCGCAGGCCAACAAGTCACTTTCCTCGAGCCACTCTTCCTCTAACGGCCTCGTACAGTTAGCTCATCTCCTAGTCTCTTTCATCAAACCATTCTTCCTCTAACGGTGTCATACACCTGGCCGCCGCTCGGCCTCCCTGGAGCATCTTTGCTAAAAGTAGACCACCGATGGTCTAACTAGTACCCATGCCTGTCCTCCATCCAACACTCTACTTTTCCAGCTCCATGTGGACTGGTCACTTCGTAGCAATTCTTCCTCACAGCACTGATCTTCGCAGCACCCTTCGAAGTACTGCCAAAATTTGGTTGTTGCGCGCAACTTTGCAGCATCCCCGACACTTGCACAAAATTGTATTTTTGTTGAGCTGTGCTCAGCTCCGTAGCTAAAACTCCTTATGTTATCAAAATTTGCCCCAACTTGGGCTAGGCCCAACAAGTCAACATGCCATTGAAAAAATATTGCAATCAATCGGTTCGTTGTGATTGGGTCCAAGAGCAAGCCCTTATGAATTTGTGGTATTCTCCTATCAGGACAACTTAGCTAACTAGAAGTGCTTGTGATTAATGATTCACCCTTCAAGTGTTGTTCTACCCATGCAAGTGAGCCTCCTGTGACACCCACATCTCAACCTCTTCGGGCTATTTGTGATGTCTTCAGGACAATTGCAATGTCTTCAGAGAAATATGTAAAGCCTCTCTTGAGGTTAAAGGAGGCAATTTCAAAAATAAAAATATAAAACATAAAGGGTGATGATTCTATAGCTTCCATAGAAAATATTAATTTACACATGTAGTTAATCAATAGGGAAAACATATTCTAAAAAATAGAGGTAGATACAAAATTTTGGAGGGGTGATTCAATCCCCCAAGAGATAAAGGGACTGTGAAATGGCCCTGCTACGTAAAGGTTAAAACTAAAAATTGCACCCAAGCAACAACATATTACTATATTTCCAGTTTTGATAATTTTGTTAAGAATTTATTTTCCTCAAACCAAATTGGCACAACTACTACAAAAATAAGTTAAGTAAAAGGTGATGACTTCAACTAAAGCTCTATAAATTTCTTAAAACAAAGCTCTCGGGAGGCTCAAAAGCTCCCTCCTTGCCTTGGTACACAATTTGTAGTTTCTATGCCAACTCTCTAGAGATTGTGCATAGTTCTATCAAACAAAAGGTAAAGGAGGCATTACCGCATGTGCAAAACTCTAAATCTACTAATTACAATCTAGGACACCTATGTGATAGAGACATGGCCATGTTTTGCGGATAAAAAGAGTAGACCTAAAAATTAGGGTAGAATTTGCACAGTTACAATCCATCTTTGTAACACATAATGAAGTCGTACTCCAACGACTTACAGTTCCATAACCTAAGAAAACCAGTTATCCACAAAAAAAGGACCATATCTGATCCAAATAGAAATCTGCCATTATTTCCTTTGCAGGGGCAAGGGGTTAAGATCAAAATAGTTAAAATCCCTCTCATAAGATCCTACGAAAATGCAAATAACAACTCTTAATAGTATTAGAAACAAACAACAAAAAACACCATTAATCCAGGAGGAGTTCATAGTTTCTATTTTAACTGTATTAATACAAATATCAAAAAAATATTACTGAACCATACATCTTTTAGGCAATGAGAGGCGGATGAATGCTCATTCATTCATCTTTGGTGAAAATGTACCCGAGGAATGCTGTCACCACTGTTGTTGCTGGAACAGTGCTCGCCAAGCCCCTTTGCTCACCAAGAAACATCACTTGAAATCTCACTTGTAGATCCTTGTCCCCATATACGGTTGTTCAAACCAAATAGTAGATACTGCAAGCAACAAAGAAGAACAGGAAAATAGCTGCCAAGCCCACCAACACACCCAACACAAACTCACATTAAAGGCCATCCCCACTTCAATAACTCTACCAACTACTCAACAACTGTAATTTACCGAAAAAAACCCGCTCTAATTATCGATCGACGAAGGAAAACCACACTCAATGCTCCCTGATCTTTCAAGCTCCATTGAAGATGTTAAACAAGCCAAAAGACAGATGCAAACCACGTATGCAAAGCCATCCCACAAGGGAAAAGACAATGGAAAAACCTGCTCCAGCCACACCGGTGTTCTTCAAGCCCTCTCAATGCCAGGGTTCTTCTCACCCCATCGATGAATTCACAAATGTGCATGAACTTGCAAATGGTGGTAACCCTCAACGCTGTAGAGATGTGTACGAGCAAGCATATGAACCTGCCCTCGTTTGTGACCCTCGTCTCTAGCTCAAAATCCAAAATGTTGATCGCTTTACCTGATAAGGAGTACGAGCATTATGAACCTGACCTTGTTTTTTACCGCGGCCCCAACTCTAAACCTAGACCGTCGATTAAACCACCTATCACTTGATGTGATAAACAGTACGAGCAGGGACAAGTGCGGGGGACACACGATGAGCAAAACCCCCACACCAAACTACGAGGAAACTATTTAACATTCGACTTTTGAAAACCTTATGAAATTTTTGGCCACCGAAAAAAAATTAATGTGCACCAATAAATTAATATGCCCAAATCCATTACAAGATGTCATGGACATAAAAAAGATTGAAGGCACAGAATGTTTAAAATAAGCTCCTATTTATGAGGAAAAGAGATGGTTATGGATATAAAAGAATATATACCCTTAAGTTTATAAATGCGAAAACAAGTTAAGAGGAGAAGAACATTTACAATCGATGGATTGGAATAGATATCGTTAAAGAATGTGTTTTATAATAAAAATATAATTTAAAGATAACAAAAATATTATTATATTTATTAAATGTTAAAAAAATATAATTTTTATTTTTATTTAATAATTTTAATAATTAATATATTTAAAAAATTGTTATTATTATAAAAATTTAATAAATTAATTATATAAAAAATAATAATAAAATAATAAATAAATAAAAATATATAATCTTAATATTGAGAGGGTAGTTTATTTATTCTACATTTTCGATGAGTAACTTTTTTTAAACTTAAATTTAAAATTTTGAGTATATTTTTTTCAATTTTTTAATTAATTATAAATTTATGTCAATAAAAAGATATGTGTATATATTCATTTTAAATACTAAGAGGATTTAGTTTTTTAAAGTATAATTTTTTTGTTGTATAAAAAAATTTAAATAGAAAAATTTACATATCAAAAAATTAGATCTATTTTGGTGTTTAATAAATCTTCAAAAATAAATTTATAATTTGGATAAATTCCAAAAATAGATCATTATTTATTTTATTTAATTTAATTATATGAATCAACATATTATTATTTTGTGATATGGCTTATATTTTCCAAATAATCAACTCACCTTATCTCTCCCATATTGAGTATTAGGTTGTAAAATATCTTGTTAGTGTTAATAAAAAAAATTAATTTAATTTATAAAAAAAATTATCATTTAGCATTAAGGGTAATTAGTCTGTTTTAATAAGGTAATAACTTGACCTCCCTAACATTGAGGAGAGACATGTCACCCTCGTGATCACTTCAACTTACTCTTAATTTTAAGTAATATTAATAATTATAATAAAAAATATTTTTTTTATATAAATTTAAACATATTTTAATATTTAAATTAAATATGCAAGGCATATATCTATCTATATATATAACTTCTCAGTGGTGATCACTTAAACTTAGTTTTAATTTAAATTATATTAATAATTATAATAAAATATATATTTTTTTCATAAATTTAAACATATATTTATATTTAATCTAAATAACTTATATATATATATATATATATTTAATCTGAATAATCTCTCTCTGGCCCACATACATAATGTGAATAGGATGAACTGCACAAACGAGTCTTACACTAAATATAATTTTTTAATAAAACCCTGAGATCAACCTAAAGTCCAATTGATCTGCGGTAGATTTTTTTTAATGAGGCCCTGAGATCAACCTCAATTACAATTGATCTCCCGGTAGATAAAACCTGAGACCAATCGAATTGATCTCCCGGGTAGATTCTTAAACATGGTCTAAAAGAGAAAATTATAATAATTCATGATGAGATATGATTTTTTTTATTTTTAATAATCAAATAATATATTATTTTAAAAACCATACAATATATTTAATTCTTATTATTGTATCAAGAGACTCATTCTACAGTTTAGTAGAAGGAAATGTATAACTCTTTTGGTGCTCATCTTATAGCTAACACAATTGTCCTTTATAAAAATAATAAAATATTATAAAAAATAACATATCGTTTAAATTAGATTTAAAATATTTACAACGATATATATAAAACTACACAAATTAGATAAATTAAAGCCATAAACATTGCATTACACACAAAAGTTTACACCTCCAAGAAATTTAATCCCTCTTGATGCTTGGTAAATCCGTTTTTAAGATAAATCTATACTAGTTATTACTCTTTTTCTATCACACTATTAATTACATTCCTTCCTGTACTAGTTCTGATATAAAACATACAACGCTACAGTAAGGAAATATATTATCTATCCTGTAGCGGCTATCAACCTAGAAAGCAATTGATTCTTCCTAATCTTATTTTCAACATCCACTACCACACCCTCCACCTCCACCTCCACCACACCCTCCACCTCCACCACATCCTCCACCGCTATATCCTCCGCTACAACCATCAGAGGCGGCTTCAGCCACTAATAAAGTAGTGTCTGCCACAACTACCCCAGCTGCAACACCTCCCGCGAGAAACCAAGCATCTCTGTGTCCGTTTCGGATCTGTTTCTTCTGCTTTGTGCCACCTCCACGAACGTACACAGAACGCACCTCCCCCCAGCGGCTCCTGATCTTCTTCTTATCACCGCCGCCATGGCCAACGCAAGAAAGAACAGTCATGGACACCATCGTTATAACTACAACGACTCCCAATAGAAGGCATGTAAACGATTCGGGCGGAGCCCATCCGTTAATATTATCAGAAAGCATAAGACGGGTAATCCTCGCCATTCTCACAGACTTTCATAGCCAGGATACTCAGATTTTGCCCCTTATGATCATATAAAACGAGAGGAGAGCACAATCCTTCCTTACATTGAAATAAACAATATCATAATAATAACGTCCATATCAAGATATGGCGTGATACGATAGAAGTAGTTGGAAAAGTTTGATTTATGTATTTATTTTTTAGTATCTTCATAATTAGGTTATAGTTTTAACATTTTAGAATTTTGGGTGGATTATTATTTATGGATGAGGATGAGATAAGTGTATTATCCAGATTGATTATATGACACTCATTAAAATTTAAAATAAACAGTTATAAATAAAAAAAATTATATAAAAAGCAATTTGTATATGATGAATGGATGGATAATTGGTAGTTGATGCATGTATAAATGCCAGTTAATGCATGATAACTGGTAGCTAATGAATGAATAACCAATAATTTATGGCTTATAACTAAACGAATGTGAGAAAAAAAAAAGTTATAAAAAAACTAACGATTGATAAATGGAACATATAGTTTGGAATAGACTGATAGTTAACCTATAATTTTGTGATACTAAAGTTGTTATCTATTAATGTTTACCAACCACAAATTAAGTGATTATATTAATTATTACTATAAATAAAATCCCACCAACCTAATATTTCAACACAGTTTGAGAATAGATAGAGAAGGCACGGATATTGCTGATCTATGAAAATAATAATATCTTTTTGAAGTTGCATTTTCAACGTGGAAAATCACCAATGGTCTTCCAAGCAGACGGCATGGATATCGCTCGGAAGGAGAAGGCATGGATATTGCTAGTAGAAGGAAATAATGATATGGTCTACTCATCATGTTTCTGAAGTTTCTTAAGCCTTAAGAAAGATCAAATTTTTAAATGGAAAAAATGAAATATGATAAAAAACTCATTGGACATCCTCCTTGATAATGCTTAACAAATTTGATTGATAATGTTTCACAGACACGACCTTATGTTTTATATATAAGTGTTTTATTTTTTATTTCGTTAGGCTGAATATATAAATAGAGTAAACTTGCATGATAAAGCACATCTGACGCTATCATTGAACAAAGCAATTAGCGACCAAATAAATTTATTAAAAATATATTTAACTTTCACCCAGTAATTTCAAATTATATTATTTAGTTATATAAAATATGAATCTTATAACGTCTTCAGAAAATATGTTTCTTCTTTTTCGTTGTTAAAAGTTTAACAATTTTAAATGTTGAAAATGCAAGCTATATACACCTCAGTAAATTAAACAATGTGATAACAATATAACATGAATATTGGTAAGAACTTGTTATTTTTATTAGCATTAAATAGGTCACTGCAATGGTTTGAGTCATCCTTAAGGGGAATTCAATTCGGGTCACTTTGCTAACTAGACCCACATCTTAACTGAGTGAGCTATTAGGAATTGACTATACACTAATGAGCTATGATCATCCAATACGGAATTGAAGTTGGAGATGCAACATCGTTCAGCTATCCCAAAACGTTTAAATTCGATGCAAAATATAAAATATTAAGTTTAATTGGTTTTAAATGTTGTTATCACTAGCAGTTTTAAATGTTGTTAACACCGGGAGTTTTAAATGTTGCTATCACTTACATAGATTTATGATAAACCTAGATTTATCAAATAGAGGGTTCATTTTTTTTTTTAAATGCGAAATTTTTTATGTTAAAATTTTTACATGCAAACTAGAAATTTACTCTTCAGGAAACTTGATCTCCTCATGATATGTAATTCTCTAGTTACCATAAATGTATTTTAAATAAATGTACAATAGACTACATTAACCTATAAGGAGCCAGAAGAAAATAATCTACCTAAAATAGTTCAAGCATGTTCCTTTTTTCTAAAATGGATAACAAGAGAAGACTATTTAACTGTGTTTGCTCCAGTGACAATGAAGGAAATGGAAGCTACCTTGGGAAAATCTAAAAAAGAAAAAACCCCAGGTCTTCATGGTTGGACCTCAGATTTTTTCTTATCTTGTCTAGATTTACTAGGGTCTGATTTGTTGAAAGTGATAGAGGATACAAGAATCTCAACCTTCATAATGCTTATACCAAAAGTGGATAATCATGTCTCTTTTGGGGACTTCAAACCAATATCTCTTTGTAATGTTGTGTATAAAATTATATCCAAGATCATAGTAGAAAGAATTAAACATTTTCTTTCAGCAAATATCCTTCCTGAACAAGTTGGATTTTTAGAAGGGAGGAATTTACATGAAGTAGTGGGTACAGCTCAGGAATGCATTCATGCCATCAAGAGTAAAGCTTTGGCAGCCAAGGTGATAAACATAGACCTATCAAAGGCATATGATAGGACAAGCTTGTTATACATAAGATTAGTTTTAATTCAATGTGGTTTTTCAGTGGAGGTAGTGAACTGGATCTAGGCATGTATGTCCATTGTCTTTTTTGCTTTAATCATAAATGGGGCAGCCACAAAAAAAAAATCCTACCAAAGGATTGAGACAAGGTTGTCCAATATCTTCTTATATTTTTTTGTTGATCATGGAGGGCTTGAGCAAATATTTAAAAGGGAAAAACATAATAACAGAATTCAAGGAATCAAATTTGGAGAAGAGGTAAGTGTAACTCATACAACCACTTATACTATGAAACGAGAACTCGACACAGTTCTTGTTTTTCTCTCTCCTAATTTTAATAGCTATTTTTACCCCCGTTTCAAAAATGGTTGATACCAGTATCACACATTTTCATTTTGAGACATTTTTTAAGGCCTTTGAATTATCTTTGTTGTAAAATATTTTTAATTTCTATTTTCAAGTGTGTTTTTAGAAATTTAACAAAATAACATACATTTTTAAGCAATTTATAATAAAAAACATAAACATTTTACAATTTTTTCTATAAAATAAGACATTTTTATGGACAAAATAAGGCATTTTTATTGACAAAATTGTAAACAATTCCAGAAAATAAAGACATTTAAAACCATTTTCAATGATTTTTCAGAGAATTTTTGTATAAAAATGATCATATTTCATATTATTTTCCAAAAAGTGACGATTCACATAAATTCAAGAAAAATATACAAATTATTTGTAAAAAACATATTAAAAACATTATATGTAGAAATTTTATTTCTAAAATAAAGTTTGAAAGTCAAAACATTACTAATATATCTTATAAAAAAACTATCAAAAGTTGTCAAAACATGAAACTATTAAACAATATCATGCATGCCAAATTCTTCATCAACATTGGAATTTTCTGGAGCTTGACTTTCCTCAGGGACATCAATGTCCTCTTCCATTGGGTCTTTTATGTCTGCAAGATCCCCAAAGTGCTCATTTCCAAACACCCCTCCTAATGGGGGTTGGGGCTCTTTTGGCATCTTTGCCACAAGTGTTTCACTAAACTCTTCTTTCTTCAAACCAACTTCTTGCAGTTCATCTGGAAGAATTTGAATAGCCTTAATTCTTTGTTTTATGTAATTGCATTGGAGTGGATCATTATCAATTGATATGCAATTTCTTCCTTTCTGTAAGGAGCATGCTATTGTTGTACCTAATCACCAAAAAAAAAAAAATTAAGTCAAATAGCATAAAGAATCATACTTTAAAACAATAAAATAATGAAGGATAAAACATACAATAAAACTTGATATATAATTTCATATGTAATATGAGAAAGTTTACCTAAACCCAAGAACAAATCTAAGACCCAATCTCCTTCTCTTGAAAATGTATCTATGAGATAATTAATCAACGCTTGTGGCTTTTGGTAGATGTTTACAGTCACTCCTTTCAAATCCCTTTCTTCATATGCTAATTTTTTTACCACAACATTATAACTCAATATCTAACTATGTTTTCCTCCACTCTTTTCATTGATTAAAAGAGATTCATAAGCCTCATCCTGTGTCCAAGTTGCAACATGTATGCTTTCAACATCACTCAGGAATGGATTGCTGCTTGAGCTACGAACATTAGGCTTTTGCCTGTAACAAAAATATAAAACAATTAATGAACTTATCAATAAATATAATTGATTTATAAATTCAAAATTTTCATAATATAGTGCAAATATATTACCAATGAAGTTGCTTCCTTTTATTAATTTACCCTTGAAGGCTATCAACAAGCCCCCTAATTGTGTGTCTGAATGGAAAACAACAAATCTCCATAGTGGTGATGTTGTGACATCTACAAATCTCGAAACCACTTTACTGAATGATTGGTAAGTATACAGCTCACAATCATAAGTAGTGTTTCGGATATTGTATCCATGAGGGATATCTGCAATCACTAGTGCGTACTCCTTTTTGAAAAACAAGATTTGCAATGTTTGCACAGTCACCTAAAATGACTTTATATTGCACAGTGTCAAGCCCATTCCAAATATAATGATCAAGTGTATCATCAAGTTCAACATTTGCAAGATGTTGTCTCCTTTGTCGTTCTATTTTGGCTCTTTGGATATGAATTTTGAAGGACTCCGGTACTCCATCTCTACCCCTCTTTGGCCTCTTCAAATTAAAATGATCTCTATAAGTAATAAAATAGAAATGAATTGAATTAGAAAATAAATAAAATAGGATGTATCATATATCAACATACCTTCTTGAATGCAACCAAAAATTATTTTAAAGTTTCTATCGAGTTTGAGTCTGGATGGTTTCATTTGACATCATTCCAACTCTTCTCACTCAACATTATAACCATCTCCTCTTGTATTTTCATGTATACCTTATGACTAGACAATGAAACAATAAATGATGTTTACAATCATATATAATAGTACAACAGAATACCTAGAACATAACAAAAATGTTAAACTCAAAAAAATGCTCAACTTACTTTTCAAGTTTGTTGCACATTTCCTCCATGGATAATTCACTTGACTTTACCCGTGATGGTATTGTAGCTATTAATGTTTCATCCTTCACACCTTGCATTGTTCTCCAAGGTGTAATAGTCATGTCTTTTGGCATATTCTTGATGCCAGGACCTGCCTTACCACTGCTCCATGGAACAACTCTACCTTTTTCCACTTTTTGGTTTTTTATGCCAATATTCTCCCACAAGCTAAATATGTCATCAATCAAATCCCATGTTTTCCCAACTCTGAATGCCAACTGGAAATAGGCATCTACAGATCTGAATGCATCACTTCCTTTGGAACTTTTTGGTGGCACAATATCATCTTTAATAGGGAGACCTATTTCCATACAACATTGTCTCCGAAAACTTGCATCAAATCTAGATTTTTCCCCGCCACATATTTGCACAAATTCACTGTGTATAAATCTCACCCTTTGAACAAATGTCATTGTCAACCTATATTCACTATCTGTGTTATGATCCCATGCCAACAACTTTGCTTCAACATCTGTTAAACCAACATAAATGAAGCATTTAACTGTTTCAATAATAGGGTTATTGGGATATTCTTCCATCAACTCTCTTCTTGCCTCTGCAGAATGATTCCCTCCAAGAACATAGTATTTGTAATGAAAATATATTGTTTCATCAAATTCATCTCTAGTAGGAACAACTTCCGGGTCAACAAGGACTAGGTAGTCAACCACATGTGCATAGGGATTGTGCCTCATCAATGCTTTCAAGTTGAGAATATGCAAGTGATGTGGTTTTCTAATTCTAAATTGATCTTACCCTTCTGTGGGTTTATAAAGTTGATTCACATTCAACTCAAATGTATGTCCACTATTAACCAAATTATCCCTCCGCAATCGATCTCGAATGGCATTTTGTGTTGTCTTGACAATGCCATCCTCTAGATCAGCACCTAGAGTAATGATTTCCCTACTGCCACCAGAATTTTCACTCTCAGATTCAGTAATAACTTTGGTGTCAACAACAATAGATCTCCTCTTTATTAGATTTGAATGGGTTCCTTCTAAACGAACAATGCCTTCAAGAGGAATCAAGGCACTCTCAACCATATTTCTTTTACGATGTTGTTTGTTACTCTTGCTAGCAGGAGTAACAAGCTCATTTGCAACAATTTCATCATGTTCAGTTCGGTGAGATGAAGATTTAAATATAACCCTTCTAGGTACCTGATTTGATTGTCGGATTCTCTTTCCTCTTTGTGCTTGTACTTCTTCAGTTTAAACATTTAACACTTGTTTTTTCTTCCTTGCTTCTAGTCCCTTTTAAATAGCGACACTAATGACACCCATAGGATCGGCCTCTATATAATAAATTCCATTCAACTTTTTTGAAACCGAAATGGAAAAATCCTGCAAAATAAAAACATTATCGTACTAAATCTATTACATTGTGATATCCAAGTTATAACAAAACCAGTTTAAGAATAATATTAATATTCAAACTTATTCTCCTGCTTTCCATTTCATCCATGACCCCTTGACAAAAATCTATGAAATTTTCTTGAACATTATATTTTGCAATCTTCAAAGCATATCGTATTTTCGCAAAGGTCTTGGCTTGTTTCACCTATGCATAAACAATATCTGTACCCAGCACTACACATATCTCTCAGTAATCCCAATAGATTGTAATCTGCTTGAATATATAGATTTGTAGAACAATATAAGAGAATGCTTTCTGGTTTTCCTTGATTTTTTTCCTTCAAATGCCAATGATACTCTGTTCTGTCTTCTTCTGCTGCATGTTTCCATTCTCTAACATTTTTCATTCTTAATTCTTCAAAGCTAAGAACTCTGTCTTGAGTCTCAACATTCTCAAATGACTCAACTATTTTTTTCAATGCAATGATCACTGCTCTTGATCCATAAACGTTTACATATATCTTTCTTAATGCCATTGTACATATATCCAAAATGTAGAATTTTAAAATAAATCAACAAACATTTATAATCTAAACAAAATCAACATCAATATTCACTATAAACTATATTTGAAAAACGTTTTAAAAAATTTAAAAATATTTTTACATTCATAATCGTTGTTTTTTACGTTTTGAGAATTAAAAAAAAAATGTAAACCTACACCCTACCCCCCTAAAATATATAATAATTAATTTTAAAATAAAAATTAAACCTACCCCTACCACCTAACTATATAATACAAATTTTAAAAAACAAATTTAAAACTAACCCCCTACCCCTAACCCCCTTAACAATATAATAAAATATTTTTAAAAAAATTAAAACTAACCCTCCCACCTAGCAATAGAATACAAAAGTTAAAAAAAATTAAAACTAACCCCACTAATAATATAATAAAAATTTAAAACTAACCCCCCCGACCTACCAATATAATACAAATATAATACAAAAGTTTAAAAAAAGTTAAAACTAACCCCACTAATAAAAAATAAAAAACCAAATATTTAAACTACCCCACAAGATATTCCTAATTAAAAAAAAATTAAACAACCCTACCCCTAAAACATAATAAAAATTAATTTAAAAAAAGTAAAAAAAAACTCTCCCCTTCCCCCTTCTCCCTCCTCCCGGGCCGCTCCCTTGGGTGCGAAAGGGCGGTCGTGAGGGCCGCCCTTTGGTACCCAAGCGGGCGGCTCGGGAGGAGTGGGAAGGGGGAAGGGGAGGGCATTTTTTAATTAATTTTTAATATTTTTTAGGGGCTGGGGCGCCAAGATTGATGGTAAAAAAAAATTAGAAGGGGGCGAAGGGTAAAAAAAATTAAGGAAGAGGGCATGGGTAGGTTTGGTAAAAAAAATTTAGTTTCTATTTTAAACCCAAAGCTAATACTCATGGAATAAGGGGCAAGCCTTGCCTCGATTAATAATACACGAATTTAAAAAAAAATACATTTAAAAAAAATATAAAACTAACCCGGAAAGTGTTAGAGCCTCCTCTGTTGAAAGTGCTAGAAGTTCCTCTCTACAATCTTCCCGTTCTTCTTGAAAACCTTCGTGAATTGCTCCAAAGACTAAACAATCCTACATTAATAAGATAGAATAGGTTTAAGTTTACCATTCTTAAGAATGTTTAAAAGACAAAAATGTAAAAGAATAAAGCAATAAAGCAATAAAACAAACATTACTAAATTAATAAAGCCATAAAACAAGCATTACTAAATTAATAAAGCCATAAAATAATTATTGCAAAATTGACAAAAAAAACTAATTAATTTATTAAAAAACAGAAAAAACACTAACCTTGCGATTGTTACTAAATTGCTCCAAAATAAATTATGAATAGTAGGAAATCTAAATGGTTTTTATATCCTAGATTAGGTTTAACATTACTTTTTTACTAATGTGGGATAAAAAAAATGAAATTAGTTACTTCATTATAATTAAATTTATATAAGAAAGGTTAAAATTAAATAATTACTAATGTTACGATTGCTGGGTAAAAAAAATGTAAATAGTCATTATTTTGTTACAAATTGTATATAAAAAATGTTACGAGAAATTTTACTAGCCTTAAATTTTTTGGATAGAAATATGTAATTAGTTAATATATTATTTCAATTCTCTTAATATCATATAAATATGCGCTTTAATTTTGGATGGAAAATTTTGAACGAAAATTTTGGAGGGAAGTTTTGGAGGGAATATTTTGGGGGGATATTTTCATTCTCATAGCTATAAGATTGTCGGTCGATAGTTGCACCATTCTACTTTTTGGTGAGGCCTGTGGTAAAATTTCTTTGCAGTTGAGCAATTAAGATTTTTCTATAATTCTATCTTTTAGTGAGAAGTCATGGACTCATCTGAAGTAAATTCCAATGTCAATGAAGAAATGTATTGTTCATCTAGCCAAGATACTGGCAGTGCAAGCAATGTAATCAAGCATGTTATTCGAGAACTTCCTAGTTATGAAGATTTGGAAGACACTAGTAATGAAGAGAAAGAATGTGATGATGATGAAGAGGTTCCTCCAAGTGGGGATCTTAAAGACAACAAATAATATGATGACAATTTTCCTCCGAGTGAGGATTTTCAAGGCACCAATGATGATTTTCCTGAAAGCGAGGATTTTCAAGGCACCAATGATGATTTTCCTTCAAGCAAAGATTTTCCTCCTAGCGAGGATTTTTGTGGGATTGATGATGATTTTTGTCCTAGCGAGGATTGTAATGGGACAGATGATGATATTGGTGAGGAACAAGACATCAATAATGGTGAAAATGATTTTCCTCAAAGCGGGGATTTCAATTGAACAGATGATGACTTTCCTCCAAGCGAGGATTTCAATGGCACAGATGATGAGTTTCCTCTAAGCGAAGATTTCAATGGAACTGATGATGAGTATCCTCCAAGCGAGGATTTCAATGGCACTGATGATGAGTTACCTCCAAGCGAGGATTTCAATGGCAATGATGGTGACTATCATCCAAGTGAGGATTTCAATGGCACCGATGATGATTTTCCTCTGAGAGAGGATTTCAATGACACAAATGATGATTTTCATCCTAGTGAAGATTTCAATGGCACTGATGATGATTTTCCTCTGAGTGAAGATTTCAATGGCACCGATGAATATTTCCCTCCGAGCGAGGATTTCAATGGCACCGATGATCATTCTGTTGATGATGAAGCCACCAATGATGAAGGCAATGATTCTCCTCCGAGTAAGGATGTTACAGGGACCAATGATGAAGACAGTGATTCTCCTCCAAGTAAGGATTTTATAGGAAACAATGATGAGAATGTTGAATCTCTGGAATTCCCTTTAGGTGAAGAATTTAGTGGCACAAATAATGTTGATGGTCACATTGATCTGGAAGCAAGTGATCAACTTATTAGAGATCATGACAATAATTTTCATAATGAATTTGGTGATGAAATTTTCAATGAGAGGGGTCATATGCATCACAATGAAAACATTAATCCTGGTGAGGATGTTGTTGCAGACATAATGGTCCACGAGATCCAGCGACAGAATCCAATGCAGAGCAGGATTAAGTTTAGGACAAGACCTTTTTATGTCAATCCAAAGCATTCGAGTTATACAAGGTCTAGGAAAGAATTGCTCACAAGTCCAAGTTCCATTACTCATTTGATTTCGAGTGAGTGTTGCCACAAAAGTTGTTTGAAATGTTTAGGCTACAATTATGTCTTGGAGAGAAGGAAGATGTATCTATCAATGAACAAAAGCATGCAAAATTCATATTTAGTGGGGTGCATGATTTCTACCAGGACAGGTTATGATTATCGCGTTGGAAGAATTATGCTTTGTAGAAAGGCATTCAAACGGATTCACTCAATTGGTAATCTTCGATTATCAAAAATCCAAACAAGACTAGAAAAGGATCCTACATTTTACACTGACGATTATCAGGGATGAATCACTGGGCCATCAACACACATTGCAATATCATGGATGCATGATTTCTTTTCCAAGCATGGAGAGAGTATGCCAAATAGAGAAACAATACACATTCCAGATAATTTCACAAGGTAGGAAATCTACAACTTATACAAGGATTATGTTCAAGGTGGTCAAGGAAATGACAACTTCATCAGATATGCATATTTCACAAGAGTATGGAAAAAGAAGTTCAACAACGTCCGCATTCCAAAGAGGTCAAGGATGGGGGTCTGCAGTACATGTGATTCTCTTAAAGAAAGAAGGGATAGAAAGAGGTATGTTTACAAAACAAAAAAAACAAATAGATAAATGTCAATTATTGAAGCTAGTTAACAATTTTGTTTTGTTATGTTGTTCGTAGATTCCATAATCAATGCACTGCAAGAACATCGCAATCAACAATCAAATGAATGGTAAAAATTGTACAAACATTGCAAGAAGTGTTATGATGCTCCACATAAGTTTATGGGTTTGATAATTGATGGCATGGATCAGAAAAAAACACTCTTGCCACATTTTGTCCGTATGCCAAAGAATTTAAAGGAGGAGAATTTTATTCAGTTTCACTTGGTTGGGTGTATGGTTTTTAATGGTGAAATGATTCCAAGGGTTTATTTTACAGCTCCAAATATTCACAATGATGCAAATTTGATAATCAACATAATTCACCATGTCATTACTCATTGGCCTGGTGATCTTCCATAAGTTCTATATCTACAATTGGACAACACAAGCTAAGAAAACAAAAATCAGTTTGTGTTTGGTTATCTAAGCATGCTTGTTGAATTGAGAATTTTTAAAAAGGTAAAAGTTGGGTTCCTTCTTGTTGGGCATACACATGATCATATTGATCAAATTTTCAAGCATTTTGCAAGGACATTGAGCAGGAAGAAAGTCAGGAGCCTACCATCGTTGATTGAAATTATAGGGAAAGCATACCATCGAGAGCCTACTGTACAGAAATTGGAAGAAACTGTTCACATGCGAAGATTTCTATTTGGACCGCATGGTGAAGAAAGGTGCATTGAAATACTTAATGACATTAGCTTTCAGCATCAATTTCGTATAAAAAATATTGATGGAAAAACACTATTGTGGGGCAAGAAGTACTTAACTAGCACAGAATGGGGGCCTTCATCAGGTTTAGCATTTCTGAAATTCATCCCAAGTCGTCAAATGTATGCTTCAAATTTATTGTTATTGCAATCATCTATAGAGATTCATAATACAAGGCGACATAGTAGAGATGTTGATTCTTCTCAATGCTTGGAAGAAATAATTTTTTTTATCAAAGATACATATGAGTACTTTGATGTTGCTGATTCTGTTTGGTGGGAGTCTTTTTTCATGGAGCAGAGTGACATAATTTCAAACTCTACAAATGGAGATATATTTTTGAAGACTCCATTTTCTTGGCCACAAAGTTTATCAAATGAAAACGAGGTAACAAATGTTGAACCTCGAGCTGTTGAGTTTTCTCAAGTAGTGGAAAGAGAAATGTATATTGGCTCTAGAAGATCATCCGCAAAGCGTCGAGAGATGGAAGAACTTTACAGGGGCTCAGTACAAGATATCAAGGAGGGTTGCATGATTGCAGTTTTGGTTACAAATGATCCACGTCATTATCCATTCGGGATTGCAAAAGCTATGAAGGTCAATAAATAAAATGAAGAAGTAGTATCAGTAGAAGTACATTGGTATGTAACAGATACACACCCATTTGATGGTGTGTACAAGGCAGAGATGGTGGTTGAGAAAAAGGTTTGTAGAAAGAGAAAAAGAAAGGGTCAAAAAATAAATCGGCGCTGCATTGACATCTTGAAATTAGAGGAAGTTGATATACTTGTTTATGATTTCAAGTTGACAAAGAAAGACACTCTCCGCTCCAAGACTATAGAGATTATCAAGAGGTTGTTGCCACAACAAGAAGTTGCAAGATGGGAGTCTGTTAAACCAAGTCGTAGATCCCAAAGGAATATGACATTTGAAATGATGGGCATAGATGTAGACTCAGATGGTGCACCCATTGATAATAGAAAAGAATATGGGTCATCTACATCTTCATTAAGTCCTTCATCTATAGAAAATGTAGATTCTGATGGGGTGTCAGAATCCATGGATGAATTTGAAGAAGCAGTTTAGATGTTTTTTATTAGTACGATTTTTGTAATTGAAACTCTAGAGGAGTTTTTGATGATGGGGTGTCAGAATCCATGGATGAGTTTGAAGAAGCAATTTAGATGCTTTTTACTAGTATGATTTTTGTAATTGAAACTCTAGAGGAGTTTCTGAATATTTATATGAACCATTTGTTCTTGTATGGTCTAATATATTATCTCATTATGAATCGCATCATAATTTATTTGTTTTTATATGGTTAGAGTGGTGAAATTATTAGACAAATTTGTTTTTTGTTTAATATGCAATTTTCCAGAAAGTTGTAATTTATCTCTTGAAGAAAAAAACTTTTTTTCCAATTTAGGGTTGATTTTAAAGTTGTTGTAAACAACAATATGGGATGTTTAGGCCATGGCTCTATTTTTACCCTGAAAAAAAATACGTGTATATTGGTATCAACACTTTTCTATTTGGGGGGTGTTTTTGGTGTTTTTTTTGCAAAAATCATCGTTTTTATGGGTAGAGTTCTCATTCATAGTGTATAGATCTCATTTCATAGTATAAGTGGTTATACTCTCTTTGTTGACAATGTCTTGTTATTTCTTGGCAATTCAGAAGAAGAGGATATAGAAGTTAAAGGAATATTGGACCAGTTTTGTAGAGCGACAAGTATGGAAATTAATTTTGGAAATCTGCATGCTATTATAATGAGATAGAAGAGAAAGCATTACAAAATTTCTATGATTTTTTACCCATGGAACACAATGATTTATCAACAGGTTTTAAATACTTGAGTTTCAATTTGAAACCAAATAAGTATTGCAAGAGATACTGGGTTTGGTTGATCACAAAAGTTGAAGTTCGCATAAATTTTTGGTGTAATAGATTCTTATCAAGACGAGGTAAGGCAATCCTAATTCAAACATTTTTAAATGCAATACCAGTATACAGATGATCATTCCCATATTCCTAAAGAAGTGTTGAATGAGCTGAGAAATATATCCTTTAACTTCTTGTGGAAAGGAAATATAGAGAAAGACATGCATTCGGTTGATTGGAGATCAATTGCAAAAACTAAAGAATGTGGAGGATGGGGACTAAAGGAGTTGTTCAGTTTTGGAAAAGCTTTAGGTGCTAAATCAGTTTGGAAATTTCTAACCAAGGAAGGGAAATAACATACAGTCCTAAAGAGTAAATATTTAAATGGTATTTTAGTTCAGGATTGGATCATAATTCCAAGAAAAAGTCACAAAGGAGGGTCTATGTGTTGGAAAGCTATAACCATGGTGTTCCCAGGAGATCTTCTAGTTTGGAAGATGGGAAATGGAAAGTAAGCTCTTATAGGTAAGGACGGGTTAATGGGATGTGAACCTCAGGCTTTATTGTCTAACGGGTTAATAAAGTAGTTAAATGAAAATGCCTTCAAAACTTTAAGTGATGTGGCAGTTATAGGGGATATATTAACACTATGTATCAGGAATGGAGAAAGGTAGATTCATTGGAGCTATCAACAACCTAGGAAGAAGAATGGAACTGTTGGATACAGATAAAATAGATAAACAAGGGGTTCATTAAGCTTTCAGATGAGCAAGACAAACTTCTTTGGGATGGAAACAAGGAGGGAGGAAAGTACTCTGTAAGGAAAGTGTACAAATTATTCTGGACTAGTTAGGAACAAAGGAAATGGTGGTGGACGACTATATGAATATTTTGGCTCCACAGAAAACTAAATTTTTTATGTGGTTGGTCCTAAGGGATAAAGTCTTAACTTGAAACAATTTATGCAAAAGATATTTAAATGGGCCCAGTATATGTAGCTTGTGCATGAATGATGAGGAATCTTTAGAACACTTATTCATCATTTTCCTTTTACAAAATAAAGCTAGAAAGGAATTGGTGAAGGTCTTCATGAAGACAATCTATGGGAAGCAGACTCAATAGAAGATTGTTTAATTCAGTGGACTCAAAAATCAAAACTGAAAAAGGTAAGATGTGTTCCACTTTTAACTCTGTGGACTATATGCAGAGCAAGGAATGATGGAATCTTTGAGGAGAACCATACCCCAGCCTTTCAAGTGTCGGCATGGGCGCTAGCTTTGTATAGTCTTTTCAAAGAAAAGGATTCACTTCCAAAGCTGAAACTTAGAAAACATGTCTTGATTAATGAAAAGGAATGCCGCAATTTATTTGATGGATCTTGTGAAGGTGAAAACAAAATATGTGGCCTGGGGGGCATTCTAATGATATCTGAATCTCATAGGATATCTAGTTTAAAGCTAATGCAGGGAGAGGCACAAACAACAGAAAAAAATGTTTGGCTTTAAGAACATGATTGAAGATTCCTCAAGGGGAAAAAGTTAATTAATTACAAGTTTATGGAAAATTTGAATTTTGGAGTGATTTGATGAATGGTAAAAAAATGCTTTTGAATACTAACGTGCAGGGTATTGGAGAAAACCTAAAAGACTAGTTGGAACTTTCAACTCTTTCAACATTTGTCACATTTACAGAGAAAAGAATGGGAATGTTGATGTGCTATCAAATGAGGGGATTTTGCTGTCTACACGGTCAACAAACTATAAAAGCTTCAGAAATGGAGAGATCCAAATTAAATCTACAAGTTTGGACTTTATGTAAAATTATCATCAAGCATAAGTAAGGAGAATAGAGGATTTAAATGCAAAGTTTTACCATTTCCTTTCGAGAAGATGATATAGTTTTTTATTTTTTGCTAAAATGAAGATATTATGTACAAAAGTCATAAATCACTTTTCGATGCTTTGAGCAAGTCATAAGTGACAAAATAGTTTTGAATATTATCAATATAATATTATGAGTGCAACCTACACATGATGTAAGTGTTTTGATTTTATTGTGAAGAATAAAATAAGAGTTTTTTCTATGGAAAAAAAATTACATTAACATCTCCTTGAACTTTAAATATAAAATCATTTATCTAAATTGTTTTATATAAAAATATTACACTCTCCTTAAATATGTGATCAACTCCATTAAGAATGTGCAACAAGTGACAGATAGCCCGTTATTCTCACACAATAATTTACATAAAAATTTATTTTGATGAAGTTTTGATATAAAAATATTAAACGCTCCTTAAATATGGTGATAAACTCCATTAAGAATCTGCAACAATTGACAGCTAGCCCGTTATTCTCACACAATAATTTACATAAAGATTTTGAAGCTTAAAACATTATTTAGGTAATAAGCGAAGGAAACATGATCATATCTAACTTCCTACGCACCCCATATCATTAGAGCTAGTACAACAAATTATTCCATCAATATTATGCAAACCATAATCTCACATTGTGTTATGAATTTCAACCTAATTGTTAAATGAGGCCAACATAAGTTTGAAAATAAAATGTTTGGTATGGAAAAGAGTATATAACAAATTACATTATATTGTGAAACAAAATAATACTTATAGTTATGGTTAATGAATCGAATAAAGTTAATATAAATTTATTTATTTTTTTTTAATTTTTTATTAGGTCTAAAGTATTTTGAGAGTGTAAAATTTTTTAAGAAAAGATTACATCTAAGAGATTTCATCCCTTGGATTTATGTTAGTTATAAAACTATATTAATAAAAACATTAAACATACAACTATACACATTCTTAAAAAAATATTTTATAAAATAAAAATACAATAAATTATATTAACCAAAATTTATATTACAAAATGCTATTGTTAAAATTTAAATTCATAATTGATTATAAAAGTCAGTTATGGGCAACAATCTTTCCTCCCAACCACTCAAGCGATAATTAATGGATAACCGGTGGTCTCTTGGTGGGGTTAGATGGATTTTATTCCATCCATTGGGCTCAATTCCATTGAGACATCTTGTGGCTTGGATTATCGGCTAACGGTTTGCTAGACCTACCATCCACGATATGTGAATGCCAAGTCTTCACAAAATTATTAAAGAAGTAAGGAAGATGTCACTAATTACACCTAAATTTAAAGAGAAATTGTGTAATAAAAATAAATATATTATAAAGAAATGATAAACTCTAATGTAAAAGTTCAAAAATAATCAAGAAAAACATTACTATAATAAGAATAAATTAAAGAATTATTAAATAAGTTTAAGAAAATATAATTCAAATTATTAATGAGGAGGTGATTATGATGATGGCTATTAATGTCCACTAAATCAATTTTAGTTTGTCTATTAAACCTTTAAAAAAATAAAGAAACAATTGATTTTCTTTATAGTTTTTTCATGTTCTCTCAAAGCGATAAGTCTCCAATAAATATAAATATATAGATATGTCCATAAAAAATATGGTAAGTAAAAACATGAATTAAAACACATAAGACATTAACATGCATACTAATGATAAAAGAGAACTCCTAAAGCCATGCAATGACGTCGTTATTAATGAAGAATTTGATTGATAAACCATCGAATGTCTAACAGCGGTTTTCAATTAAGAGAGAAAAAATGGCTATGAGTAAAGAATAATATAATTGTTAATAGTTTTTAATTAAAAATAATTATTAAATTTAATGATATAAAACATTATATTATTTTAATGATACAAAATAAACTTATTATTATTTTTTAAAATTGATTTAATTAATTGTTATGTTTTAAATTTAATATATATATAGATATAATTTTTATTATTATAAAAATAAAAATAAAATAATAAACTAATCTAATATAAAAAATTCTTAATGTAAAATTAAAATAAATAAAAAATTGTAATCTTATCATTGAGTGGTAGAAAAATGTAGGGAAAACCAAGAGCACGGAAATTTACACAGGGTAGGGAAATGTTGAAACTGAGTGTTTTGATAAAAAATTTAAAAGGTGATTTGCCCATGACTCTCGACTCTGTAGAAAAAAACAAAAAAAAATTGTTTAATTAATTTTTTTTATATAAATTTTCAAAGTTTAAAATTTAATTTTAATTTTAGAAATTTATAAAAATAATATCAATTAAAATTAGAGGATGGATTTAGTCACGTGGTTGGGTTAGTTCAAGTGGTTGAGTATTATAACAGTAAACAAAAGGCCTCCTAATCAAATCTACAAATAACTATGCAATCATAATTTTATATTCTATAAGCCAACATAAATTTAAGATACACAAAAAAAACTCATACACTAAATATACACAAAAAAAAAAAAAAAAAAAAAACTCATACACTAAATATACATTCTTAAAATAAAGCCATTAGATCAACGTCAACTCCAATTATCTCCTGTTAAATTCTTGAATGATGGAACATAAGATAAAACTCTTACATTAAGCAGAAAAAATGGTTCGGTAAGAAAATAACTTGTCCATTATATGGCTAAAGCCAGATCACAGCCCAAACCCTAGCAAGCAATTCATTCTTGTTGATCCTCTCATGCTCATTATCCACCTCCGCAACCTCCACCACATCCTCCACCGCAACCACCGCCACCACATCCTCCACCGCAACCACCAGAGGCAGAGTCGGCCACTACTACAGCAGTGGCTGCCACAGCTACCCCAGTTGCAACACCACCAGTCACAAACCAAGCATCTCTGTGCCCGTTTCGGCTCTGTTTATTCTGCTTGGTGCCTCCTCCACCAACGTAAACAGAACGCACATCCCCGTGGGCGCGGCTCCTCTTCTTCTTATCACCGCCGCCATGACCAGCGCAAGAAAGAACAGTCATGGACGCCATCGTTAGAACCAGAACGACTCCAAATATGAAGCATATAAACGAGTCAGGCGGAGCCGAAACATCAAAATTTTCAGAAAGCATAAGATGGGTAATCCTCGCCATGCTCACAGAATTTCACTGCTAGGATACCAGGAATAATCGACCTTATCATATAAAATGAGAGGAGAGCATAATCCTTCATAGTTAGGTCATGGCTGCATACGGTGGTTGGGATTGAAGCTGACTACCTGCTTCCATGCAACTACATAGAAATAACAGTATCATCATAATTGTTACAAATAGTAATTATTTTTGGCAGATTAGTTTTAGCTTTAGCTTTAGTTCTTATATTTACTTTAGTTTCTAGTTAGAAGTTCAGTTAATAAAATATGCAAAAGCTAGGTTAGATTTTTTAAGATTTTTATAAGTATTTAAATATATATTCAAATTTAGCTTGTAATATATTAGTTGATTTTTCTTTATCTTCCGTTGATCATTCTACATAATCTATCTATATATTTATTTCTGCCTCCATCCTTAATAATAAAGTTAATATCAAAGCAAAGGATTGAAACTGACTACCTGCTTCCATGCAACTACATAGAAATAACAGTATCATCGTAATAACATTGATGTCAACACACTTTGCTTGATACGCAAGAAGTCGTTTTGAAATATAGTATTCAGTCATATATGTCGACCTTTCGCCATGGACTGAACAATTGTTTGAATATTGACATTATTATTACGAATGGAATCGAACCAACCAGACATTTCCGCGCAGTTTGACGATGGAAGGAGGGAAATTATAATATGGTTTAACCTCTTTCTGTTCAATGAAGTTTCTATGCATTTTCTCCTAGCAAAATTATTGCCTATGGTGTTGGAAATAGAAAGCATAGATATTGCTGGGAAGGAGAAGTCCTGGAAATTGCTGGTCAAAGGAAATTATATGGTTTAATCCTCGTCATGTTCATTGAAGTTTCTTTGAATTTTCATTGTGGAAAACTCCATATAATCTGGCGTGTATTCGTGTCGTTTCATTCTAATGATCTCTGACCTTTCAGTACCAGTGATTCAATTATTATTTTGGTTCAAATTTAGTAATTATTGCAAAACTACATCTTCATCAAAACAATCTTATGGTATTTTAATTTGGTGACTGTTAAGAATACCAGCATAGATTCGGATCCAATTTCTTGAGGTGTATTTCTTTTTTTAAATTTAAACTTAAGAAATTTGATCTTTCTTGATTTTTAGAACATCTCCTCCATTCTGAGTTGTAGAATACCTTGTTTCACTCATGCAATCACCTTTTTTTTTATAAAATATTAATTTTTGTAAAATGAAAAAATTACAAAAAAAAGGAGCTTCAAAAATTGAGATATCAAGTAAGCATACTACATAACTGGGTGGGTGTACTGTTAAATTATCAATTCAATTGCAAACTCGGTAAATAGGTACAAGCCTTAAAAAAAATTAAAATATTAAATATCAACTTATTTTAGATGCTCAACAATGATGGATAAATATAATTGATAATGTTAAACAAACTTGATGTTAAGTTAATCCTTATGAAACATCAACTTTTTTTAGATACTCAGCAATGATGGATATATATGATTGATAATGTTAAACAAACTTGATGTTAAGTTGGATTATTTATATATATATATATATATATATAATTTACTTTTGTTTTGTTCTTTTATTTTTCCTAGTAAATATTAAAAATAGGATTTCTTATATAAATAGAATAAACTTATAATTTTTTTTTAATATGGAGGTGGACAAATAGGATTGATTCTATAAATAGAATAAATATACAATTTTTTTCAATATGGTCATTGAGAAAGGACTTCTCATTAGAAAAAGCAATTGTCAAAATGAATTCAACCAATCAAATGAAACCTAAGTAATTTGTGATTAAATTATTTACTTATTGAGGGTTGTCTCAAATAAATAAGACATCTTCACTTCATTTCTAAATCATGGACAAGGGTTCAAATTATGTATTCATTTATCTTTTACCTGGTTTATTGAAGCATTTGAGCTAGTGTACACTTCTCTTTGGGTGTCTTTTTCTCTTCCATGAATATGAATGGAAGGATTTCCAGGGTTTGATAGTCACATGCAGAATGGAGGCTAAGAATAGTTGTGATAACTGCGCAAGGGTGACCTAAGGTGCATATCTCCTTGCTAATTCTTGATTAATGTTGGTAAGTTTATGTCCTAAGCCTAGTTTTACATGATTCATTCTTGAAATGATTTGGACTAAGGTAGGGTTTGTTTTCTAGCATTTTGTCTACTTGCTTGAGGAGACCTTCCTACCAATGAGCTCTCCATTGTTCTATTGGGCCTTGGAAATCCCTATTTTCCATAATTAGGATTTTTCTACCTAACTCTATAGGTTGCTAGCTTTTCTATAGTTGCAAGTACTGGAAACCATCTTAAGAGGAGGGACGTTAGCCTCGATCTCTCATAACCCTAGGATTTGAGACAAGAATCTAATACCCTATCGTTCAAATCTCTTCTTCTTATCAAATTTTACATTTATTTTTATTTTATGCATAGAAATATTTTACAATTGGAAAAAACCCTAAAAATCTAAATAAATTCAAAAAATCAAAAAAAAGTTGTGAATTTATTTTTCTAATCCACATCAAAAATTTTCCCTAGGATTTTAACCACAAAACCTAGAGGGTTTCCTCTTTTGAGGAAGTTCATGGGGATCCGTATGATCCTCGTAATTTGTGAATTAGAGGTTGTTTAGTGTTTCTGGCTCATCGTGAACTTTGTCGTAGTCTAATTGGCCTCTTTCCCTCGAGAGCACACGTTTTAGAGTGGCTATCTTGGGAAGTGTGACATTGCCTTGGGAGATGTGAAATTGCCTCAAAAGGTGTGGTTTTATTTGGAATTTGTGATAAAGTGAATAACTCCATTTACATATAATGATTCTTGTGTCTAGATTTAATATTGTTTGACTCCGACAAGGCATTGATCATAACTATTAAGGTTTTGTGGAAATTATATTTAGCTTGCTAGTGGTTGCATGTATCTTTTACTAATTAGGGTCTTCCCATGGGATTTGTAGTTACCGGAAGTGTTGAGAGGTTAGACTCTGATGACATTGGGTTTAACTCTCTCTCAAGCTTACCATCACTAGCACTAGGTCTGCATTTCCTTGATTTGCAAAGGGATGCTAGTTTGAGTGGTAACATTCTTGGCATCATTGTTGGGGACCACAAAGAATAATGACAATGTTCCATTGAAGAGGTATTCTCAGGTTGAATCCATTTATATTTTACAAACATCCAACATATTTCATGTGACTCACGTACATTCTTGTTTTGTACTTTGATCAGATTTGTTTTAATCCAACTTAACAAGTTTCACCTAGTGACTCCATTAAAGAAAAATAAAGAGAAACTCTACAAGAATAGGTCCAAGAGGTAAGTTTGTTTGTGTAATTTGATAGGATTATTGTTAAAGGATAACCTTGCAAGTCCTATTTGGTGACACCATTGAATAAAATTAAAGAAGTGTAATTCAAAGTGGAAAACCTCAACTATTAATAAGAAGATGATATGGAATCCAATAATGAAATGTGGGAATACAATTGGTATGTTTCATTGGATTCTCAAATATTACAGGATATCCAAATTGGCCAAATGATCCTAAGTGGATAAATTCCATCCCAATATTTCATCAACATGAAGATATAGTTTGAAACCATATTTTTGTGTTCAAAGAATTTCTTATGGCATGGGATATTATGGATGAGGATCTCATAATGAAGAGGTTTGTAAAATCTCTTGATATGTAGAATAAAAAGGGTGTGGGATATTGTTATGATGAGCTTCCTCCTAAGGGGTCTGATACCTTCACTCTTTCAATTGGTCAAGGCATTCGGGAAAAATGGGATCTTAATCTTGACGAAGAAACTATTGAGGCCATGATTTCCATTCCCAAAAAGGAGCATGCTGAAAAAAACATTGAGGACCATTTTGTCCCTCTTGATTTGTTGGCCACTTCAGATGAGTTTCCCAAGATGTTTCTGATAGAATTATGTGATCATGATGATGATTCCTTGAACTGTGTCAAACAGTTTCTGGAAAATGATCCAAATTTTAGTATTAAGAAAGATGAAGACACATACATGAATTCATTTGTACTGCATTGGCAAGAAAACGCCTTTGCATGGTTTATAAGCATGGACAAAGGTTCAATATCCTCTCTTGTGGAATTAATAGAGGTATTTTGTAGCTATTGGTGCCAATAAAAATGTAAGAGATGGATTCCCTTTGTTGAAGAAGCAAAGAGCTTTTTCAAGAAAGAAATCTAGGAAGAAGACCAAGCATTAAAGAAAATATTGAACAAAAACATAGCAAAGATTATCATATCATCCCGATCCTTGAAGGGCATGAAGTAGACCTTGTCAAAGAAATCCATGATGAATATTGAGCCTTGGAAAGATTGCTCAAGAAGAAATCATTGATCAAGATCTTGTCGATAACATTCTAGGCCTTATGTCTGAAGAAGAAGACGATGAGGATTAGAAATATTAAGATGAGGCCTAGAAGGAATTGAATACCACAAGAAAATGGTGAGTTTTCCTTACATTCATTAAAAAATTTCTTATGATATCTTGGGCCTCTTGAAAGAAAATGGTAGGATTCTTGAAGACAATGATTATTGGAAGTTCCTGGCTTCTCCAATATACGACTCTTTGAGACTTGACAGTGTTATATCAAAAAATTTAGAAGAAATATACAAGCTTCGCTTCTCATCCAGAAGAGAAGGAGTGAGTCTAGATCATGTTGAGTCAGATTTTCATACAAGTTTTAAGCAATATGAAGAGGTCTTTGTCGAATAGTTGCTTCCAGCTAAGAAAGATAACAAATATATGGTTGATGAATGTGTGGTCGATGCTTCTCCTTGTCCTTTTGATGATGATGATTTGGTCAACCTTCCTTTCTCTTTCACCCATATAGATCAATCTTTTGAAGATGAGAGGTTTGAGTATATTTCAGTTAAAGAAGATGGTTTCCATGGATATAATGATATGCATTTCTGTTACGATAATGTTTACGTGGGTATGGATTATCGAAAATTGGTTGAAGAACCCATACATGATTCCTTGAGTAAGGGTCTAAATTTTGAAGACCTTGAGAAACCTACCTTTCATATCCCTCATCATCTGGTTCGTCCACACTCATTCAACATTAAGAATGATATAAGGTTTCATATGGAGGATTCTATTGATCATCCATATTTACCCTCTCCCAGGGTGTATCTCAAACAACACTTTTAGCTGTGTTTCTCATAAATTGATGCAAGTTTTAGACAACCATGAAATAAAATTGTTTTCCCTCAAAGAAATATCTGGCCATATAAAACCTTCACTGCTGATGTTGTTGATCACTTTTGGAGGAAAAAATTCAATGGGGCCAAGTCTCAGCCAGGTATGGGTACAACTAAATGTTATGGGATTGAGTTTTTAAATATTGTTGGCAATTCTAACCCAATTGTGATGCAATTCAAAGGAAATTTTTCATATGAAAATAAAAGGATGAAAACGTATAGGGATGCAGTGTGATTGGCCACAAAGAATTTATATGCCTTATATTTACAAGTGATTCCCAAAGATAAGAATCAGTGGGAAAATTCCCTAGTAGCATCTACTTCTATTCTTCACCCTTGCAAGGCCATTCTAGAATAAGGAATAGTGGAAGTAGTTTTCATACCTTCAGTTCTTGGTAACCTTAAGGATTGGCATATTTTCGATGAAGATGATTAGATGCCTGAGTTTATGAACAATATGACAAAATTGTTTCAACCTCATCATGCATGGCTACATGATATTTCTAAAAGACATTTGGGGAAAATAAATTTTGGAAAGTTACAAGTATATAATCGCATCATTTTCTACTTGAGCCTAGTTTATGTATGGATATAAAAATCTTGTAAAGGTGATCCTTCCCCATGGACGTATCTTGGAGGCTTGTAGGCTCTCAATATTATCCATCTTTCCATCCCTATTTAAATGGAGGCCCTACCCTAACCCGCCTACTTGATAAATATGCAATTCCATAAGTCCCATTAGATAGTTAGTGTGCAATTTCTTAATGCAAAATGACTTGATTTATTGAAAAAAGGCCAACTAGGTGGTTGACACTCATTAATAGTAGAACCACAAGTAGTTAGGGGTTTGGCTATTGAAGCACTATATATACAATAGTAAGCTATGTAATGTCGAGTCACGAATTGTTATTGTATTTGGATATTTAATCTTGGAGGTTTATGTCTCAAAGAAGAAAGTGAACATAGCTCTCTATTTTGAATATCTCTCACACCAAATATCTTTTTATGGTTTTATCTATTTTCTCTTGTGTTTTTTGTCTTCGCCCTAAAGTTTTGGGTTTCAGTATATACTTAATATGTTTCCATGGTGAAAGTTTTATACCCACCATAATTCTGAATTTCTTTTAGAGTGTGGTATCTAGGCATATGATTTTTTTTTATATTAAGAATTTCTTTTTTTTCCTTATTGCCTTTGTATTTGGTAGTTCCATTAATATTATGGAAATTCCAAATTTATCTACAAAGTTTTCAATGTCTATAGTTGTATAATATATTATGATGAAGGTCTAATAGTAAGTTGAGTTTGTCTACCAAATAAGGACCTCATTTCTCCATGCCTACTTTAATATAGGCTTGGAAGTGTGACCTTTCTTGTTTATATGTTTCCACCTATTGAATTCAAGGGCTTTAACTAGTGACTTATTATACTAATATTCGCCCACTATTTTTCCTTAATAAGAAAACCTTTTGAAATATTTTCCAAAACATAGACTTTTATGGATATCAAAAAAAAATTCATTCTAGAGTCTCAAAATCAACCAGAAAACTTTGATATAAAAGTTTGAATAAATGCTTTGATGTAGAAGTTAGAATAGATCATGCAAATATTACAAAAGTATACCCAACTTCAATTTTATTTTGGATTACAATCAAATCATAATGATATCTTTTACAATGCATATAATATTTCTTCATCAATTATAATAGGCTTTGGGTTAGTGAATAAAAACACCTAGCCAAGGCTTACAAGATCAACTATGATTGAGTGATAGTAACTGTACACAATATATAATCAAATGTATTAGGACATTCTTCTAGAATCAAGGAAATTATAACTCTAGCTTTGGGGATTCAAATTTTTATGTCATAGGTGTTTCACTGCGGAGAAGCATAAGCATCCACATAAACTAGATTCCTCACTTATAGAGCGAATGGAATCCTTCCCTGTGGATGGTGCCGTCGTGAAGGTTCTGCAGACGAGCTCAGAATCCCAGGTCAGTCACTTCGGGTAACATGTTTTTCTTCATGCTTCCTCTGGATCCATCTTCCCGTGCAGACCCAGCTTGTTTCACAAGCAACATATTATGTTGAATTTATACAGTTAGACGACTTCTTGAATTGAATCACCGAAGAAAATATCAAAGTTCTATGTGATATGTGATTGATGTATGATTGGTAGCTCAACGATAAAGACTGTTGCATGACAACAACACTGGACGGAGGTGGAATCAAATCTGGAAAAAGGAATTGGAAAACCTGCATGATGAAGCTTGCAAGATCACTCATGTGCTCTATTTGAGTTGAGGATACTGCTATGGGAGAAATCGATCAGAAAATTCTACTTGCTAGAATATTATGTTGAATATCGACCACTATATTTGTTGTTGTTATGCCAAAGCACTCGACGTCTGGCAGCCGACTGGAAGCCGACCATTCCTGTTGATACGCAGCCGACCAAATAGCCTTTCACCGTCCATCGACCAGCATTAAAAACTAGTCGACTACTAGCTTGGCCATGTCGGCCACATAAACAAGGAAAGAAGGCCGCTCAATTTTACAAGCAATAGCTGCACTCATTTGCGCTCCCGTTGGCATTAGCATTTTGAAACAACCTGTAAAGTTAACTTATTGATGCCAATTATGTCTTGGAGAGAAGGAAGATGTATCTAGCAATGAACAAAAGCATGCAAAATTCATATTTAGTGGGGTGCATGATTTCTACCAGGACAGGTTATGATTATCGCATTGGAAGAATTATGCTTTGTAGAAAGGCATTCAAACGGATTCACTCAATTGGTAATATTCGATTATAAAAAATCCAAACAAGACTAGAAAAGGATCCTACATTTTACACTGACGATTATCAGGGATGAATCACTGGGACATCAACACACATTGCAATATCATGGATGCATGATTTTTTTTCCAAGCATGGAGAGAGTATGCCAAATAGAGAAAAAATACACATTCGAGATAATTTCACAAGGTAGGAAATCTACATCTTATACAAGGATTATGTTCAAGGTGGTCAAGGAAATGACAACTTCATTAGATATGCATATTTCACAAGAGTATGGAAAAAGAAGTTCAACAACGTCCGCATTCCAAAGAGGTAAAGGATGGGGGTCTGCAGTACATGTGCTTCTCTTAAAGAAAGAAGGGATAGAAAGAGGTATGTTTACAAAACAAAAAAAACAAATAGATAATGTCAATTATTGAAGCTAGTTAACAATTTTGTTTCGTTATGCTGTTTGTAGATTCCATAATCAATGCACTGCAAGAACATCGCAATCAACAATCAAATGAATGGCAAAAATTGTACAAACATTGCAAGAAGTGTTATGATGCTCCACATAAGTATATGGGTTTGATAATTGATGCCATGGATCATAAAAAAACACTCTTGCCACATTTTGTCCATATGCCAAAGAATTTAAAGGAGGAGAATTTTATTCAGTTTCACTTGGTTGGGTGTATGGTTTTTAATGGTGAAATGATTCCAAGGGTTTACTTTACAGCTCCAAATATTCACAATGATGCAAATTTGACCATCAGCATAATTCACCATGTCATTACTCATTGGCCTGGTGATATTCCAGAAGTTCTATATCTACAATTGGACAACACAAGCTGAGAAAACAAAAATCAGGTCGTGTTTGGTTATCTAAGCATGCTTGTTGAATTGAGAATTTTTAAAAAGGTAAAAGTTGGGTTCCTTCTTATTGGGCATACACATGATCATATTGATCAAATGTTCAAGCATTTTTCAAGGACATTGAGGAGGAAGAAAGTCGGGAGCCTACCATCGTTGATTGAAATTATAGGGAAAGCATACCATCCAGAGCCTACTGTACAAAAATTGGAAGAAACTATTGACATGCGAAGATTTCTATTTGGATCACATGGTGAAGAAAGGTGCATTGAAATACTTAATGACATTAGCTTTCAGCATCAATTTCGTATAAAAAATATTGATGGAAAAACACTATTGTGGGGCAAGAAGTACTCAACTAGCACAGAATGGGGGCCTTCATCAGGTTAGCATTTCTTAAATTCATCCCAAGTTGTCAAATGTATGCTTCAAATTTATTGTTATTGCAATCATCTACAGAGATTGATAATGCAAGGCGACATAGTAGAGATGTTGATTCTTCTCAATCCTTGGAAGAAATATTTTTTTTTATCAAAGATACATATGAGTACTTTGATGTTGCTGATTCTGTTTGGTGGGAGTCTTTTTTCATGGAGCAGAGTGAAATAATTTCATACTCTACAAATGGAGATATATTTTTGAAGACTCCATTTGCTTGGCCACAAAGTTTATCAAATGAAAATGAGGTAACAAATGTTGAACCTCGAGCTGTTGAGTTTTCTCAAGTAGAGGAAAGAGAAATGTATATTGGCTCTACAAGATCATCCGCAAAGCGTCGAGAGATGGAATACCTTTACAGGGGCTCGGTACAAGATATCAAGGAGGGTTGCATGATTGCAGTTTTGGTTACAAATGATCCACGTCATTATCCATTCTGGATTGTAAAAGATATGAAGGTCAATAAATAAAATGAAGAAGTAGTATTAGTAGAAGTACATTGGTATGTAATAGATACACACCCATTTGATGGTGTGCATAAGGTAGAGATGGTGGTTGAGCAAAAGGTTTGCAGAAAGAGAAAAAGAAATGGTCAAAAAATAAATCAGCGCTGCATTGACATCTTGAAATTAGAGGAAGTTGATATACTTGTTTATGATTTCAAGTTGACAAAGAAAGACACTCTCCGCTCCAAGACTATAGAGATTATCAAGAGGTTGTTGCCTCAACAAGAAGTTGCAAGATGGGATTCTATTAAACCAAGTCGTAGATCCCAAAGGAATATGACATCTCAAATGATGGGCATAGATGTAGACTCAGATGGTGCACCCATTGATAATAGAAAAGAATATGGGTCATCTACATCTTCATCAAGTCCTTCATCTGCAGAAAATGTAGATTCTGATGGGGTGTCAGAATCCATGGATGAATTTGAAGAAGCAGTTTAGATGCTTTTTATTAGTATAATTTTTGTAATTGAAACTCTAGAGGAGTTTTTGATGATGGGGTGTCAGAATCCATGGATGAGTTTGAAGAAGCAGTTTAGATGCTTTTTACTAGTATGATTTTTGTAATTGAAACTCTAGAGGAGTTTTTGAATATTTATATGAACCATTTGTTCTTGTATGGGTCTAATATATTATCTCATTATGAATCACATCATAATTTATTTGTTTTTATATGGATAGAGTGGTGAAATTATTAGAGAAATTTGTTTTTTGTTTAATATGCAATTTTCCAGAAAGTTGTAATTTATCTCTTGAAGAAAAAAACTTTTTTTCCAATTTAGGGTTGATTTTAAAGTTTTTGTAAACAACAATATGGGATGTTTAGGCCATGGCTCTATTTTTTACCCTAAAAAAAAATACGTGTATACTGGTATCAACACTTTTCTATTTGGGTGGTGTTTTTTTTGCAAAAATCATCGCTTTTATGGGTAGAGTTTTCGTTCATAGTATATAGTTCTCGTTTCATAGTATAAGTGGTTATACTCTCTTTGTTGACAATGTCTTGTTATTTCTTGGCAATTCAGAAGAAGAGGATATAGAAGTTAAAGGAATATTGGACCAGTTTTATAGAGCGACAAGTATGGAAATTAATTTTGGAAATCTGCATGCTATTATAATGAGATAGAAGAGAAAGCATTACAAAATTTCCATGATTTGTTACCCATGGAAAACAATGATTTATCAACAGGTTTTAAATACTTGAGTTTCAATTTGAAACCAAATAAGTATTGCAAGAGATACTGGGTTTGGTTGATCACACAAGTCGAAGTTCACATAAATTTTTGGTGTAATAGATTCTTATCAAGACGAGGTAAAGAAATCCTAATTCAAACATTTTTAAATGCAATACCAGTATATGGATGATCATTCCCATATTCCTAAAGAAGTGTTGAACCAGCTGAGAAATATATTCTTTAACTTCTTGTGGAAAGGAAATATAGAGAAAGACATGCATTCGGTTGATTGGAGATCAATTGCAAAAACTAAAGAATATGGAGGATGGGGACTAAAGGAGTTGTTTAGTTTTGGAAAAGCTTTAGGTGCTAAATCAGTTTGGAAATTTCTAACCAAGGAAGGGAAATAATAGACAGTCCTTAAGAGTAAATATTTAAATGGTATTTTAGTTCAAGATTGGATCATAATTCCAAGAAAAAGTCACAAAGGAGGGTCTCTGTGTTGGAAATCTATAACCATGGTGTTCCCAGTGATAGGAGATTTTCTAGTTTGGAAGATGGGAAACGGAAAGGAAGCTCTTATAGGTAAGGACGGGTTAATGGGATGTGGACCTCAGGCTTTACTATCTCATGGATTAATAAAGTAGTTAAATGAAAATGCCTTCAAAACTTTAAGTGATGTGGTAGTTATAGGGGATATATAAACATTATGTATCAAGAATGGAGAAAGGTAGATTCATTGGAGCTATAAGCAACCTAGGAAGAAGAATGCAACTGTTGGATACATATAAAATAGATGAACAGGGGGTTTGTTAAGCTTTCAGATGAGCAAGACAAACTTCTTTGGGATGGAAACAAGGAGGGAGGAAAGTACTCTGTAAGGAAAGTGTACAAAGTATTCTGCACTAGTTAGGAACAACAAAGGAAATGGTGGTGGACGACTATATGAATATTTTGGCTCCACAGAAAACTAAATTTTTTATGTGGTTGGTCCTAAGGGATAAAGTCTTAACTTGAAACAATTTATGCAAAAGAAATTTAAATGGGCCTAGTATATGCAGCTTGTGCATGAATGATGAGGAATCTTTAGAACACTTATTCATACATTTCCCTTTTACAAAATAAAGCTAGAAAGGAATTGGTGAAGGTCTTCATGAAGACAATCTATGGGAAGCAAACTCAATAGAAGATTGTTTAATTCAATGGACTCAAAAATCAAAACTGAAAACGGTAAGATGTGTTCCACTTTTAAATCTGTGGAGTATATGCAGAGCAAGGAATGATGGAATCTCTGAGGAGAACCATATCCCAGCCTTTCAAGTGTCAGCACGGGCGCTAGCTTTGTGTAGTCTTTTCAAAGAAAAGGATTCACTTCCAAAGCTGAAACTTAGAAAACATGTCTTGATTAATGAAAAGGAATGCCACATTTTATTTGATGGATCCTGTGAAGGTGAAAACAAAATATGTAGCCTGGGGGGCATTCTAATGATATCTGAATCTCATAGGATATCTAGTTTAAAGCTAATGCAGGGAGAGGCACAAACAACAGAGAAAAATGTTTGGCTTTAAATTTAAAGAGAAATTGTGTGATAAAAAATAATATATTATAATAAACTCTAATGTAAAAGTTCAAAAGTAATCAAGAAAAACATTACTATAATAAGAATAAATTAAAGAATTATTAAATGAGTTGAAGAAAATATAATTCAAATTATTAATGAGGAGGTAATTATGATGATGGCTATTAATGTCCACTAAACCAATTTTAATTTGTCTACTAAACTTTAAAAAAGATAAAGAAACAATTGATTTTCTTTATAGTTTTTTCATGTGCTCTCAAAGCGATAACTCTCCAATAAATATAAATATATAGATATGTCCATAAAAAATATTATGGTCAATAAAAACATGAATTAAAAAATATAAGACATTAACATGTATACTAATGATAAAAGAGAACTTCTAAGGCCATGTAATGACGTCGTTATTAATGAAGAATTTGATTGATAAGACATAGAATGTCTAAAAGCGGTTTTCAATTAAGAGAGAAAAAATGGCTATGAATAAAGAATTATATAATTATTAATAGTTTTTAATTAAAAATAATTATTAAATTTAATGATATAAAACATATTATTATTTTAATGATACAAAATAAACTTATCATTATTTTTTAAAATTGATTTAATTAATTGTTATGTTTTAAATTTAATATATATAGATATAATTTTTATTATTATAAAAATAAAATTAAAATAATAAACTAATCTAATATAAAAAATTCTTAATGTAAAATTAAAATAAATAAAAAATTGTAATCTTATCCTTGAGTGGTACAAAAATGTAGGGAAAACCAAGAGCACGGAAATTTACACAGGGTGGGGAAATGTTGAAACTGAGTGTTTTGATAAAAAAATTAAAAGGTGATTTGCCCATGACTCTCGACTCTGTAGAAAAAACAAAAAAAAATTGTTTAATTAATTTTTTTATATAAATTTTGAAAGTTTAAAATAAAATTTTAAATTTATAAATTTATAAAAATAATATTAATTAAAATTAGATGATGGATTTAGTCAAGTGGTTGAGTTAGTTTAAGTGGTTGAGTATTGTAATTGTAAACAAAAGGTCTCCTAATCAAATCTACAGATAACTATGCAATCATAATTTTATATTTTATAAGCCAACATAAATTTAAAATACAAAAAAAAACTCATCCACTAAATATACATTCTTAAAACAAAGCCCTTAGATCAACGTCAACTCCAATTATCTCCCGTTAAATTCTTGAATGATGGAACATAAGAGAAAACTCTTACATGAAGCAGAAAAAATGGTTCGGTAAGAAAATAACTTGTCCATTATATGGCTAAAGCCAGATCACAGCCCAAACCCTAGCAAGCAATTCATTCTTGTTGATCCTCTCATGCTCATTATCCACCTCCGCAACCTCCACCACATCCTCCACCGCAACCACCGCCACCACATCCTCCACCGCAACCACCAGAGGCAGAGTCGGCCACTACTACAGCAGTGGCTGCCACAGCTACCCCAGTTGCAACACCACCAGTCACAAACCAAGCATCTCTGTGCCCGTTTCGGCTCTGTTTATTCTGCTTGGTGCCTCCTCCACCAACGTAAACAGAACGCACATCCCCGTGGGCGCGGCTCCTCTTCTTCTTATCACCGCCGCCATGACCAGCGCAAGAAAGAACAGTCATGGACGCCATCGTTAGAACCAGAACGACTCCAAATATGAAGCATATAAACGAGTCAGGCGGAGCCGAAACATCAAAATTTTCAGAAAGCATAAGATGGGTAATCCTCGCCATGCTCACAGAATTTCACTGCTAGGATACCAGGAATAATCGACCTTATCATATAAACTGAGAGGAGAGCATAATCCTTCATAGTTAGGTCATGGCTGCATACGGTGGTTGGGATTGAAGCTGACTACCTGCTTCCATGCAACTACATAGAAATAACAGTATCATCGTAATAACATTGATGTCAACACACTTTGCTTGATACGCAAGAAGTCTTTTTGAAATATAGTATTCAGTCATATATGTCGACCTTTCGCGATGGACTGAAAAATTGTTTGAATATTGGCATTATTATTACGAATGGAATCGAACCAACCAGACATTTCCGCGCAGTTTGACGATGGAAGGAGGGAAATTATAATATGGTTTAACCTCTTTCTGTTCAATGAAGTTTCTATGCATTTTCTCCTAGCAAAATTATTGCCTATGGTGTTGGAAAGAGAAAGCATAGATATTGCTGGGAAGGAGAAGTCCTGGAAATTGCTGGGCAAAGGAAATTATATGGTTTAATCCTCGTCATGTTCATTGAAGTTTCTTTGAATTTTCATTGTGGAAAACTCCATATAATCTGGCGTGTATTCGTGTCGTTTCATTTTAATGATCTCTGACCTTTCAGTACCAGTGATTCAATTATTATTTTGGTTCAAATTTAGTAATTGTTGCAAAATTACATCTTCATCAAAACAATTTTATGGTATTTTAATTTGGTGACTGTTAAGAATACCAGCATAGATCTATTTTAAACCCGTATTTATCAAGTATAGAGTGGGATCCAATTTCTTGAGGTGTATTTCTTTTTTAAAATTTAAACTCAAGAAATTTGATCTCTCTTGATTTTTAGAACATCTCCCCCATACTGAGTTGTAGAGCATCTGGTTTCACTCGATGCAATCACCTTTTTTTTATGAAATATTAATTTTTGTAAGATGAAAAAATTAGAAAAAAATGAGCTTAAAAATTGAGATATCAAATAAGCATACTACATAACTGGGTGGGTGTACTGTTAAATTATCAATTCAATTGCAAACTTGGTAAATAGGTACAAGCCTTAAAAAAAATTAAAATATTAAATATCAACTTATTTTAGATGCTCAACAATGATGGATAAATATAATTGATAATGTTAAACAAACTTGATGTTAAGTTAATCCTTATGAAACATCAACTTTTTTTTAGATACTCCTTAACAATGATGGATATATATGATTGATAATGTTAAACAAACTTGATGTTAAGTTGGATTATATATATATATATATAAATATATAATTTACTTTTGTTTTGTTATTTTATTTTTATTTTTCCTAGTAAATATTAAAAATAGGATTTCTTATATAAATAGAATAAATTTATAATTTTTTTTTAATAGGGAGGTGGACAAATAGGATTGATTCTATAAATAAAATAAATATACAATTTTTTTCAATATGGTCATTGAGAAAGGACTTCTCATTAGAAAAAGCAATTGTCAAATGAATTCAACCAATCAAATGAAACCTAAGTAATTTGTGATTAAATTATTTACTTATTGAGGGTTGTCTCAAATAAATAAGACATCTTCACTTCATTTCTAAATCATGGACAAGGGTTCAAATTATGTATTCATTTATCTTTTACCTGGTTTATTGAAGCATTTGAGCTAGTATACACTTCTCTTTGGGTGTCTTTTTATCTTCCATGAAGGTGAATGGAAGGATTTCCAGGGTTTGATAGTCACATGCAGAATGGAGGCTAAGAATAGTTGTGAAAACTGCGCAAGGGTGACCTAAGGTGCATATCTCCTTGCTAATTCTTGATTAATGTTGGTAAGTTTATGTCCTAAGCCTAGTTTTACATGATTCGTTCTTGAAATGATTTGGACTAAGGTAGGGTTTGTTTTCTAGCATTTTGTCTACTTGCTTGAGGAGACCTTCCTACCAATGAGCTCTCCATTGTTCTATTGGGCCTTGGAAATCCCTATTTTCCATAATTAAGATTTTTCTACCTAACTCTATAGGTTGCTAGCTTTTCCATAGTTGCAAGTACTGGAAACCATCTTAAGAGGAGGGACGTTAGCCTCGATCTCTCATAGCCCTAGGATTTGAGACAAGAATTTAATACCCTATCGTTCAAATCTCTTCTTCTTATCAAATTTTACATTTATTTTTATTTTATGCATAGAAATATTTTACAATTGGCAAAAACCCTAAAAATCTAAATAAATTCAAAAAATAAAAAAATAGTTGTGAATTTATTTTTCTAATCCACATCAAAAATTTGCCCTAGGATTTTAACCACAAAACCTAGAGGGTTTCCTCTTTTGAGGAAGTTCATGGGGATCCGTATGATCCTCGTAATTTGTGAATTAGAGGTTGTTTAGTGTTTCTGGCTCATCCTAAACTTTGTCGTAGTCTAATTGTCCTCTTTCCCTCGAGAGCACACGTTTTAGAGTGGCTATCTTGGGAAGTGTGACATTGCCTTGGGAGATGTGAAATTGCCTCGAAAGGTGTGGTTTTATTTGGAATTTGTGATAAAGTGAATAACTCCATTTACATATAATGATTCTTGTGTCTAGATTTAATATTGTTTGACTCCGACAAGGCATTGATCATAACTATTAAGGTTTTGTGGAAATTATATTTTGCTTGCTAGTGGTTGCATGTATCTTTTACTAATTAGGGTCTTCCCATGGGATTTGGAGTTACCTGAAGTGTTGAGAGGTTAGACTCTGATGACATTGGGTTTAACTCTCTCTCAAGCTTACCATCACTAGCACTAGGTCTGCATTTCCTTGATTTGCAAAGGGCTGCTAGTTTGAGTTGTAACATTCTTGGCATCGTTGTTGGGGACCACAAAGAATAATGACAGTGTTCCATTGAAGAGGTATTCTCAGGTTGAATCCATTTATATTTTACAAACATCCAACATATTTCATGTGACTCACGTACATTCTTTTTTTGTACTTTGATCAGATTTGTTTTAATCCAACTTAACAAGTTTCACCTACTGAATCCATTAAAGAAAAATAAAGAGAAACTCTACAAGAATAGGTCCAAGAGGTAAGTTTGTTTGTGTAATTTGATAGGATTATTGTTAAAGGATAACCTTGCAAGTCCTATTTGGTGACACCATTGAATAAAATTAAAGAAGTGTAATTCAAAGTGGAAAACCTCAACTATTAATAAGAAGATGATATGGAATCCAATAATGAAATGTGGGAATACAATTGGTATGTTTCGTTGGATTCTCAAATATTATAGGATATCCAAATTGGCCAAATGATCCTAAGTGGATAAAGTCCATCCCAATATTTCATCAACATGAAGATATAGTTTGAAACCATATTTTTGTGCTCAAAGAATTTCTTATGGCATGGGATATTATGGATGAGGATCTCATAATGAAGAGGTTTGTAAACTCTCTTGATATGTAGAATAAAAAGGGTGTGGGATATTGGTATGATGAGCTTCCTCCTAAGGGGTCTGATACCTTCACTCTTTCAATTGGTCAAGGGATTCGGGAAAAATGGGATCTTAATCTTGATGAAGAAACTATTGAGGCCATGATTTCCATTCCCAAAAAGGAGCATGTTGAAAAAAACATTGAGGACCATTTTGTCCCTCTTGATTTGTTGGCCACTTCAGATGAGTTTCCCAAGATGTTTCTGATAGAATTATGTGATCATGATGATGATTCCTTGAACTATGTCAAAGGAGTTTCTGGAAAATGATCCAAATTTTAGTATTAAGAAAGATGAAGACACGTACATGAATTCATTTGTGCTGCATTGGCAAGCAAACGCCTTTGCATGGTTTATAAGCATGGACAAAGGTTCAATATCCTCTCTTGTGGAATTAATAGAGGTATTTTGTAGCTATTGGTGCCAATAAAAATGTAAGAGATGGATTCCCTTTGTTGAAGAAGCAAAGAGCTTTTTCAAGAAAGAAATCCAGGAAGAAGACCAAGCATTGAAGAAAATATTGAACAAAAACATAGCAAAGATTATCATATCATCCCGATCCTTGAAGGGCATGAAGTAGACCTTGTCAAACAAATCCATGATGAAGATTGAGCCTTGGAAAGATTGCTCAATAAGAAATCATTGATCAAGATCTTGTCGATAACATTCTAGGCCTTATGTCTGAAGAAGAAGGTACTCCTAAAGAAGAAGACGATGAGGATTAGAAAAATTAAGATGAGGCCTAGAAGGAATTGAATACCACAAGAAAAGGGTGAGTTTTCCTTACATTCATTTAAAAAATTTCTTATGATATCTTGGGCCTCTTGAAAGAAAATGGTAGGATTCTTGAAGACAATGATTATTGGAAGTTCCTGGCTTCTCCAATATACAACTCTTTGAGACTTGACAGTGTTATATCAAAAAATTTAGAAGAATTATACAAGCTTCGCTTCTCATCCAGAAGAGAAGGAGTGAGTCTAGATCATGTTGAGTCAGATTTTCATACAAGTTTTAGGCAATATGAAGAGGTCTTTGTCGAATAGTTGCTTCTAGCTAAGAAAGATAACAAATATATGGTTGATGAATGTGTGGTCGATGCTTCTCCTTGTCCTTTTGATGATGATGATTTGGTCAACCTTCCTTTATCTTTCACCCATATAGATCAATCTTTTGAAGATGAGAGGTTTGAGTATATTTCAGTTAAAGAAGATGGTTTCCATGGATATAATGATATGCATTTCTGTTACGATAATGTTTACATGGGTATGGATTATCGAAAATTGGTTGAAGAACCCATACATGATTCCTTGAGTAAGGGTCTAAATTTTGAAGACTTTGAGAAACCTACCTTTCATACCCCTCATCATCTGGTTCGTCCACACTCATTCAACATTAAGAATAATATAAGGTTTCATATGGAGGATTCTATTGATCATCCATATTTACCCTCTCCTAGGGTGTATCTCAACCAACACTTTTAGTTGTGTTTCTCATAAGTTGATGCAAGTTTTAGACAACCAGGAAATAAAATTGTTTTTCCTCAAAGAAATATCTAGCCATATAAAACATTCACTGCTGATGTTGTTGATCACCTTTGGAGGAAAAAATTCAATGGGGCCAAGTCTCAGCCAGGTATGGGTACAACTAAATGTTATGGGATTGAGTTTTTAAATATTGTTGACAATTCTAACCCAATTGTGATGCAATTCAAAGGAAATTTTTCATATGAAAATAAAAGGATGAAAACGTATAGGGATGCAGTGTGATTGGCCACAAAGAATTTATATGCCTTATATTTACAAGTGATTCCCAAAGATAAGAATCAGTGGGAAAATTCCCTAGTAGCATCTACTTCTATTCTTCACCCTTGCAAGGCCATTCTAGAATAAGGAATAGTGGAAGTAGTTTTCATACCTTCAGTTCTTGGTAACCTTAAGGATTGGCATATTTTCAATGAAGATGATTAGATGCCTGAGTTTATGAACAATATGACAAAATTGTTTCAACCTCATCATGCATGGTTACATGATATTTCTAAAATACATTTGGGGAAAATAAATTTTGGAAAGTTACAAGTATATAATCGCATCATTTTCTAATTGAGCCTAGTTTATGCATGGATATAAAAATCTTGTGAAGGTGATCCTTCCCCATGGACATATCTTGGAGGCTTGTAGGCCCTCAATATTATCCATCTTTCCATCCCTGTTTAAATGGAGGCCCTAGCCTAACCCCCCTACTTGATAAATATGCAATTCCATAAGTCCCATTAGATAGTTAGTGTGCAATTTCTTAATGCAAAATGACTTGATTTGTTGAAAAAAGGCCAACTAGGTGGTTGACACTCATTAATAGTAGAACCACAAGTAGTTAGGGGTTTGGCTATTGAAGCACTATATATACAATAGTAAGCTATGTAATGTTGAGTCACGAATTGTTATTGTATTTGGATATTTAATCTTGGAGATTTATGTCTCAAAGAAGAAAGTGAACATAGCTCTCTATTTTGAATCTCTCACACCAAATATCTTTTTATGGTTTTATCTATTTTCTCTTGTGTTTTTTGTCTTCGCCCTAAAGTTTTGGGTTTCAGTATATACTTAATATGTTTCTATGGTGAAAGTTTTATACCCACCATAATTTTGAATTTCTTTTAGAGTGTGGTATCTAGGCATATGATGTTTTTTTATATTAAGAATTTCTTTTTTTTCCTTATTGCCTTTCTATTTGGTAGTTCCATTAATATTATGGAAATTCCAAATTTATCTACAAAGTTTTCAATGTCTATAGTTGTATAATATATTATGATGAAGGTCTAATAGTAAGTTGAGTTTGTCTACCAAATAAGGACCTCATTTCTCCATGCCTAATTTAATAAAGGCTTGGAATTGTGACCTTTCTTGTTTATATGTTTCCACCTATTGAATACAAGGGCTTTAACTAGTGACTTATTATACTAATATTCGCCCACAATTTTTCCTTAATAAGCAAACCTTTTGAAATATTTTCCAAAACATAGACTTTTATGGATATCCAAAAAAAATTCATTCTAGAGTCTCAAAATCAACTAGAAAACATTGATATAAAAGTTTGAATAAATGCTTTGATGTAGAAGTTAGAATAGATCATGAAAATATTACAAAAGTATACCCAACTTCAATTTTATTTTGGATTACAATCAAATCATAATGATATCTTTTACAATGCATATAATATTTCTTCATCAATTATAATAGGCTTTGGGTTAGTGAATAAAAACACCTAGCCAAGGATTACAAGATCAACTATGATTGAGTGATAGTAACTGTACACAATATATAATCAAATGTATTAGGCCATTCTTCTAGCATCAAGGAAATTATAACTCTAGATTTGGGGATTCAAATTTTTATGTCGTAGGCGTTTCACTGCGAAGAAGCATAAGCATCCATGTATACTAGATTCCTCACTTATAGAGCGAATGGAATCCTTCCCCGTGGATGGTTCCGTCGTGAAGGTTCTGCAGACGAGCTCAGAATCCCAGGTCAGTCACTTCGAGTAACAGGTTTTTCTTCATGCTTCCTCTGGATCCATCCTCCCTTGCAGACCCAACTTGTTTCACAAGCAACATACTATGTTGAATTTATACAGTTAGACGACTTCTTGAATCGAATCGCCGAAGCAAATATCAAAGTTCTATGTGATCTGTGATTGATGCATGATTGTTAGCTCAACGATAAAGATTGTTGCATGACAACAACACTAAATGGAGGTGGAATCGATCTGGAAGAAGGAATTGGAAAACCTACATGATGAAGCTTGTAAGATCACTCATGTGCTCTATTTGAGTTGAGGATACTGTTATGGGAGAAATCGATCAGAAAATTCTACTTGCTAGAATATTATGTTGAATATCGACCACTATATTTGTTGTTGTTGTGCCAAAGCACTCGGTGTCCAGCAGCCGACTGGAAGCCGACCATTCCTGTTGATACGCAGCCGACCAAATAGCCTTTCATCGTCCATCGACCAGCATTAAAAACTAGTCGACTACTAGCTTGGCCATGTTGGCCACATAAACAAGGAAAGAAGGCCGCTCAAGTTTACAAGCAATAGTTGCACTCATTTACGCTCCCGTTGGCATTAGCATTTTGAAACGACCTGTAAAGTTAACTTATTGATGCCAATTATATCGTGCAGACTGTACCATGCCAAATCAACATGCTAGAGAAGAATAATGATTCTACTATGCTTCAAGATATTCATTGATTGACCAAGAAATATGTTCGGGAAGTATTGTTCATCTTTGGGAACCCAGTCAACCCATCAACCAAAATAATGTATTGATCGATTGATTGATAGTCTGCGCCATGCAAGTTGGAAACAAGACGACAAGGACACCTATATGCTGAACTCCAGCTTGCGCCCAACCAAAACGTCACAACTCCACCAGTGACTAATAACAAAAAACAAGAGGGGTCGACATTTATAGTAAATGAGGAAGTCTGGATAAAATGACGAATGGACCTGCTCCATTTATTTCATGAAGACTAGCATTTATATCGTACAGTCTACCCTCCTATCAAGTTTTTGGATAAAAATTGCAGAATTTGAGTTTGATGAAATTGTTGACCGGTCATGTCATGGATCAACTATTAAAATCAATGAAAAGTTGAACTTTAGAGCCGCCATCGATCTGACCAATTGTTGATCCTCTGTCCAAGAGTAATACCCGACCAAGTAGCTCATCAATCGAATTAAGCTGACTAATTCAAAGAGAAGTATTGCATGAAAATTATATCAAAGCACTCATCAAAAATTGCGTCGATCTGTCAACTTGAAAGTTTGGCGATTGTATAGATATTCGACTAGTAAGCACTTGTATGTAATTTGGGAAAGAAGGCTTTAAAAATCCAACTAGAGGCAAGATGCTAGCCGACTATTATCATTGCCATAAGTTCATCAAATGTTTCTCATGGATACGGTCAACGTCAACTTATGGAGCCTATTGAGTAGTTGTCGACAAAATAAGAAAGTATATCATTCAAATTATATTCCACGAGACTTTAATTTTGGTGATTCCCCGTCGAATTGAAGCCCTCGACGAAGCATTCACTGACTACATTCTTTCGATTCCCCATCGACTTGTTTTGGAAATGGAGTCGTCCAGGGCTTGACTGATGATTCCATGACTCTGTCGGGTGCCGATTGCATTAAAAAGAAAGCCGATCACATCCAGACACGTCGACTATGTGTTTCCATCCAGCTCACAAGTATTGCTAGAAGCTGTCAGTCAGAGATGCAGAAGAGTTGATTCAAGAGGCTCAGTTCCATTGAGGAGGTCTGAACCTCAAAGAAAGTGAGAATATGTTTTGAAGCTATGACTCCCATGAGACGTGTCGAATGGACTGGTCAGATTTAATTCAATTGAAGTGGTCGGCTGCTAAGGAATTGGTTGGGAGCCAACAGGTGACTACATAAGTCCTCGAAGAGTGGTCGGCAGACTATTGTCGAAGATCGACTGATTATGCTAATGAAAGATGTTGTATATGACATAACAGATTCTTTAGACGGTAAATTTGTCTCATTAGTTCCCAGGTCGGCTTCACATCTAGGTCAACAAAAGCATGCTTTCTTCACCTGGATGAGGGAATTCAAAAATCAATCATACAATCGTTGATTTCTAACATTCCCCATGTTAATATTTAATATTCTAAGACTGAAAATAGCAGCATTACATTCCATTTCACAATAATAGCATATACAGGATCACTGAAGAAACAACAAGCATAGCATAAACACAAGAGACACAGATTTATCCTGGGAAACCCTCATGGGGTAGAAAACCCCGTAAAGCTTCCTCAATATAGATGACCAGCAATACAAAAAGATGCAAACCAAATATATGATCTCCTCCTCCACCATAGCAGACCTCTCCTCCACAAGTGCTCCTTTCTCAAGTGAGTGTATGTGTCAAATGAGGAACACACCTCCTCTATTTATACACTACACTGACATGTATTTTACAAAGGTACACGTAGGCTCGTATTTAACCAATGGGTTAAATACCCCACTACAACTGACTGGGCCAACCCCTCTAGGGTGGTCTAATAACCCTTTGACTCACATAACATATACAGGGCCGACCCCCACTAGGGAAGTCTAATAACCCGAGTTACCACATTCCGACGGAGGAATAAACATCTCCAGATATACAATAAGATCTTCACGGAGGAATGAAACATCTCCGGAATAATAAAGTACAAATATAATATTCTTTGAAGTTACAATATCTCAACACCCCATAAGCTTCCCATGCAATTAAATTTAACTCGTGTTGTCTTTGACACTCCTGGTAGGGTTTTCATCATTTCCCATATATATCTTTTCATTTTGATGATGATTCCCATGCCGTCTAGAGTCTAACATAACTCCAAAAATTGTCTCCCACTGTGGGAAATCGCAAAGCTCCTTCATTCCACAATAATCTTCCAGATCAATAGCTTCTTCTTCCAAGTATTTCCAGTGTTATGTTCATTCAAGTGTGGAATTCATCTCGAGAAAAACTTCTTCTTCATGCAAATGAATTCCCTTTTATTTAAAATGATAACGCCCAATCAAGACATATTCATCCATGAAATTTTGTGCCATCACGGCCAACACTCCGATCGCAATTCTGACTCGTCCTCAACAATCCAGCAACAACGACGAGAAAGAAATAAAATAGAATGTGGTGGTTATTATCTCTCCTGACCATCATCGACAGTACTGAAGCCACCAATGTCTATTGTATTACAAAGAAAAGATCAGTTAGACATTCATCACTCGATAACAATATTTTTTTTACTTTATTTTATTTTATATTGTGACCGATGCATCTAATTTGATCTAGATGTTCATTTTGAAAGTTTGGACTTCTGTTTCATGCAATTATTTATTTATTTATTATGTATTATGGCTGATGCTTCTCATGGCACATGAGATTTGGTTGTTTATTTTCTATGTTTGGACCTATGTTTCACATGAGATTAGAAAACAATGTCTCCTTAGAATGTTGTTGTTATTATCTCTTCGGACCATAGTGTGTTAATTTTTCGATAATTTCATTCAATATTATCTAGGATCACTAAGAGAATAACATGTACAGCATAACAATCATAAACACAAGATACAATAGACACAAAGTTTCCTTAGGGAAAACAAAGAAGGTGAAAAACCCCGTAACTTCCTCAGAGATAGAATAAGCCACAAACCAAGATCACAATGATCAAACCCAAAGAGATGTCTCTAGCAGATACTCCTCCTCCACTTGTGCGCCAGTTTCTCTATTAGCTATGCAAGCTTGAGAAGTGAGTGAATGAATAGAATGAGAGACACAACCTCTGTATTTATACCCTAACTTGACCTGCCAATAAACTAACATGGCTAACTTGATAATGAAGTCTAATAACCCAACCGCATGACCTATTTAGCGCCGACCCCACACTGGTGGTCTAATAACCCATCAATACAAATGATGACAATTACAATGTAACTTGTGACACTTGCAAATACAAATGACGACACTTCCAATTAGGGGAATAATATATCTCTGTTGGATATACAATAAATTACAAATGTAATATACAAGTGAATATCTTCTGAAGTTACAAATACATCAACACTCCCTCTTAACTAGGAAGGTATTCTCTAAACACAGGTCATCAATACATATTGGTGCAAGTCTTCAATTCTGGAGCTATATCATCATCACTGGATTACGGAGCATCATCATCATCACTGCTGCTGCACTCTACATCTCGATCACTGGGATATCTCTGAATTCTTCTCGTCATAGGAATTTCTATAGAGACAGCCCTTTTTCATGCTGGGTGTAGGCCTAGCCAACAGGTGACTGCAGGCCTAGCCAGAAAGTGAGAATATGTTTTGAAGCTATGACTCCCATGAGACATGTCGAATGGACTGGTTGTATTTAATTCAATTGAAGTGGTCGGCTGCTAAGGAATTGGTTGGGAGCCAACAGGTGACTGCATAAGTCGGTGAAGAATGGTCGGCAGACTATTGTCGAAGATCGACTGATTATGCTAATGAAAGATGTTGTAGATGACATAACAGATTCTTTAGACGGTAAATTGGTCTCATTAGTGCCCAGGTCAGCTTCACAACTAGGTCAACAAAAGCATGCTTTCTTCACCTGGATGAGGGAATTCAAAAATCAATCATAGAGTCGTTGATTTCTAACATTCCCCATAAGCTTCCCATGCAATTAAATTTAACTCGTGTTGTCTTTGACACTCCTGGTAGGGTTTTCATCGTTTCCCATATATATCTTTTCATTTTGATGATGGTTCCCATGGCGTCTAGAGTCTGACATAACTCCAAAAATTGTCTCCCACTGTGCTAAATCGCAAAGCTCCTTCATTCCAAAATAATCTTCCAGATCAATAGCTTCTTCTTCCAAGTATTTCTAGTGTTATGTTCATTCAAGTGCGGAATTCATCTCGAGAAAAACTTCTTCTTCATGCAAATGAATTCCCTTTTATTTAAAATGATAACGCCCAATCAAGACATATTCATCAATGAAATTCTATGCCATCACGGCCAACACTCCGATCGCAATTCTGACTCGTTCTCAACAATCCAGCAACAACGATGACAAAGAAAGAAAATAGAATGTGGTGGTTATTATCTCTTCTGACCATCATCGACAGTACTGAAGCCACCAATGTCTATTGTATTACAAAGAAAAGATCAGTTGGACATTCATCACTCGATAACAATATTTTTTTTACTTTATTTTATTTTATATTGTGACCGATGCATCTGATTTGATCTAGATATTTATTTTGAAAGTTTGGACTTCTGTTTCATGCAATTATTTATTTATTGATTATGTATTATGGCTGACGCTTCTCATGGCACATGAGATTTGGTTGTTTATTTTCTATGTTTGGACCTATGTTTCACATGAGATTAGAAAACAATGTCTCCTTAGAATGTTGTGGTTATTATCTCTTCGGACCATAGTGTGTTAATTTTTCGATAATTTCGTTCAATATTATCTAGGATCACTAAGAGAATAACATGTGCAGCATAACAATCATAAACACAAGAGACAATAGACACAAAGTTTCCTCGGGGAAAACCAAGAAGGTGAAAAACCTCGTAACTTCCTCAGAGATAGAATAAGCCACAAACCAAGATCACAATGATCAAACCCAAAGAGATGTCTCTAGCAGATACTCCTCCTCCACTTGTGCGCCAGTTTCTCTCTTAGATATGCAAGCTTGAGAAGTGAGTGAATGAATAGAATGAGAGACACAACCTCTGTATTTATACACTGACTTGACCTGCCAATAAACTAACATGGTTGACTTGATAATGAAGTCTAATAACCCAATCACATGACCTAATTAGCGCCGACCCCACACTGGTGGTCTAATAACCCATCAATACAAATGACGACAATTATAATGTAACTTGTGACACTTGCAAATACAAATGACGACACTTCCAATCAGAGGAATAATATATCTCTGTTGGATATACAATAAATTACAAATGTAATATACAAGTGAATATCTTCTGAAGTTACAAATACATCAACACTCCCTCTTAACTAGTAAGGTATTCTCTAGACACAGGTCATCAATACATATTGGTGCAAGTCTTCAATTCTGGAGCTATATCATCATCACTGGATCACGGAGCATCATCATCATCACTGCTGCTGCACTCTACATCTCGATCACTGGGATATCTCTGAATTCTTCTCATCATAGGAATTTCTATAGAGACAACCCTTTTTCATGCTGGGTGTAGGCCTAGCCAACAGGTGACTGCAGGCCTAGCCAGAAAGTGAGAATATGTTTTGAAGCTATGACTCCCATGAGACGTGTCGAATGGACTGGTTGGATTTAATTCAACTGAAGTGGTCGGCTACTAAGGAATTGGTTGGGAGCCAACAGGTGACTTCATAAGTCGGTGAAGAGTGGTCGGCAGACTATTGTCGAAGATCGACTGATTATGCTAATGAAAGATGTTGTAGATGACATAACAGATTCTTTAGACGGTAAATTTGTCTCATTAGTGCCCAGGTCGACTTCACATCTAGGTCAACAAAAGCATGCTTTCTTCACCTAGACGAGGGAATTCAAAAATCAATCATAGAGTCGTTGATTTCTAACATTCCCCATAAGCTTCCCATGCAATTAAATTTAACTCGTGTTGTCTTTGATACTCCTGGTAGGGTTTTCATCATTTCCCTTATATATCTTTTCATTTTGATGATGATTCCCATGCCGTCTAGAGTCTGACATAACTCCAAAAATTGTCTCCCACTGTGGCAAATCGCAAAGCTCCTTCATTCCACAATAATCTTCCAGATCAATAGCTTCTTCTTCCAAGTATTTCCAGTGTTATGTTCATTCAAGTGCGGAATTCATCTCAAGAAAAACTTCTTCTTCATGCAAATGAATTCCCTTTTATTTAAAATGATAACGCCCAATCAAGACATATTCATCCATGAAATTCTGCACCATCACGGCCAACACTCCGATCGCAATTCTGACTCGTCCTCAACAATCCAGCAACAATGACGACAAAGAAAGAAAATAGAATGTGGTGGCTATTATCTCTTCTGACCATCATCGACAGTACTGAAGCCACCAATGTCTATTGTATTACAAAGAAAAGATCAGTTAGACATTCATCACTCCATAACAATTTTTTTTTTACTTTATTTTATTTTATATTGTGACCGATGCATCTGATTTGATCTAGATGTTTATTTTGAAAGTTTGGACTTCTGTTTCATGCAATTATTTATTTATTTATTATGTATTATGGCTAACGCTTCTCATGACACATGAGATTTGGTTGTTTATTTTCTATGTTTGGACCTATGTTTCACATGAGATTATAAAGCAATGTCTCCTTAGAATGTTGTGGTTATTATCTCTTCGGACCATAGTGTGTTAATTTTTCGATAATTTCATTCAATATTATCTAGGATCACTAAGAGAATAACATGTCCGGGATAACAATCATAAACACAAGAGACAATAGACACAAAGTTTCCTCGGGGAAAACCAAGAAGGTGAAAAACCCCGTAACTTCCTCAAAGATAGAATAAGCCACAAACCAAGATCACAATGATCAAACCCAAAGAGACGTCTCTAGCAGATACTCCTCCTCCACTTGTGTGCCAGTTTCTCTCTTAGCTATGCAAGCTTGAGAAGTGAGTGAATGAATAGAATGAGAGACACAACCTCTGTATTTATACACTGACTTGACCTGCCAATAAACTAACATGGCTGAATTGATATTGAAGTCTAATAGCCCAACCACATGACCTAATTAGCACCGACCCCACACTGGTGGTCTAATAACCCATCAATACAAATGACGACAATTACAATGTAACTTGTGACACTTGCAAATACAAATGACAGCACTTCCAATCAGAGGAATAATATATCTCTGTTGGATATACAATAAATTACAAATGTAATATACAAGTGAATATCTTCTGAAGTTACAAATACATCAACACTCCCTCTTAACTAGGAAGGTATTCTCTAGACACAGGTCATCAATACATATTGGTGCAAGTCTTCAATTCTGGAGCTATATCATCATCACTGGATCACGGAGCATCATCATCATCACTGCTGCTGCACTCTACATCTCGATCACTGGGATATCTCTGAATTCTTCTTGTCATAGGAATTTCTATAGAGACAACCCTTTTTCATGTTGGGTGTAGGCCTAGCCAACAGGTGACTGCAGGCCTAGCGAGAAAGTGAGAATATGTTTTGAAGCTATGACTCCCATGAGACGTGTCGAATGGACTGGTCAGATTTAATTCAACTGAAGTGGTCGGCTGCTAAGGAATTGGTTGGGAGCCAACAGGTGACTGCATAAGTCGGTGAAGAGTGGTCGACAGACTATTGTCGAAGATCGACTGATTATGCTAATGAAAGATGTTGTAGATGACATAACAGATTCTTTAGACGGTAAATTTGTCTCATTAGTGCCCAGGTCGGCTTCACATCTAGGTCAACAAAAGCATGCTTTCTTCACCTGGACGAGGGAATTCAAAAATCAATCATATAGTCGTTGATTTCTAACATTCCCCATAAGCTTCCCATGCAATTAAATTTAACTCGTGTTGTCTTTGACACTCCTGGTAGGGTTTTCATCGTTTCCCATATATATCTTTTCATTTTGATGATGATTCCCATGCCGTCTAGAGTCTGACATAACTCCAAAAATTGTCTCCCACTGTGGCAAATCGCAAAGCTCCTTCATTACACAATAATCTTCCAGATCAATAGCTTCTTCTTCCAAGTATTTCTAGTGTTATGTTCATTCAAGTGCGGAATTCATCTCGAGAAAAACTTCTTCTTCATGCAAATGAATTCCCTTTTATTTAAAATGATAACGCCCAATCAAGACATATTCATCCATGAAATTTTGCACCATCACGGCCAACACTCCGATCGCAATTCTGACTCGTCCTCAACAATCCAGCAACAACGACGACAAAGCAAGAAAATAGAATGTGGTGGTTATTATCTCTTCTGACCATCATCGACAGTACTGAAGCCACCAATGTCTATTGTATTACAAAGAAAAGATCAGTTAGACATTCATCACTCGATAACAATTTTTTTTTTACTTTATTTTATTTTATATTGTGACCGATGCATCTGATTTGATCTAGATGTTTATTTTGAAAGTTTGGACTTCTGTTTCATGCAATTATTTATGTATTGATTATGTATTATGGCTAACGCTTCTCATGACACATGAGATTTGGTTGTTTATTTTCTATGTTTGGACCTATGTTTCACCTGAGATTAGAAAGCAATGTCTCCTTAGAATGTTGTGGTTATTATCTCTTCGGACCATAGTGTGTTAATTTTTCGATAATTTCATTCAATATTATCTAGGATCACTAAGAGAATAACATGTGCAGCATAACAATCATAAACACAAGAGACAACAGACACAAAGTTTCCTCAGGGAAAACCAAGAAGGTGAAAAACCCCCTAACTTCCTCAGAGATAGAATAAGCCACAAACCAAGATCACAATGATCAAACCCAAAGAGACGTCTCTAGCAGATACTCCTCCTCCACTTGTGCGCCAGTTTCTCTCTTAGCTATGCAAGCTTGAGAAGTGAGTGAATGAATAGAATGAGAGACACAACCTCTGTATTTATACACTGACTTGACCTGCTAATAAACTAACATGGCTGAATTGATAATGAAGTCTAATAACCCAACCACATGACCTAATTAGCGCCGACCCCACACTGGTGGTCTAATAACCCATCAATACAAATGACGACAATTACAATGTAACTTGTGACACTTGCAAATACAAATGATGACACTTCCAATCAGAGGAATAATATATCTTTGTTGGATATACAATAAATTACAAATGTAATATACAAGTGAATATCTTCTGAAGTTACAAATACATCAACACTCCCTCTTAACTAGGAAGGTATTCTCTAGACACAGGTCATCAATACATATTGGTCCAAGTCTTCAATTCTGGAGCTATATCATCATCACTGGATCACGGAGCATCATCATCATCACTGCTGCTGCACTCTACATCTCGATCACTGGGATATCTCTGAATTCTTCTCGTCATAGGAATTTCTATAGAGACAGCCCTTTTTCATGCTGGGTGTAGACCTATCCTCCTATAGGTCTTCATCATCTATGCAAATGGTCTGATAGAGGTGGAATCTCAGGACTAATTATGTGTTGATGCAATACCTGACTAGAGCATCCCAAGAAAATTTATGTGCCTAAGCACGATAGGCAAGATCTCTCAAGACTGATTACATGCATCCCTTCACAATACCTTTAAAGATCATCCCAGGAACATTTATGTGCCATAGCACGACCGACAAGATCTCTAAAGAGCATCCCAGGACTTATTACGAGCACACAGCTCAACCTATCGGATCTCCAGGACTGATTACATGTGAATAGGAAATACCTTTAAAGTGCATCCCAGGAACATTTATGTGCCACAACAAGATCGACAAGATCTCTAAAGAGCATCCCAAGACTTATTACAAGAACATAGCTCAACCTATAGGATCTCCAGAGACTAATTACATGCCTCCCTAGCAAAACCTCGAAAGAGCATCCCAAGAGTGATTGCGAGCACACAGCTCAACCTATTGGATCTCCCAGGATCTTTTACATGCTACTGCACAACCTGCCACATATCATCTCTGACCTCCAAGTATCATCTCTGACCTCCAAGTATCATTCTGATACTCATGATCCAATTGATCATCATCGCACGGTGCATCAACCTGCACATCATCATCATATGATCATCTTGATCATCATCATAGCATCATCTTGATGCATATCATCTAGAGCATCATCCTAATACTCATCACACATAATCATCGTCATAGCCTCGTCCTAATGCATATCATCCAGAGCATCTTCCTGATACTCATCACACATGATCATCTTAATCGTTGTCATAACATCATCCTGATGCATATCATCCAGAGTATCATCTTGATACTCATCACACATGATCATCCTAATCATCATCATAACATCATCCTGATGTATGTCATTTGAAGCATCATCTTGATGCTCATCACACAATGCTTACATCCACAGCCATGAGAGGATCCTCCTACCACCATGCTTTGAATGGCTCCTGCAAATGTGTCCCATCACTTCTTCCTCGAAGTATCTTCTATCTGAATAACACCAAGCCTCTCTCTGAAGTACTTGAACTTCACTCTAGCTAGTGGTTTGGTCAACGCATCTGCAATCTGCTCATTCGTCGCAACATACAGGAGCTTCATTGCTCCTCTGTGCACCATATCCCTGATATAGTGATATTTGATCTCGATGTGCTTTGACCTGTCATGGAACACCGAGTTCTCTAACAACTTCACACAACTCTGGTTGTCACAATAGACATAGCTAGCATCCAACGGGAGATCAAATAACTCAGATAGTAGCTTCCTAAACCATACTGCCTCACAACTAGCTGAACAAGCTGCGACATACTCTGGTTTGGCTATACTCATTGCTACACAGGATTGCTTCCTGCTAAACCAAGAGATCACACCTGATCCCATACTGAAGCAGTACCCCAAAGTGCTCTTCCCATCTGCAGCACTTCCTACCCAATCTGAATCAACATAACCCTCCAGGTTAAACTTTTGATTTGCATCATACTTGAGCCCATAATCAATCGTACCCTTCAGGTACCTCAGAATATGCTTTACATCTATCAGGTGAACATGTCTAGGATCTATCAGAAACTGGCTCAAGGTGTCCACTGCAAAGAAAATATCTGGTCTCATGTTCGTCAGGTACATTAAGGACCCAATCATCTGATGATACATCGTGACATCAACCGACTCAAATGAAGCATCACACAATAGCTTCAGGCTTGATTCCATAGGTGTGGCCATGGCCTTGCATTCCATCATCCCGAGCTGCTTCAAGATCTCTACTGCATACTTCCCTTGTCCAAGGAAGATTCCATCTGCACTCTGCCACACCTCCAAACCTAGAAAGTAATGCATCATCCCCAAGTCCTTCATCTCGAACTCAGTAGCAAGCTTCCTCTTCGTGTCGAAAATAAATCTATCCTCACTTGTAACAAACAGGTCATCCACATACAGTAGTAGTATCACTATAGTTCCTTCCTCAACCTTGTAGTAAGGGTTGGAATCTGCTTTACTCTTAGTAAAGCCCAAACTGGATAGGAAACTGTCTATACTACCATACCAAGTCCTAGGAGCTTGCTTCAAGTCATACAAGGCTTTCTTCAACCTGCACACATATGACTCCATGTCATGTGTCTCAAAAACAAGTGGCTGCTCCACATACACTTCCTCTTCAACTACACCATTCAAGAAAGTTGTCTTGACATACATCTAGTGTATCTTCCATTCCATCACTGCAGCCAGAGCAAGTACTATTCTGATGGAAGTGTATCTGGCTAAAGAAGCACAAGCCTCTTCATAATCTATTCCTTCTTCCCGGGAGAAGCCACAAGCTACAAACCTCGCCTTGTATTTCTCTATGCTACAATCTGCAGCATGCTTGATCTTATAGATCCACTTGGAAGTCACAACAGACTTCCCTTCAGGTCTTGGGACCACATCCCAAACATCATTCTTCATGATTGATTGGTATACTTCGACCATGGCATCCTTCCATTCTTTCTTTTATGTTGCTTCTTCATAACTGGAAGGTTCTTTGTTCATAATATCACATAGCAAGGCAACATAGCTAGTTTGTGACCTTGTCCTTTTCCTTTCTCTGTGTTCCTCTTCTGGAATACCATACCTTTCTGCATCTTGGATGAGCTCTCTAGCCCATGTAGGTTTCCTCTTGTGAGAGTTCTTCTCACGGGGTGGATCTACAGGTTCTTGTGGAACTTCAATTTCACGCTCTTCTTCTGGAATTGCTTCATTCATAGTGTCTTGAATTCTCATTACCCTTGTTTCTTCATTGTCTTCAGTAGGTGTTTTTCTAGATTTGATGTAAGCTGAGTTTTCATCAAAAGTTACATCCCTAATGATGTCAATCTTCTTGAACCCTGGAAAGTAGATTATGTAAGCCTTCGAGCTTTCACTATAACCCACAAAGATGCCCTTCTTTCCTGAAGGATCTAGCTTTGTCCTCTTTTCCTTTGGAATGTGTGTGTATACTGGACAGCCAAATATTTTGAGATGGCTAACTTCTGGTTTCTTACCAGAGAAAACTTCTTCGGGTGTTTTGTTGTCAAGTATTTTGTGAGGTATTTTGTTCTGCACATATACAGATGTCCTTGCTGCTTCTGCCCATAGGTACATAGGAAGATCCTGGTCATGAAGCATTGCTCGTGCTACTTCCATGATAGTTCTATTCTTCCTTTCTGCAACTCCATTCTGATGTGGACTGTAGGGAGTAGTCAACTCCCTCTTAATCCTTGAATTACTGTATAACTTCTTGAAGTCACTTGAAGTGAATTCTCCACCATTGTCAGATATAAAGATCTTGATCTTCTTATCATTTTTATTTTCTATCAAAGCTTTGAAGTCCTTGAACTTATCAAACACTTCATCTTTATTCTTCAAGAAATAAACCCAAGTCTTCCTAGAGAAATCATCACTGAAGGAAACATAGTAGACATACCCACTCAAAGAACTGGATGACATTGGTCTGCATACATCAGAGTGGATAATCTCCAAAATTCCTTTTTCTTTGCTTTCACTGCTTGGAAATTCCTTCTTTGTGTTCTTTCCTTTTGCACATCCTTTGCAAATATGTTCATGCTTTGACTAGATTTCAGGAAGACCCTCTACTACTTTGCTTGCTATTGGAAGTGCTCTATAGTGCACATGAGCAAGCCTTCTATGCCAAAGTTGACTTTGATCCATGGGTTCATGTACCATGGCATGTTCAGGTTGTCCCTTCAATTTGTATAGTCCTCCGTCTTGTTCTCCAATCACCACTGCATCATTTATTGTCTTACCCTTTGGCCACATGAGTACTTGGCCATCTATAAATGCAACTCTCATTCCCTTTGCATCCAAAGATGATATCGATAGAAGATTATTCTTGAGTCCAGGTAGATATAGAACATCTTGCATCTTTATAGACTTCCTAGAGTCTAGCTTGTAGGAGGCTTCACCACTTCCTTTTATAGGATATTGATAGTCATCCCCAAGTTTCACCTTATGGGGTGACTCATGTTCAGATAGGTCTACAAAGGATTCTATAAATATCGTCATGTGTTTGTAAGCCCCCCTATCAATAATCCAATCATCACATCCATGTGAGATAGTACCTGTGAGAGCAGATATCGGCACATATTCTTCGTCACTTGAAGAGTCTTCACTTTCTGCCCTATTCTTCTTCTTGGGAGGTTCATCATCCTCGGCAGCATGAGCATGATGCCTCTTCTTGATGTTCTTCTTCTTGAAGTTGTTGTTAACTTCTTTTGTTTTGATGGGACATTTTGAGGAAAAGTATCCTTTCTCATTGCAATTGAAGCATCTCATATTTTTCTTCTCTTTGTGATAGGAATGAGAAATTTCTTGTAGTGAGATGGCTGCCTCTTGAACTTTCCTTTCTTGGTGTGAGCTGTGAGGACTTGATCTTCAATTCCCATCTTTTCTTCTCGGGCCACAAGCCTAGCTTCTTCTTGTGAACATTCTTCCCATAGTCTACTGAAGGAGATCAATTTATTTCTTGCACGGATTCTTTGGATAAAGGAGTCCCATGACTTGGGTAGGCCATTCAATGTGGTCATTACAATTTGTCCATTATCCACCACTTCATTCACAACTTCAAGTTGTTTCTTGATTTGAGAGACCTTAGCAAAGTAGGATTCGATGGTCTCTCCATTCTGGATCTTTACCCCTTTCAATTGGTTCTGCAGAGCCATCTTCCGATTTATGTTCTTTCCTTCAAACAACTTAGTCAAAGAGTAAAACATCTCCTTGGGTGTCTTTAGGGAAGACACATGGGGTATGAGATGGTCCTTAATAGAATCAACAATGATTCTCTTAGCTTTGACCAAGTTCTTCTTGTGTAAGGCCTTAGCCTCTTCTCCCTCCGGGACTGGAACCTCTTCACTTATGTAAGTTTCCAACTAATTCTCTTCTAGGATTAATCCAATCCTATACTTCCAAGCTCGAAAATTATCAGCCCCTTCAAGCTTATCCTCAAGCTTGGTTCGGTGAGAAATCTTAAAGAGTACTTCAAATGGAAATAGAAAGTTTTAGGTCTTACCACTTGATTTGTTGAAAACTAGATCTGGAGTTGGATTAGGGTTTGTTAGAGAAACCCTAAAAATGCAAACTTTGAATTTCAACTTTCTGAAAGGATAGAAAGATGTGCCTTGATGAGCTGGTCAAGCTGGTATACTTTGATTTTGAGATCTGCAAAATTTGACACCTCAAAAATGCCTTTGAAACTTCCAGATTCACTAAATAGGACCCCGAACTAGGGTTTGATTTTCCCGGAGCTTCACCCAATGAAAAAGTTTGATCTTGTGCTATAAACTTTGATTTTTCTAAGGAGCTTCCATCCGTGGTCTCAGATTCCAAAAATTCCAACTTTCTCCGAAACCCTAATTTCCCACAATAGTGATGGGCCAAAAATTGAAAATGCTCAGAATTGAATTTTGTCTCGACAGAAAGATGCACCCTTGCTAGGAGAGTCAATCTATCCTCCCGCATTTGATGATCTGTGGAGAGAAACCCAAAAATGAAGAAGCCCTAGCTTCCACAGCTGCATAGTGCCTTCTTCTTAGGTCAGCTCTGATACCATGTTAATTTTTTTATAATTTCATTCAATATTTTCTAGGATAATTAAGAGAATAACATGTGCAGCATAACAATAATAAACACAAGGGACAATAGACACAAAGTTTCCTGAGGGAAAACCAAGAAGGTGAAAAATCCTGCAACTTCCTCAGAGATAGAATAGGCCACAAACCAAGATCACAATGATCAAACCCAAAGAGATGTATCTAGCAGATACTCCTCCTCCTCCACTTGTGTGCCACTTTCTCTCTTAGCTATGCGAGCTTGAGAAGTGAGTGAATGAATAGAATGAGAGACACAACCTCTCTATTTATACACTAACTTGACCTGCCAATAAACTAACAGGGTCGACTTGCTAATGAAGTCTAATAACCCAACCACAGGACCTAACTAGGGCCGACCCCACAATGGTGGTCTAATAACCCATCAATACAAATGACAACACTTACAATGTAACTTGCGACACTTGCAAATACAAATGATGACACTTCCAATCAAAGGAATAATACATCTATGTTGGATATACAATAAAGTACATATGTAATATAGAAGTGAATATCTTCCGAAGTTACAAATACATCAACATAGTGGACACTGAAGCCAATATTGTCTATTATATTACAAAGAAATATCACTCAAACATTCAGTTGATCCGATCTGGATGTTTATTTTGCAAGTTTAGACTTCTATTTCATGGAATTATTAATTTATTATGTATTAAATGGCTAACACATCTCATGACACATGAGATTTGGTTGTTTATTTTGTAAGTTTGGACCTACGTTTCTATTGTTAGGTGCCCTAATTTTATTTTAAATTATGAAATATGTATTGAATATTGCTCAGAAAATTGTATTTTAGGATTACCATATAGCTGATTCAAAACCATTTCAAAAAATTTCATTTATTTTCAGGATAATTTGGTGAAGTAAAAAACTTGAAAACCATGAGACCTGGAATAATTATAACCAGTCGTGGATATAGCCGACAATCCCAGTCATTGGAATAGTTGACCGCTTAATTTGTGGATTGATGCAATTTACCGAAGTAATTGGTTGATCGATATATGTTGTGTAAAATGAAAATCCGACGACGCCTGCATTACTTGTATAGAGGTTGCGTATGCTAATCAATGAGTATCTATCAACAACATATCCTCACTGCAGTATCTGTCGATCACGTTGAATAAGTCGATCGTCGACCATGAGCACTTTTCATCCTACACTTCTCGTCAATCATGAACAAGCCATCAATCAGCCACTGACCAATGGCTTGGCTAGCCCTCGAACTGACCTGAGCAATCGTCTCCACCGACTACAATAATCACTCAGCTAGCTAATATTTGTCTACCAAAAGATCTAACTTGAAGATCAGTCGAGTTAAGTCATTTTTGTTCTATATTAAAAACATTTGTGGTATAAATATGGTCGATTGCTATTATTTGGTCGATATGCTTTAATATGGTCGACTTGTAGTCTCGTCGATGAGTCAGTTGCAATACAAGTAAAAAATAAATTGGTCAATTATAAAATGGTCGATGTTAGGGTTGATATAAAAAGTATTATTGAGGTGGTTGTTGTAAAACATGGTCCATTGTAAATTATGGTCAAAGTCTATATGGTCGGTTTCTATTGGAATCATTTACAATAGAATGGTCCCAATTGAAGTCTATAACCATTTAACCATAAGTTTATGTAGTCTCTTATCGACAGTGCTCCAGATTTGCACCAATGGATCATCGATCAGTCATGTCTACCAAATATTATTCGTCGCCGAAGCAGTCACTGATAGTAATGCCTATGTAGTGTAATGCCTATGATAGTAATGCCTATGTAGTGTAGTGTTAACCAATGAGAGGATTGTCGACAGGAACAGTCTAATGAAATCCAACCAGCTAACACTCAACACATTCACCATTCGACTAATGCAATTACTTTCCTGTTGACTATAGCCAGCTGACCAATGCTCGTTGAATATTTGACTTAAGAATGTCAACCACTATTGGTTGAGACACAGATTGATCACTGCACAATCAAGCTATGTGCTTGAAATTGAAGCGCTATTGACAAAGCGACTATGATATATTTTATTTTTATCTTATCTTAGTTTTTTGGGTGGTACTGGTTGTAAAAATAAATTATTTTGAGTCGTCGACAACAAGCTGTGAACCATAGTTTTTGAATAGACTGCTTGGTTTATGTCATCATCGGTGCAGAGAGAGTATGAATATGTTGTGTTTATATTTAAAGGAACAAAGTTTACATATTGAAATCATGAGACTCATTGCAGCAGGAGCACAAGAAATGAGTGGTGAATGCAAGAATTCCAAAACTTCTCCTAAGTTTGGCTCATGTGTAGAATCATTATTCATTGAACCTAATAATAAAGAAGCTAATTGTGTGTCGATAAAGCTATTCAGTTAATGGTTGGTCGATATTGATTGATGCAAGATGATTTGTCAATCAAAAGGTCAACCATTAGCACTGAAATAGATGAATATTTCAGTCGACCATGAGAAATTTATCTCCAAACGAACAAACGACTACAATGTAAAATGTGGTGACCTATTTAGCATTCTCCTTTAATGAAGGAATTGTTAAAACCTTAATGACCTGGTCATTTCGGGCTCCGACAACTTGCAAACTTGACAGGTTCACCTTCGACAAGTCTCGATTCAACTTCGACAATCCAACAAACTTGACAGGTTCCTCTTCAACCCATCGTGGCTCGACCTCAACAACTCAATTCCAACAAGTTCTGGGTTTGACATGAACTCTTATGAATTTTTTGGGAGGCATTTCTCCTGCTCGGTGACCACCTATCACCATCAACATGGAAGTTACATTGGCTGCATATCCATTGACTAGCATTCTATCCACCTGCAACCATTGAAAAACTTATAAATTGGTTTTTATAATGATGAGAGAGTATATTTCGAATGCAGAGATCAATCTTCATTTAAATGTGGGGAGAGATGTTAAAAAAAAAATTGAACCAAGTGGGAAGTTGCATGCAAACTCTATTCAGTTCAAACACACCCTCTTATAGTAGCAACGAGTTCGAGTTTGCATAACTGGCCATCTAGAATTTGATATACAATGCATTTGGAAGAGGAATTACCTCAACCAAAGGGTTTTATAGGGGAAGGAGGCATTCTTAAGGGAAAGGAACCAGTCAAACTCTCTCCAATTGATTTTTTCTTTGGTCAATGTTGCTTTTACTTCTCCACTTGCGAGTGCATTCTCGCTAAGGGCATTACTTCGAATAGGTGCACATAATCAACCATGGCTCAAACATTGGGTACTTTAGATAGCTTTTTTTTTTCAAATCCAGTAAGTCTTCACATCTGAAGGATGGATATATAACTTAGGCTCAGATAGTATCAGCTTAAATTTGGATGAATCACTGGGTAAAAAAGTGACAGCGCCCATCGTCGACCCTCACCCTCCATGATGATTTATATAGATAACTTATATCGATCAAAGTGACAACTCGTCAAGGTAATGCGTGCTTTGATCTTGATTCAAACTCCAAGATTCCTCACTTACACTTTGCAGTCGATTTTCTTCAGCTAATGAAAATTCTACAGTCGTTCACTGTCGACTACATTCTCATAAACGTCCCGCCTTCTTTCACTATTTATTTCATTTAATCAGAGGCCACCGAGTCATTAGTCTCTATCTGATGAAATTCTTTGATGAGTTCTAGTAATAGTGGCTCCTTCCCCACAATGTGACAAAGCATAGAGCCATCATGATCATTACATCTGAACGAGAGTAATAATACATGGTTAAAGGAGAGACCAACTTCTTGACCAGTTAAGACTCAAGAGTTATACAAATGCAACTTGACTATAAAAATCATATTAGAGGAAGCATTAAGAGAATTTGATAATTGAAGAGCTTTTTTAAAGAAAAAAATGTATTTTTTCTGGTTGTTCATAATTACCCACAGTTTTATAGTTAGTGAAAGAAGGAAGACTGCGGAAGAAGTTTTCAAACTAGACAGTTTCGAACCTTTCAAGTAGGTTCATCATCAGGAGAATCAAATCTTGCTCTTTTTTAGCATGGGTGAGAAAGAATAAATAATGTTTATCTTGTTTTTATTTTATTTTATTTTATTTTTATTTTTATTTTTATTTTTATTTTTTATTTTTTTATTTGGAACATGTAGGTTATTAGTTTATTTAGGGTTTTTGAGCAATTTAATGTTTTATCTTGTTTTTTAATTATAACATGTCGGTTTTGAATAATTTAATGTTTAAAATGTTATTAAAGACATTTAATACTTTAATTTTATATGAAAATTTTGAGTAATTTAATGTTTAACAAATTTAATATGTAACCAAATTTCTATTAATTTTTCAATGACATTCTTAATTTTATAATGTATTGTAATGTTTCAAAATGAATTGTAATTAGTTTTTTTAATGTTTAAAATTTTTTAAAGGGTTTTAGCTTTTTAATCAAGTTATGAAAAGTTCTTATTTTAATAATGTTTGATAATATTTAAAAAACCAAATTTTCTTTTTTATAAAGTTTATAAAAAAAATTTATATATTAAATTTTTTTTAAAATTATTATATATTTAAAATTTTAAATTTTTTTTAAATGTGTTATAGTATACTTTGATTAATAATTTATGAAAAGTTCACATTAAAATCAAAAAGTGTAATGGTTATTAGTGTTTTTATTAAAGAATGGGGTTGTTTGAAGATTTTTAGGACAAAAGAAGAGTTTATAAGTTACTTTAAGTGTTTTATGATTTGTTTAGCTAAAGTTGTTTACTAAAGACTTAAGGTAGATCAAATCAACATAAAAAATTTCATAAGTCTTTATTAAGCAACTTTAGCTAAACAAATCATAAAACACTTAAAGTAATTTATAACATCTTCTTTTGTCCTAAAAATCTTCAAACAACCCCATTCTTTAATAAAAACACTAATAGCCATTACACTTTTTGATTTTAATGTAAACTTTTCATAAATTATTAATCAAAGTATACTATAACACATTTTAAAAAATTTAAAAATTTTAAATATATAATAGCTTTTTAAAAATTTTAAATATATAAAAAAATTTAATAAACTTTATAAAAAAGAAAATTTGGTTTTTTAAATATTATCAAACATTATTAAAATAAGAACTTTTCATAACTTGATTAAAAAGCTAAATCCCTTTCAAAAATTTTAAACATTAAAAAAAACTAATTAGAATTCATTTTGAAACATTACAATACATTATAAAATTAAGAATTTCATTGAAAAATTAATAGAAATTTAGTTATATATTAAATTTGTTAAACATTAAATTACTCAAAATTTTCATATAAAATTAAGGTATTAAATGTCTTTAATAACATTTTAAACATAGAATTACTCAAAACCCTAAATAAACTAAAACCCGACATGTTATAATTAAAAAACAAGATAAAACATTAAATTGCTCAAAAACCCTAAATAAACTAATAACCGACATGTTCCAAATAAAAAAATAAAAAAATAAAAAAATAAAATAAAATAAAAACAAGATAAACATTATTTATTCTTTCTCACCCATGCTAAAAAAGAGTGAGATTTGCTTCTCCTGATGATGAACCTAATTGAAAGGTTCGAAACTATCGAGTTTGAAAACTTCTTCCGTAGTCTTCCTGTATTTTTTCTATTATATATAAATAAAAAAGTACTCCTCTTCCTTATAAACATGAACTTGTACAACAATAACATTATCGGTACTCCTCCTCCTTATAAGCATGAACTTGTACAACAATAATGTTACCAGATCATTGGAGAAGTTAAATTTGTATTTTTACGCTTAACAATAATTGGGTGATTTACCAAATTCCCATGGAACTTACTAAAATTTCAAACCTTAAAGTCGCAGAAGATTCAAAAGAATAATGGATATGATCACTAGATAATGTTATCATTAATACACCAGTCAATTGTCAGGAAAATATGGACGGCCAGTGGCAGGTCTTATAGTGGATATGCTACATGAGTTAGAAAGAAGTTACACATAATCATCAAGCATATAGGTAGAGAAAAACCAAATGAGGAAGCAGAGAACGTTCATCCATGACAGGTTAGATGCGATCCTTTTCAAGACTATTTCTGCCAACACATAAGGTGGCAGAAAATGCAATGGTATTCATCTAACCAGAGAACATTCATCCATGAAAATATAGATGTGAGCCTTCTCCATTTGACGTGTCACTAAGTTCAACGAAGCTGTGATCCATAGAAAATGAATAGGCATCATTCCACCAATGTAAGATCAACTGGTAATGGCCAATAGGGAAAATGCAACCCAACGATATGCTTTTGCCACCATCGATCTTCGACAAGATCGATCTCAAGTTTTTCCTCGACAATCTTCAACATGTCTTGACTCAAACAATCCCGACAGGTTCCGGTTCGACAAGTTTCAACTCGACCAGCCTCGATAGGTTCAGGTTCCACAAGTCTCGATGGGTTTTGAGTTCATCACATAAAAAACACTTCGACGAACCAGTTTCAACAGTTTCGTGACATCGACCTTCTGTGTCAATATGCAACTGGAGACTATTGAGTCTCAGATAATCTTCGTTTCTGGTCCCACAATGCTCTGACTTCGACAATCATCAACAAGTCTTGACTCGAACAATCTCGACAGGTTCCAGTTTGACAAGTTTCAACTCGACCAACCCCAACAAGTTATGGTTCGATAAGTCTCGACAGGCTATTAAAACATTCGATTTTATACCAACTAAGCATATATTGTTTGAGGGAGACAAGTGACACCATTCGTCTATAGTTGCCGACTACACCACTCAGTATTATCCAATTGCGTGCATCGACTGTATATCATTTTCTTTTTGCCAAGGTTTTGACTCATCTTTTCTGGTTAGGATAAGTGCTGGTCGACTGCACCCTATCAGCTGATCTTTTCCGGTCGACAACTTCCATCACTGGATAAGAAATCACAAGGCATCATTTGTTTGCATAAATTATCAAGAACGTATGCTTTCTTTTTGCAGGTTTCTTTACTTGCTCCTCGAACAGGTTCTTAGCATGTTGCAGTTGGCACGGTGTAGTCGTCGCGTTCTTTTGGTTGAAGATAGTCGATTGCCAGTTGGAAGCTTGCTTTAGTCGAACTGTCTATCGACTGAACACACAAATAAACATTCGGTCAGCTTACACATATGTTTATAGGTTGATGCAGTCGGTCGATGCTATTAAGGTCGACTGGCTGGATGTTCGACTCATAATGAAAGTTTGAATGTATTCCTAGTTGGTAGTCAATATGGTAGAATAAAGCATATCATAAAATTTTATTCGCCGACTTGAATGATCGATATAAATGTTGGTCGAAATTAGTGCATAACACAGACTTGAGGTCGACAAGTTGTAAAGTTGGCATATTTTCCAGTGCTTCAAGCCATGGATAAAAGTCATTAAATATCTTTAACATTGCAAATGTTGTGTATCGACTGAAGTGGTCAGATGCCGACTGCTTTGGCACAGTCCTCCATTTTCAAACGCAGTTCTTTTTTTTTTTCCTAAGCCATTCGACTGGTATATCATTGGCAAAAAGCAAATGATATATATTTGATGGGCACATTTGGCTAATACTGAGTGGTGCAGTCAGCAACTATAGACGAATTGTGGGAAAATTCATTATGTGCCAAGTCAACGAGAGGTGGCCAAAGGAATGAAAAAATCTGACTAGCATTTATATCCACCATTGAAGTCGACCAATGAATATTTCTAGCCTGCTTTCTTCTACCATGTTGACTTCCGACAAAGAATATATTCGAAGCTTCATTATGATTCGAACATCCAGCCAATCGATCTTATCAGCATCGACCGACCGCATCGACCTATAAACATATGTGGAAGCCGACCGACTGCTCAATTGTTTGTTCAATTGATCAACATACATACAATGACCTGAACAAATTAATTTGCATTTGCACTTTTATATATGGTCTCGGTTCAATCATGCTTCAAAAGTGGTGTTTGGTCGACCTAAACCCCAGTATGAGATTGGTAATTGTGGTTCGTCAGTTGGAACTTTTTAAGACCAAATAAGTTTACAAAAATTGATTGACTATTCGGTTTCTTTATTGTTGGTCAATCTACTTGTTACATAGTTGTCTGGGTCGATGGTCCTCTGTCCAATTCCAACATGTGGTCGATTATCAGTTTGGTCGGTATAACAAATGGTTCATTGGTCAACACATGAAATTGAAGTGTGGTTAATGTTAACATATGATATTTGATGTTTTTAGTTCATGCTTAGCTTGTCCAGAACTTTTGTAAATATAACTTGATGTTATGATCATATGGTCGATATATAAATTTGGTCGAGGCTATAAAATACAAAGGAATTCTCAATACAAATAGATAAATCTAAGGATCAATATCATGAACTTAATGTCACTTAAACAAACACGGTATACCAAAATTATCATTTTTCTAAGCAACATGCTTCAAAAAAAATATGCATTTTCTAATCAACATTCTTACAAAAAACGTGAAAAAAATTGCTTAAAATTTTTTAAAAAACAAATAGCTCCTTCAACTTGTTTATGACCAAGTGAGATCAATATGCCAATAGTAAATGCATTTGGTCATCTTTGACATCAAGTTTATTTTCTCATCAATTTCATAAATTCAATCTTCTTTGGCCATCTTTGAAATTTTGTGAATGATGAGGGCATAATATTTTGGCATTGGATGTTTGTGCTTGGCATCCATGACAATTACAGACATTGGAATTTGGAACCTCACAAGATGTAGTCAGCTAAGGACATTGAAAGGGTTATGGTCACAACAATTGCTAACATGCTCATTCAATAAAGGAGGGCATGAAGATCTAACCTTGTGATACTACACATATACTAAGAGAATGGTATTGAATTATCCATTTGAAGAGGTGCTAGAAGAAACACCCTTTGATAGAGAGGAGCTTAGAATACCCACATCAAATAAAATCAATTGTAGTTGAAGTGACAATGAGACGATCCAATTCCATATATATGAAAGAGGTTGAATATGACCAAGTGTGCTCAAATACAATAGTGGCATGGTTTTATGGATACTCATCACAAGTGCATATCATAGAGAGAAACTCAAAAGGAAGCTTGAATATAAGATAAGACTAAGTTTATAAACACCTAATGCAAGTACAACTGAGAGTTGGTGTGTGTATATCCAATTACAAATACAAGTGCATATCATAGAGAGAAACTCAAAAGGAAGCTTGAATATAAGATAAGACTAAGTTTATAAACACCTAATGCAAATACAACTGAGAGTTGGTGTGTGTATATCCAATTACAAAGCATGGTTGACCATAGTTGAAAAGAAGTGAGAGGGGCAACATAAGGTTGGCCTTATCCACAACATCCTCCTTGAATATGGTTAAGAAGCCATGAAGAGAAAGCATTACATTGGATCTTCCCCACTTAATGTTAAATGCAACCTATCTAAAGATAGAAACTCACTAAAACAAAATAGAAACATGGTTCCACAACTTGGTAAAGAAGTCTCCCCCATATTGGGTTGTACACCACCTTGCTTCTCTCGATGAGTGATTTAAATTTGTTCATGTTCTTCATAATGACTGTACTTTTATAATTATTGAAACTTGTACTTTATTAGTAAATAGAAATGTTGATGTTGAAGTGTAATAATATGAATGGTTGAAAGGTCACATTTTCAATTATGGGTTATACTTAATGTATGGTCAATGGTTATTAAAGACTTTTTTATTAATTCCTCTTTCTTTGTTATTAGTCCCTATCTATGACAATGGCTATTTTTTTCAATTAATTGTATGGATTGAAAAAATTTACTCATATAAGATTGACCAAAATTATCAAATTCACATTTATAAAATTCTCTACTTATGGTCACCTAAACATTTCGAGAGGTTACTTATAAATTAAAAATTCTCAATGAATGGAGGTTTTTGTGTAGGTTTCTTTTACCTTAGTGTGTTAGCACTGGTGTAGTATATATCCATGTGCACTTGTCATATAGACTTGTGCACACTCACACGAAGGTGATCATATTTAGAATGTTGAGCCAATTACAATATGTAACCTTCGCGTGGGCATTTTAGTATGGATCCTTAATGTGTACATTACAATATGGATGCTTGATATGCATAGTCATATTTAAGACCATCAAGGGGCCTATAGTATTTTTCTATTCTCATTCCTAAACAAATATGATCTGCACTAGTGTCATTTGTTTCATATTGCGTAGGTGTGTTATTTAGTTACAAGCTTTGGTGCGAATATCTCTATATGAGTATCTATACATTACACTCCCTACTAGAATTGATGGGGGGAGTGGCAATGGGAAAGCGATTGATAAACCCTCGTCGTTCACGTTTTCCCCTCAAGGGGCAAATGCTAGTTGATATTTCATAAATTAAACACCTTAACATGACATGAATTGTTAGGGTGCTTATTCAATCAAGAAATGTACACACATATCCTGATGTAAAAAATAAGAACAAGAATTTGGAAACATGTTGTGCTATCTATTTTATTTTTTATTTTTTAAATTTTGAATATATTAGAATTCTGACATCCTAAGGTCAAAACTATAAAACTTTGCAACAACCATGCAATGCTAGCGATGTACCTCTGGCATGCGAGTGATGCCATAATTATTGGTCTTTCATTGGAACATTATTGGAATACTAATGTACTGTCATAAAATTATTATGTAATTATGAAAAACATGGACTGAAGAATGCGAGTTTCACATCAATCAATCATCATTATTTTGTCACAAAGTTTATAACCATTTATACCATGTTTGTAACCAACAAATATACTTTTCAACTTTATTATCCATCTTACTCCTAGTTTTCTTTGGAACATTGGCATAATCATCACAACCAACATCTCTTAGATGTCTCTTAGAGGTTTGAGAGAGGGATTTTTTTAGTACTTCATGCTTCATGCAAATTTTTGTCAGCCAATGTTATTATAAGTGATTGATTTACTAGGAAACATGTAACATCCATTGCCTGTGTCCATAATTCTTATCATAACTTTACACCATAAAGCATACCCCTTCCCTTCTCTATTAATGTCTTTCTCATTCTTTTTATAAATCCATTTTGTTGAGGTGTGCATGGAGTAGTATTTATTCTTTATATTTCACACCTTTTAAATAAATCCCCAAAATCATTTTCACATAACTCTCCATCATTTTATGTCCTCAACACCCTTATTTTTTTCTCTATCTAGTTTTCTACAAGAGCTTTAAGCTCTTTAAGATTACCAAAAACCTCAAATTTATTATGGAGGAAACAAATCCATGTGTTCCTTGAGAAATAATCAATGAATGGAATATAGTACCTAGATTTCCCTAGTGATGGAATATGAACAAGTCCAAACATATCACTATGTATTAAATCCAAAATTCATTTTTCTTTTGTAGCACCAGATATGAATATCACTCAATTTTGTTTTCCATGTATATAATGTTTATAGAAATTAAAATTGAATGAGCAATCACACATAATTTCAAGCATACATTTACCATGTAATGCTCAAAGCCCCTTCTCTCTAATATGTTCATGTCTTTAATAACATAGAATTGTCTTCTTTACAAGGAAAATACATGTCATATATTCTACATTGTTATCCCTAGGAACAATAAATTATTACACCCATCATTAAAATTTCTTCTCAATAACTTGTACATAATTCCAATAAAAAATCCCCACATCAACACCATTTATACTTAAACCATATTATATGTGTCCCTTTCAAATACATTATAATCACCTACGACATGCATCTTACTACATATATCAAGTTTATAGTTAAATATATAATATGCAAAACCTTAGGAAGAATTCTATCTTTGAACAACAACTTGTCCCTTCCATATGGTTGTTGATCCATCTCCAAGGAAAACATCTATTCCATTGTACTTTTCATATTAAAAGAACCTATCGCAATGAGAAGTAATATGAAATGAGTTACTACGATCAACTATATATCGTGATCTGCATGTGTAGTATAGACATCAAGTAATTTAAATATTTTTTCAATCATTTAAAATATATTATCTTATTTTTATTGATATAAAAATCCTTTTATTAATTTTAATTTAAGTAGATTCTTCTTTTTACTTTATTTTTGTTTCTATACTCTTTCATATTTAATAAATGATAAACAAAAACTTTATCAATATTGACATAACTTATAACAAAGACTTTGGGAGGAAATGGAATGGAGAATGAAGAGTCGAGCGCTATGGGTGAAATCGGGGGATAGCAATACCAGGTTTTTCATTCCTTTGCATCGGCTCGCAGGAATAGCAATTCTATTTGGCAGTTGCTTGATAATTCGGGAGCAGTCATCAATGGACAACAGGCGATTCAGAAACTTGCTTTCGAACATTTTAGGAATATATATACTGCTGATCCATTATGTGACCTTGAGTCCCAGTTACAGGTAATTAAGTACTATCCTAGGTTTTTTGATGAGGATTCAGCTGGTGAGCTGTGTCGGGAAGTGACATTGGATGAGGTGGAAAGCACATTGAAACTCTTCGCCAAGGAGAAGAGTCCAGGCCCGGATGGCTGGACGGTTGAATTATTCTTACATTTCTTCGATTTAATGGGGAAGGAACTGGTTGAACTGGTGGAATACACTAGGGTGGAAGGCTATTTGTCAGGAGCACTGAATGCTACTTTCTTAACACTTATTCCTAAGGTGAATGATCCGAAAAATTTTGGTGACTTCCGACCTATAGCACTGTGCAATTTGATCTATAAGGTAGTTTCTAAGATCATAGCTGGGAGGTTAAAGCCGGTGCTATCTAAGTTTATCTCTAAGGAGCAATTTGGCTTTTTAAAAGATAGACAAATACATGATGCTGTGGGGATCACGCAGGAGATCCTTCATTCTGTAAAAGTTAAGAAGAAGAAAGCTATCTTTCTCAAAATTGACCTGGAGAAAGCATACGACAGAGTCAATTGGGACTTTCTTAGATTGATTCTGATTCAAATAGGTGTTCCGGCAATGGCTATCAAATGGATTATGTCTTGTGTGGATACTGCTAACATTGCGGTCCTTGTGAATGGGGCCCCTACCCCTTTCTTCAGTTGCACCAGAGGTATTCGCCAGGGCTGTTCACTTTCTCCTATGCTGTTCTTGCTGGTTATAGAAGGATTTAGTAGAATGATTTCAGCAGCTAAACGGGAAGGCAAGATACTGGGTATCAAGATAGCGGATAACTTTTACATCACACACGTATTGTTTGTTGACGATGTGCTATTGGCGGGTATGGATACTGTCACTGAATGGAGGCATTTTCAGCAGATTTTGTCACTATTTTGTAAGGCATCTGGGATGGCTGTAAGTGTTAGAAAAACCTGCTTATTTGGTAATCTGATTTCTGAAGATAAGATGCGGGAGATTCAGAACTTTTTGCCATATAACTTTTCTTCTATTAATGATGGCTTCCGGTATCTTGGCTTTACTCTTAAGCCTAATGGTTATTTAGTTAAGGATTGGGAGTGGCTTATCAAGCGATTTGAGCAGCGTATTTCAAATTGGACGTATCGGCTCCTGTCAATAGGAGGTAAGCTTACTCTGGTCAAATCGGTTTTGATGGGGCTCCCAGTATACTGGTTCGCATTATTGCCCATTCCTTGCTCAGTTATTAACTCCCTGAGGAGACTGCTGTTCAATTTTTTATGGTCTGGGGGTTTATGTAAGAAGAGTCTCGTTATGGTTGGCTGGGAAAGAATTGCACTGCCATTTGAAGCTGGTGGATGGGGTATTCGAGATCTGTCGGTGTTCAGTGCTGCTATGCGTTTGAATAACTTGTGGCGTGCCCTCTTTGGTAGCACATTATGGACTAAACTCATACATCTTAAATATATTAATATGGAGGTATCTCACTGGCTTCGGACTCCTACCAAGAAAGTTCGGGGTTTCTCACCCATTTGGAACGGATTTCTGAAAGTATATAAATGGATGGCTTCGGCTATTTGTTGGAAAGTGGGCCGTGGTAGTGAAGTAGCTATTGGAGTGGATCCAATTGCTGGGATGCACGAGCAATATTGCCTAGCTCCACAGTTGGTTCAGCATCTACGTGACAGAGGTTATGTCACATTGAACACTATAGCCAATATTGGTTCGGATCTCTGGATGTCGGATGAACAACTCCAGATCAATGTGGATGATGCTGGGGTTTGGCGGAATTACTTACACAATCTCAATATCTGTGGTGTTCGGCTTAGAGATATGGATGACAGGGTTATATGGTCTGGGAACGAGGCTACTGGATCTGTCACTGTCAGATCGGCATATCACTATATCATTAGAGGGAGATGCATATATCCGAATCAGTGGTGGTTTGGAATACTGTGGCATTGGAATATTCCACTCAAGATTAAATGTTTCTTCTGGTTCGTCCTCCAGGATCGGCTGAAGTCATGGGAGAATCTTCTTTTTAAGGGGTGGGTTGGACCCAGTATGTGTTTTCTTTGCCGAAGCGATGTGGAGACTACTAAGCATCTCTTATTGGAGTGTCCTTTCACTTTGGAACTTTGGGAGCTTATTTATAAGTTCTTTGACATCAAAGCTCGTTGGACGGGTGATTACATTGCTAATACCTTATTTCAGTGGCGCACTGACTGTAAGGATCACCCGACATTACCTATATTTATCTGCTGGGTGGTTTGGCGGACCAGGAATAAGGTTATATTTGAAGACTTTCGACCTCAGGTAAGGCTTCTGTTTAAGGATGTTATTAGCTACTACTCTTGTTACCCGGTGGTTAGTAAGGTCAAGGTTCAGCGGAATATTGGGCAACTTAACTTATCTTTCACTCGCCCCATATGTTTCTTTGATGGTGCAGCTGCTCATGGCGAATGTGGGGCTGGGGGTATCATATACCTCAACTGTGACCATTATTTTGCGCTGAAAATGAAATGTGGAAAGGGTACTAACATGAAAGCAGAAATTTTGGCCTTATGGTGTGTGGCGGTTGTGGCTAATTGTTTTGGCCTTACGGATGTCCTCATATTTGGCGACTCGCGGGTCACTATTAAGTGGGCCAGGGGGGAATGTGATCTCAATGTCTTACAGCTGACTTATTGGTGTGACAGAGTTATGGAGGAATTAAATAAGTTGGGACAGATCACACTGAAGCACATATATAGGGAACATAATGTGCAGGCTGATAAACTTTCTAAATTAGCACTGGATTCGGTTGAGGACATCATTGTGTGGGAAGAATACTTTGAGAATCAATGTATTGATTCTGGTACCTAGCGATATTTTGATTAAGTTTTCTGTCACTTAGTTATTGATGCTATATGCTGAATCAAGGACCGCTGGTCTGTTTTTGACACTTATTGTATAATTTTGTTTTTTCTTGCAAATCTACCCCTTGAGGGAGACTATATTGCAGACTCAGACTCAGATTTGAGGACCATCTTGTACTATTTGATTCAAGTTTTGAATATCAATAGTATGTATTTTTTCACGGGAAAAAAACTTATAACAAAGACTTTATCTCAATTTTCAATTATATTTTTTTAACAATAAAGAGTTATATACTTTCATTCTTTACCAATACTTTATCTCAAATTTAAATTATTATTTTTTTAAATAAAGAGTCATACACTTTATTATTTTTTTTTAATAATAACATAGATAAATTTTAAATATTGAAAATTATCCCTACATCATAAATTTTTAAAACTATTTATAAATATTAATTTAATAGAATCAGGAAAAATTTATTTTATTGTATTGCATTTTTATTGACAATAGATAGCTCAGTATAAAATTTTAGATAATGTTCAATCTTTTAAAATATATTATTTTATTTTTTAAACATAAAAATTATTTTGTTAATTTTAATTTAAAATATATTATTTTATTTTTAAACATAAAAATCATTTTATTAATTTTAATTTAAGTAGATTCTTATTTTACTTTATTGTTGTTATCCTTTCTGATAAACCAAAACTCTATAATACTCACTAATACCTTCTCTCAATTTTTTAAATTATATACATTTTTTTTAAATAAGGAATTATACACTTTCAATTTTTAGAAATTTTGAATATTACAAATTATCGCTATATCATATTTTTGTAAAACTATTTATCAGTATTATTTTAATAAAATTTAATACGGAATATATTTTATCGTATTTCATTTTTATTAAAAATAATAATTCATTATAAAATTTTAGATATTGTAATTTTTTTAATCTTTTAAAATATATTATTTTATTTTTATAAGTATAAAAATCATTTTATTAATTTTAATTTAATTAGGCTCTTATTTTTTATTTTATTTTTGTTGTTATGATGGTAATGATGATGATGATGATGATTAACGTTTCTGTAGACCAAGGACCTTAAGAAGAGTGGGAAAAGAGGATTATTTGGTTTGTTTTAAAATTTTATTCCTATGCTCAAAAAATTTGGAGAGAAGTTTTCCTAGTTCATTATAGTCTTGGAAAGTTAGGAGGTTATAAAGGTTTGCATTAAAACAAATACTATGAAATTGAGATCTATTGTGGGTGTAAGCGGGACACTCTAAGAGAAAGTGATTTCTATCATCAATGCTCATAGACTCACAAAGATGGAAAATCCTTTCTGCCCAAGATGTTCTAAGAACTGACCAACAACCTATTTCGCTATGGAGCTCATGAGAGTTCATTTTTATCTTAGCTATATTAATTTTCTTCTTTGAGCTAGCTAAAACCAAGAGATACTTTTCAAATTCTAAATTAGGGTTAATGACCTCTTTATAGTATCTTAATTTTATTTCCATCTCTAATTCTTTCTCACACCACATTTTCTCTTTAAACATAAAAGTAATAATATTTTTTATATTAATGATATTCTGTAAAGGTTGATTTTCATCGATGCCCCAATGGTTTAACCAAGCTCTGGAATATTTGTACCATCCTCGTTTGAGGCGTAGGTGGCTTTGACTTGATTTTAAAGCAATTTTAGGAATTTTCTCATCTCCCATGTTATTTATTTGTGTTTGTACATCAGGTACCTAGTCATAACCATACTCTCAATGGGGGAGAGACATGTTTCGATGAGGAGAAAATAATAGGGTGTATTAATTTTAATTTTGAGGTTATAAGTTATGAAACACTTCTAAAATTGCTCAATCATTCTCCAAGAATCTCTAGAAATGATGCAACGCCACACTTCAAAATTGTATAAGAGAATGAGAATGACCAGAGTTTCAAAAAGGAACTTCTTTTTATCCCATATGACAAGGTTGGTTGACTTACAATTGTTTTTGAGTCCAAAATAGGCTTTCCATCTTCCATTGATTCTTATCTCGATGTTGTAGTTCCAATTGATTTTATGATGAATGTCAATACCGAGATATTTGTAAAATGTTACCTCCTCCATATTGTTATTTTCATACATAAAATTATCATATGTGCCTTTCTTAGACATTATAATCATAAATTTTGTCTTGTCAGTGTTAACAGTCATACCCATATTAGAGCATAAACCTTGAAGAGTTCTTAATTGTTTATCAAGATCAAAGTGACACCTTGTCATAAGAACAATATCATTAGCGTAGAGCATGAGGATGATAACTATCCCAGCTAATATTGTGTCAGCGCAACCTTCTTCTTCTAAATAAATTTCAAGGTTATAAATGGCAAAAAGGGTGGAGGAGAGGGGGCAACCTTGTTTAACTCCAATATTACAGTTTATATCCATTGACCACCCTTCAGTGTTCTTAAACTTGGCAATGAACTTTTCATATAACCATGTCACGGCATCTCTCAACTCAAGAGGAACTTGAAGCTCCTCTAACCTATTCCAAAGGTTATTTCTATGCACCATAACAAAGGCTTTTCTGAAATCCAAAAAGCAGCAAAATATATAAGACTTATTATTATGGCTTTCCTCTACAATGATCCTAAGTGTAACAAGGTGGTCTGTGGTTGAATGGTGTCTTTGAAAACTAGCTTGGCCTTTAGCTTGCTTAAAATTCGTTTCTAGCCAATTATTGATCTTCTTTTCTAAGATAATACCCTATAACTTATCTAAAAGAGGGCTAATCCTAATGGTTCGATAATTAGAGGGGTTATTTTTATCATCAGTTTTGAAAATAGGGATAATGAGGATTTGAGTCCAAGGTGTAGGGAAACCTTGCTTGATTGCTAAATTGAAGAGTTTGTGGATGTGCAAGATGAGGGAAACCCCTCCAATTTTTAATATTTTTGTTTGGTAGACTTTGATGTCTTTGGTTTTTCCATTAGCTAGGCGCATAACCCCAAAGTTGTCCTCTAAAAAGAAAACTTCTTTTATTATAAGAAGGGTTTGAATGTTATTTTTGATATTATGATATTATACTCTTTCATATTTAATAAACTTTAAGTCAAAACTTTAATACCTTACTTCAATTTTAAATTATAAGTTACTTTAATACCTTACTTCAATATTAAATTATAATTTTTAAAAAAATAATGAGTTATACACTTTCATTTTTTACCAATAAGTTTTTAAAAATAAAGAGTTGATACACTATCCTTTTTTTCTTGCAACATGAGATAAATTTTAAATATTAGAAATTATCACTATATCATAATTTTTAAAATTATTTATAAATATTAATTTAATAAAAATTAAATAAATATTTGCCTCGATAGGATTATAGATCTTAGAATTTGGGGTGGACTACCATCTATGTTTTTCCTAGATTGAAGGACGATAAGACAAGTATATGGTCTAGATTGATTTTATGGGCATCGTTCAAAATTCCAAATAAACAATTATAAAATAAAAATAAATTAAAGATTGAGCTTAACTAACCTCGAGAGTTTTTTTTTAAGTTATAGTTAAAGGAGTGAGTTATTTCAATTATTTAATAATAAAGAGTGAGATCAATGAGTTTATTTCATTTACTTAATAATAAAAAGTTAGTTCAAAAATGAGCTCAAGGGCGATTTCCCAAGTTCATTTCAATTATTTAATAATAAAGAGTGAGTTCAACATTTCATTTCAATTATTTAATAATAAAGAGTGAGTTCAATGAGTTCATTTCAATTATTTAATAATAAAGAGTGACTTCAACAATTGCCTTAGTTTATGGGTTTTTTTAACAGTGAAAGGGTGAGTTATTTCAATTATTTAATACTAAAGAGTGAGTTCAACAAGTTTATTTCATTTAGTTAATAATAAAAAGTGATTTCAACAACAAGCTCAAGGGCGAGTTCCCGAGTTCATTTCAATTATTTAATAATAAAGATTAATTTCAACAACGACGTTAGAGATGAGTTTCTGATATTTCTAAGAGTGGAAGGGAGAGTTATTTCAATTGTTTAATAATAACGAGTTAGTTCAAATCCAAGCTCAAGGGAAATTTATCGAGTTCATTTCAATTATTTAATAATAAATATTGAGTTCAACAATGAGCTCAAGGGCGATTTCTCGATTTCATTTCAATTATTTAATAATAAAGATTGAGTTCAACCACGAACTCAAGGGCGAGTTCTCAAGTTCATTTTGATTATTTAATAATAAGGAGTGAGATCAATGATTTCATTTCAATTATTTAATATAAAGAGTGACTTCAACAACGAGATTAAAGGTGAGTTCCAAGTTTTTTAACATTGAAGGGCGAGTTATTTCAATTATTTAATAATTAAAGGGAAAGTTATGAAACCTCATATTGTTCGCGCCTCAGTTGAAGGTTGAGTTCTCTTTGAAATACATCTCATGCTCCTTCATGGTATATGTGGTAATTACTAAGAAGTGGTGTTATAAATATGGATTGAGAGGATGGTTTCTAAACGACGGTGCCCATCCTTCACTGGGATGCTCTAAGTGCTAAAAGGTTTCCAAATGTTGTTTCTCTCTTTTATTAGGGTGCAGAAATGTAGCAAGCAATCTTGAGAAGTATGCGAGCAACAAGCATGACATGTTACTACAGATAAATCCGGAGGCTTGGATCCTTGGACTTATGAAACGCGTTTCTATTGGGTTATTGTGGGTGGCTTCATCACTGAGATCGCATAAGACTAGGTGCTATAAATATAATATTTCTTCCTTTGATGGCCCATTTATTTATTTAATTTATGCACACAGATCTATCCTTTTGTTACTAATATTCTACTAACCTGGTTGTGGGAATTTCAATGCGTAGGTGGAAATATTGAGATATTGCCTTTATATTCTTACTGAGGTAAGTTTTACGTGTATTAATAATTGTCCCTTTTTCTTAGCTGTCAATATCCACATGGTTTTGGGTTTCATTATGCTTTGTTTTGGCCTACGATCTTTGCTTCTATCCTAAGAAATGTCTTGCTCTAGTTCAATGGTTATAAGGGGTGAGAATTTGATCTTATTCAATTTATTTGTTTTGCTTATTAGTGATTCATTTTTCCTTTTAGGGAAAAAAGTTCGAATTTGATGGTATGAACATAGGAGGTCATTGAATTATTTTTGTGCATGAGTTTTTTTGCCGATATTTTCCTCTATATTTTAACAATTAATGTGTGTTTACATAGTTGCAAAAGAACCCTCGATATTTCTTTCAATGAGAATAATATGGAGGAACTGTTGTTTGCAACCACCTCTTCTGACATGGGGTAAGTAATTCTTGAAAAGAATCATACAAATGATGTTATATTTTTATGTCTATTGGTGGATAGACATTGATGGATTCAAAGATTTGTTGAAAAAAAATTATTTTTAATCCACAAACATTTTGATTGTCCCATTATTGCTGCTGGAGATAGAGGTGTGGCACTTCGGGAAGTTGAAACTATGGAGATAGCTATACCTCCGATCCTTGTATTTGAAAATGATTAATAACATAATATGTGATGGAGACTTGTTATTGTGAAATATGTTATACATGTGTTAAATGGCATGTTCTACAAATAATATAATAAGCCATGCCATAATATGCCAATTTTTTATAAACTAATAGATCCCCATTAATACCAAGCAGATGACCTATCGACGTACCCATTCGCTTCGTATTAATGCAAATGTGATAGTTATATCATAATATCATAATATTTTTATGTTTATTTATTTAATTAACATTAGTATACAAAAATTACATTTAATATATATATATATATATATATATATTATAATGGAACAAGAAATGTTCTCATAGAGGCATTGGAGGTATAGCATATTACATTAAAGAAAACATTTGCCCAACATTAGGCTCTATAATATAGACCCCCACAACCAGATCTATAAATAGTTGAAATTAATAATAAGAAAGCCTACATTACAATATGTTATTTTCCCCCTATTAGCTCTAACTTTGATAAGAAAAACAACATAGATAAAAGCTTCCCCTTCAATGGTTTAGAAAATTATATTGATAACCTAAGAAACACTCAAAATATTCTCTTAATGGGTGACTTTAACGCTTATACTTCGAGTATTCAAGCTATTCTTCTAAGCAATTTTTACAACCCTAATCCTCTCTGGTTGGATGAAGATCCCTCCCTAGACAGGTAGTACAAAAGAAGTTCTACAAATATTAGAGAAAACTTGTTCGACTCTGAGTTAGTCAAGCTTTGTAATGCTCAAGACCGTATAATTTCTAATGGACTAAAGAAATGGACAAATTCTAGCCAGATGACTTCCATTCATGGGCTCGGTTGTATTTTGGTACATTATGTCATATCTAATATCCCTTTCTATAATAGTATGATAAATCTAGACATTATACTTAACCATGGGTCTGACTCAAAGCATATACCTCTAGTTTCAAAGATCAAGTTTTCCATGCGTAGATATCCAATAGAAGACAATTGTCACAACCAAAATCATTTGATCTTGGATAGAAATAAGGACAATCTTTTCATAAATGATTTAAAAAATAACTTGTTTTCTCTTTCTTGTATGGACAATATAGAAGATCTCTATTATAATTTCACCATGACCCTCTCTTCTTCCATTAACAAGTTTTCAATCAAAATTTCAGGTAAAAAGAATAATAGGAAAACCAACCCCTTGTATGATAATGAATGCAAAAATGCTAGAAGAGCCATTAAGGAAGCGATTGAAGAGTCTCTAAAAATTGAAAAAATAAATAATTTCAAAGCCCTAATTGAAAGAAAAAAGAGGAATTGTATAAATAAAAAACAAGACAACCTTGTACACCTTTCTAAGGTGGCCCCCAATAAACTCTAGAGACAAATTCTAACTAGTAAAACTAAAGAGAATAATAAGATTGCTTTGAAATATTGTGATTTCTATCTTAAAAGAATATAGGAATCCCCAAATGTCATTAATAACACTCAAAACCCGTTTACAATGAAAGATTTTTTCTTGTTAGAAGACATTGACTTTGGGGTCAAATGCATAGCAAATGGGAAAGATAAAGACATTGAAGGATATCATAAAGAAATCCTAAAAATTGGAGGAACCATTCTCATTCCTCACATATACAAGCTTTTCAATTTAGCGATCATGCAAGAATTCCCTATTCCTTGGACTGAGAGCCTCATTATTCCTATTTTTAAAACCAGAAATAAAAATAGCCCCTCTAATTATTGGACCATTATGATTAGCCCTCTCTTAGCCAGCTATATGGTATCATTTTAGAGAATAAAATCACTGTATGGCTTGAAAGTTAAGGTAAGTGGGATAAAGTTAAGGTGGTGTTTAGAAGGAATCAATATACCATAGACCACCTCATTACACTTAGGATAATTGCGGAGGATTCTCATAATATTAAATCCAATTTCTCTTTTCCCGCTTTGTGGACTTTAGGAAAGCTTTTGATACAATGCCTATAAATAACTTGTGAAATAGGATAGAAGAGATAAATGTTCCTTTAGCGTTGAGTGTTTCTACGATAAGGTTGCATGAGAAAGTCATTTCCAAATTTAAGAGCACCAAAGGATGGTCAAAATATGTTAATTGTAATATTATATTCAAGCAAGGATGCCCCCTCTCCCCTAACCTTTTTGGCATTTACATTGATATGCTAGAAAGTTGTTTAGAAGAATAAGGTTACGCTGAAACGACCTTAGCTAGAATAGTCTTCATCGTCCTTCTCTATGTTGATGATATTATTCTTATGGAAAGGATCCTCTCTGACCTTCATAAACAATTAATGACTCTTAAGGATTTCTTTTCTAACATGGGTATGTCTGTTAACACCAAAAAAAACTAAAGTTATGATTATCAAGTCTAAGAAAAACACAACTGCTAATTTTGTTTATGGAAATAACAACTTGGAGGAAGTGGCCTCTTACAAATATCTTAGAATTGATATCCATTATAAGCTCAATTGGAACTATAGCATTGAGAAAAGGATTAATGGAGGGTTCAAAGCTTATTTTGTCCTAGGAAACAATTGTAAATCAACAAATACGGTGATGTCGGATAAAAAGAAGTTCCTTTTTTAGAATCTTGTCACTCTCATTATCTTGTACGGTTTTGAAGTTTGGGGTTGCAGCATCTGTCGATAATCCTGGAGAAATATAGAGGAAATTAAAAAAAATTTATCACATATAACCTCAAAATTAAGAGCAATATACTCTATCATATTATCCTTATAGAAGTGGGTCTTCCCCCCATTGAAAGCATCACTATGACTAGGTACCTAATATACAAGAACAATATAGCTAACATGGAAGACAAGAGGCACCCTAAAATTGCTTTTAATTCTACTCAAGGCCACTGTCAACTCAAAACAGGATGGTATAATGATGCCATGGCTTGGTAAAATCATTGGGGGATTGATGAAAAATGCTACTTTGCAAAATATCAACAACCTTAAAAATATTATCATATCTAAGTTCAAAACGGGAATGTGGGATCAAAATATTTAGAGGTTGAAAGAAAATTAATATATTACAAGGAACTCATTAATATTAATCTAAAATATCAAAAGTATCTCTTTGTCTTAACCAATTCAAATAAGAAGATTAATATAGCCAAGATAAGAACAAACTCCAATGAGATTCATAGCGAAACTGGAAATGGTCGATTCCTAAAACACCATGGGAGGAAAGGATTTTCCATCTTTGTACATCTATAAGCATTGAGTACGAAACTCACTTTCTTTTAGAGTGCCCTACATATACCCACATTCGATCACAGTTTCCTAATCTTTGCTACAATTCTAATCTCCAAGATCTTCTAACTTGGAGAAACTACAGTGACTGAGGAATGCTTCTTTTTCAACTTTTAATCATAGGAATTAAATTTTACAGAAATCCAACTAATTTCTTTCTCTTTTCTTAAGCTATGATAGACTAAATGGGTCTCAGTGGACATTAATCATCATCATATATGAATTTATATTAGTTATTTGTAATAAATATGCATCATTTGTGATACAATTCTTATATTTGTTATTATAAAATGTATTTTACTTCTCTTAACATAAAAAACTACGTTTAATTTTTTGCTAGACTATGCATGACTTGCAAGAGTGGCCTTTGGTCTATGAAACCATGATCTGATTGCATCCAACCAAGGCCACACCAACCCTCAACGAGTTGTATTTTGGGTGTGGCCTTTGGTCTAAGAAACCATGACCCCATCCATCCAAGGCCAGACCAACCCTCAAATAGTTGTATTGTTGGGTGTCTCCTCCCAGTTAGCTCACCCCTAAGTGGAATTGAACCCAGTCTCCCTGCTAACCAGACCCACACCTTAACTGAATGAGCTAGAAAAAATTGACAACTATTTTTAAATGTTAAAACAATCTCTACTTTTACTTCACAACATTTAATTGCGTCGAGAGGCGCTCTAGAGTCCAGTGTGGGGGAGATCTTGTGATTCGAGTATTTGTCAAGTTTGTTGAGTAACAAAATAATACAAAGTAAACAAAAAAAGAATAATACAAAGTAAAAAGTAATAAATATTATGTCGGTCATAAACAAAAAAAGAATAATACAAAGTAACTTAAACTAGAGACTTTAGAGCTTAGGATTAGGTGGTAAATATTATGTCGGCCATAAACAAAAAAGAATAATACAAAGTAAAAAGTAAATATGAGACTTAAACTAGAGACTTTAATTTTTACTTTTAATACAAAGTAAGAAGTAAATATGAGACTTTAGAGTGTTTCTCGAGTGTTTGTCCAGTAACAAAATAATACAAAGTAAACAAAAAATAATAATACAAAGTAAAAAGTAATAAATATTATGTCGGCCATAAACAAAAAAGAATAATACAAAGTAAAAAGTAAATATGAGACTCAAACTAGAGACTTTAAACCTTAGGATTAGGTGGCTCAGGTATTGCACTTTAGGAGCTATTGAAGGAGAGGTTTGCACCTCGAAGATTTGATCCCTCTCTGGGGTTGATAGAGCCTAGGATTTGTATCTAGGCTGATTCTTATGAGATGAGTTATGCACACCAAATTGAAGTGTTTATAGAGATATAAAGGATAATCAGTTAAGTGATTAATTTTTTAAGATCAAAGAAAATTAAATGTGATTTAGAAATGAAACACCAATGAATTTTACTTTCATTTTATTTTAAATCTAAGACACTTTTGCTTATACCCATCCAGAAGTATAGGTAGAAGTATATGTATGAAGTATAGGTATGTTTGAATGCCTTCTTTGAAAATTCAGAATTCTGATCATCCAAATTAAGTTAATGGAGAAAAATCAAGAGCGAGAGTAACCAAAATCGAACAAATAGTACAATAGACGAGCTAGTTTCCTAACTAAATATTTAATAAATATAATATTAATGAGAAGAGTACAAAAGAGTGGTCATTCATTCAGAGATATAAAAGAGCTCTCCGAGGCCATCATTGAAGTGGATTTATGACTGATCAGATATCTAAGCTATAGCTTCAATGTGAATTATTTTGACAAGTGAGATAATGAATTATGCAGTGTGCACAATAGAGAAAAAATGGCGTGGGATAACTCATATTCAAATTGCTCCACTTTTCTGGTGATTTGTTATTTAGATTTGGTTATAAAAATTGGCGGAATTTATAGGGGTTTTAACCCATTTTAAGACGATCCAGATCGTCGAAATTCCAAAAAAATAACTAGAAGAAGTGGAACTGTGCCTGCTGACGGTCACCAGAATATCGAGACAATTTGAATACCAATTATCACACGCCAGAATAAATTGATCCCCGATCCCAGAATGATCGGATTGGATCTGGCCAAATTATAAAATAAATGATTAGTGAATGTATTATGTTAAGATCAGTTTCTCAAGAATGGGATCTGGAAGTTTTTTTTTGTTCTGATTATCAGTTACGGTTGAGCAAGTGAACCTAGTCGATAGAGAGATGGTGCAGGCAGTGCCAATGTCATACATGTTGCAGTGCAAAACACACTGTTATACATTTCAGTTAGGTGTTAAATCTTTCGGGCACTCGGGCACCATTATTTTTAAATGGGTTAACGTATTAGTTGTTATAGACAACTTTCAATAGTATGTAGTCTGTTGAAGGGATTAAACAATGATGATGAGAGCTAACCTGAGGAAGGAACTGTGGTCGGAATGGAAAGCTCACCTCCATAATGTTGTGGCTACAAGCCCAAAAATTACACCACTTGATTGCATTCGCCAGTACCAAGTCTAGCTGCTAACTCTGGCAAAGGTGTTACAGTAAAGACGATAGCAGGGTGCAAAGTTTTGTTTCTTGCTCACCACTCCAGAGAACAATATCCAAATATTCCATACATCTCTCTGTAGAGTCATGAAACGACAATTAAAAAGCAACTTGAACAATTGTCAAGGCTTCATCAATTTCTTTTAGCTTATGTTTGCCTCTCAATTGCCTCAATAGACTCTAAACTTAATCAAAACTTAAACCTGAAACTTAAACCTAATAATCATAATATAGAAAACCTATATGTTGTTATTTATTAGGCATTTGTCTAGTTGAACTTGTTTAGCTACCAGTTATCTATGCCTAGCTACATGTTATCATCCACCTTCTTAGCGTTACTAGTTATCCAATGAAGTGCTCCACTTATCCATGTATCAGCTACTAGTTATTTTTTATATTTCTATATTTTTATAATAGTTTATTTTGAATTTTGAAGTACATCCATAAAATCAATTTTAACAATAAAAATCAATTTTAAAGGTCAATGCTCTTAGACATTGGTGTATGACTGTTGGAAAGGAGATTTCTATGCGTCAATCTATCTCTTTAAAATCAATTTTAACAATAAAAATCAATTTTAAAGGTCACTGCTCTTAGACATTGGTGTATGCGTATTCGAAAGGAGATTTCTATGCATAAATCTATCTCTTTTGAACATATTTACAGGGAACATAACTCTATGGCAGATAAACTATCAAAACAAGATCTTGATGGGGAAGAAGGTCAACTGATCTGGGAGGAATGGCTCCACTCCAAATTCTAAGATATAAATCCTCCAAATTCTATGATATAAAAGAACTATAAAAATATTGTATTGAATATAATGTATTTTTTGAAAAAAAAAAATATAATTGTTTAACGGACAAACCAAGCCTTGAAACAGGATTGCCACAAATCCCTTCATTGAAAAAACCAAAACAAGTTCAAGTGGCAATTGACATTTGGGTTGCGTGCAGCAGACTATACAAACAATAGAAAGAATATATATTATGGGAAGACCATTTAACTGTACGAAACAGTGCTAAAGTGCGAAGAATATATATTATGAAAACATAGAAAGATTATTCCAACTTCTCAATCCAATGACCTTTAATGACAAATGTTACATACAAGCAACACCAGTTTCAGTTTATAAATTCAAAACAGACACAGGTCAATGCAAAGCCTTTGCAAACCAATGTAATTTCTGCATCAACACCAATTTAATTATCATGATCATCCGATATGCAATCGGAGATGGAGGCGATTGTCATCATACAATCCTTCAGCAGGCCCCGCCACCTCCACAGCCGCCTCCGCCTCCTCCACCTCCACATCCTCCGCCACCTCCTCCAACTCCTCCGCCTGCGCCACACCCACAGGCACCACCTCCTCCATCAGCAGCTGAACTTGCGAACCACAACCCTGCTCCACCGTCTCCGCCACCATGGCGGCGTGTCTTTCTCTTTTTCTTTCCATCGTCAGCGCAGGAGAGAAGAACCATGGACACCATAATCAGCGCTGAGAGCACCACCAAAACGATCCACACCCCCGACGACACATGATGATTATTATTCTCAGAAATTAGCAAATCAAGGCTGACCCTCCTAATCGATGGGAACTTACTATTCTAACAGTTTCCCCCTCGGGAACAGTACACAGTACAATTTACGGATGTCGAAGGATTTTGATACTCGATGCAGAATAGTCGAATTGTGTGCTTCATCAAATATAAGGATTGGATTGTTCTAAGCGCTCTTATACTGTATCTCTTCAGCTTACCGATTTCGTAGTATTTGACAACTTCAAGCTGCCCTAAACGACGACTGAATCAACCGTAAACACGTATTGACTGGCAACCAGGAAATATCATAGAAAGAGCGAAACATCCATATCGATGATCTCACGAACAATGAATCCATTATGATTAAGTCAGATTGTTCACACTTTAAAGTTATCACGCCTACTATTATAGTCGTCGGCCCGAATCAATTGAATACTTTCATGGTTGACTGGCATGGTGGAATGAAATAAACCGTCCAGTTGCCAATTAGCAAGTACAATTCAACCTAAATTTCATACAAATATTCTAGTCAGTACAATTATCAGTTAGAGTTTCAAACGTCTCTCCTTTCTTGTTTGTTTGAGAAACAAGCAAGGATGAGAAGCCAATAGTTGAACCCAAACTCAAACTCATAACAAGATAACTGGCGTCTTTAGGCGATGTGAAAATGAACATCCAAAGACTTCTAATGGCATCTAGCGACAGGGTCAAAAACGTTATGAACAACTTCAAATCAATTAGAATCCTCTATCGACCCATTACTCGCTCAAAAATGGAATCGTAAACTCATCATCTTACAGTCGTCAAACAAATGGATGAGAATATGGCTACAAAAATACAATGGTTGAAGTGAAAATTTAATATTATAAAACTTAAATTTTTAAATTTTTAACTAAAATAATTCCAGTTGAGTAATTTTTTTTTTTTAAAAAACAACTTTTTATTAATAAAAGTTGTCATAATTAAGGAGGAGCAAGATCAACTCCCATTCTAATAACACTCCACATTATAGTACAAACATAGAATATCCAAAATAAATAGTTGTAATAGCATCGGTAAAAAACCAAAAAGAAATAGAGACAAAGCTCAAAAACATCACCCAGACAAGCCTCGATCCCAAGAGGCTTAATAAAAACAAATTACTCTGGAATCCACAAGGCAGCCATCCCGAAATTCCTCAAAAGAATTGGTCCCATCCATGGTTTCTATAGTCTTTTTTGATAGGCAGTCAGCAACAATATTTAATTCCTTGTATATGTGATTGATAACGACCTAGTCTTTTTTGATAGGCAGTCAGCAACAATATTTAATTCCCTGTATATATGATTGATAATGACCCTATCAAACTGTGAGATAAAAAATCTCACTATGTTCTTCCAATGGTCAAGTACCAAGAAGAGAAGAGAGGAGTCTTTATTAGCCCAATCAATAATACATTTTGAATCCCCACAATCGGAACAATTTTAAAACTCTTTTTCTACATATACCAAAGTATTCTCCATAAAGCCATAAGTTTTGCTCTCATGTTTGTGCCTTCACTAGCTGCCAACTTCATATAGAAAAAAACTTTTGATAAAGCTGCAGCACCATTCTAGCACAACAATAGCCCCTTTGTTCCGCTTCATTGAAGTATCCAAGTGGCACACCTTCCTCTGTCACTGGAAAAACGAGTCTTTTACTTGTCTCACTTGAGACTGCTCGGTGAACTTCACAGAAAGCAAAGTATGCTTTCACACAGACCACCACCGGATTGGGAGACAAATGCTGAAAGATGAGGCGATTTCTGGCCTTCCAAAGTTCCCATATAATGAACAATATTGTTCCGCTTCATTGAAGTATCCAAGTGGCACACCTTCCTCTGTCACTGGAAAAACGAGTCTTTTACTTGTCTCACTTGAGACTGCTCGGTGAACTTCACAGAAAGCAGAGTATGCTTTCACACAGACCACCACCGGATTGGGAGACAAATGCTGAAAGATGAGGCGATTTCTGGCCTTCCAAAGTTCCCATATAATGAACAATATGAGATCCCAAACTGACGAATGAGATTTATACCACTATTTCAAAATAAAAGGAATCCCAACCGCCGAGCAATCGGACAAACTTACTCAATTCATACCACACCCGCTTAAGGAAAGAACACTGCCCAAAGAGATGATCTATGCTCTCCTGCTCACTTTTGCAAAGGCAACACCAGCAAGGTCCATTAAAACCCCTCTTTATTGAATCCCAAGTTAATATTTTTCTCATAAATACGAGCCAGGCAAAACATTTTACTTTCAACGGACAGTTACCATTCCAAACAAGCTTAGTCACCATTTAATATCGTCTTCTGATTCCTCCTCCATGATGAGATATATGCCAATCTGGTGTTAACATAGACATCCTCTTTGTTAAAGGAGCAAGCAATTATGTCTTCATTGTTACTAAGAAAAATGTATGTCTGATACAGTTTATGCTCATACCTGTCCCATTCAATATCATTCTGATAGTCTAAAAGCATCTCTTGGGAGGACAACCATCACATCTCATAATATGCCTGACCGACTGCTACCTGTTTAAGTATAGATATCTGCTTTCTATGTAGAGCCTCCAATAATCCTCGAGAGAGAATATAAGAGTCTCCAAGCCCCAAGATTGGGTCCAGTCCCAAATGCATCTGACTCCCCCGATCGACGACCCAAAAGATATAACGACTAACAATAGGATATGCTTTTATAAGATTGTTCTAGATCGCAGAAATATTATGTGTCATCTTATCATAATCACGCAACCAGAATACAAATGGTAGTCTCTTCAAATATTTTGAATTTATCAACTTACCCCAGATCCCTTGATTAGATAAACATATCCACAAGCTTTTAGCACAAAGTGCTTGATTGAATAAGCTCAAAAAATTTATTCCCTAGCCACCCAAAGAATTAAGCTTAGAAATGCTTTCCCAATTAATCACATGGAATTTAGATAAATTTAGTTTTCTATCCCAAAGAACTTGAAACATCTTCCTGGTAATATTAGTAACGACAGATGATGGAATGATGAAAAAGAAAACCAATAGATAGGAATACTTTGTAAAATTGAGGGGACCAGCACAAGCCTTCCACCAAGTGATAACCACCTAAAAGACCAGGCCCCGATCCTATTCTGAATCTTTTTCACAAGACAACCCCAGTCCTCGAGCTTATAAACCATTTGGTTTCAAGTAGAAACCCAAATATTTCAAGCCATCCTCAAGCTGAGTCATTTTAAAGGGAAACAAAACTTTGATATGATTAATAGTGTGGGAGTCAACATAGTAGTGGATAAAGTTTGCTTTTTGCACATTGATAGCCATTCTCGAAGCGTCGCAAAAGATAGAAATAATATTATGAAATTGAGTCCACTCGGCTAAGGTACCATCTTCAAAAATAAGAGCTTCATCAACAAATAGTATGTGCGGGATATACATGGAGTTAGAGACATTAATACCTCGAATCAACTTTTTCTTTTTTGCCTCCTTAATAAGAAGACTTAATCCTTCAATGCCAAGTATAAACAGATACAGAGACAAAGGAAATCCCTATCGGAGTCCTTTGTTGCCACAAAAATAGGAGGATGGAGATCCATTGATTAATACAACAAATATGGCCGAGATAATACACGCCATTATCCAGTTAACTATTTCCACCATCGATCCAATTTGTAATAGAATGAACCTCAAATAGGTCCAATCCACCCTATCGTAGGATTTCACGACATCTATCTTGAGGATGAAAGCAGAAAGCTTTTTTCTCTTCACCGAATGTAAACATTCCCGAGTGACTCCAACTGCATCCAGGATTTGACAATTTGGTTAAGAACCAAACTGCTCATCTGAAATAAACTAACCCATAATGGGTTTCATTCTTACTGATATGATTTTTCTTATGATCTTATAAAAAGATTATACAGTGAAATAGGACTATAATCGTTCAAGTCCACACGCTTGTCGTTCTTTGGAATAAGAGTGAGATAGGTGGAATTTAAGCATCTAGGTACCACTTCACTAACTCTAGTGTAATCAATAGCCTCGGTCAACTATTTCCACAGCAAATCGAAGAAATGTAAATAGAACTCAATTGTCTACCCATCCGGGCTGGAATTTTGTCCTTCATGAAATCTCAGAGAACTCTTTCAACCTCATCCTGAGATATCTCCATTCCCACTGCCTCACAATCTTCCCTGCTAAAGAAAAGTCGGAAGTTTTTGATAGTTTTCAGCTGGTTGTCAATATTAGAGAAATTCCTGTTGGTGTATCTATCTTGAAAATGTTTGACAACTGCTTGCTTTAGTGGGGAAGTACCATTAATTATATTACCGTGATCATCACGAATATCCCAAATAGTGTTAGTTAAAGATCTCTAATTAGAAAATCTATGAAAGAACTTAGTATTGTTATCACCAACCTTCAGCCACACTGCTCAACTTTTTTGCCACCAAGTTTCTTCGATTTGCCTCGGAATCTTCAGCTTCTCAACCTCCAACAAAGAATCTTGTATTTTCTCTCTTGAGCGAAATAACCCTCATGAACAAAAATAGACAAATTATGGTTATTTGCTTCAATCTCATTTAGGGTTCTCGCCATATCCACCTTTTTAACTTTCTCCCACGAGATCGCCTCCTTTCTGAGCCGAGATAGCTATTTTATCAGCCTAAAAATGGGAGAAAGGCGATTCAGATCTTGATATTCAACCCATTTACTGTGGACAAGATCACAAAAGGATTGATCCTCCAACCACAGCAGATTGAACTTGAAGGGGTGTGAGAGGAATTGTTTTTCAAATTCCAACTGTAAAATAATAGCTTTGTGGTCTAAAATCCCCACCGAATAAGTTCAGGATTTGTACCGACCAATAAGGTCGCATAAATATTTAGCCATGAAGTATCTATCAAGCCTTTTGGCGATGGTGGCATTCCCACATCTCCCATTCAACCACGTCAGAACTAAGACATTCAACAAAATGTATACCAGATTTGCATCTTCAAACAAAGATACAAAATATTCAGCAAGGGAATCAGTAGCATGTCAAGTACCCCGAGTCTCATTGGATGACACAGTAAAGATTAAATCTCCTGCAAGGATGAGAGAATCATCTTTTAAGATACCTGATCCCAGCAAGTCTATCGGTTGCTGTATGGCCTCCAAATATTTAAAAGTCTAACCACATTTTGAAAACCCTTATGTCCACCTTCCAGAAAAATACCTACAATAGTAGTAAGAGCCTGCAAATCAGCCTCTTCCAGGCTCCAAGCAGCTAAAATCCCACCCGAGAGCCCAAAAGAATTGATAGCACAAACCCTTCCGGATGGTTTGATTTTAAGAAAATATTTGCACGCAAGGTCAGCGGAAGTCATAGTCTCTTATAGGAACACAATACAGGGCTGAGTTTTCTCCAAAAACTGTTTCAGGGTAGTCCTTTTTTGGCCACTTCCAAGCCCCTGAATATTGAAGGAGACTAGGTTCATTTAAAAACCCCAAGATGGGCCACATCATCTCTAAGAGCCCCTTCATAAGAAAGACAAGTCATATTTGGTTCTCTAGTGATTCCTTAGTCAAATAATGACGAAACCTTAAGGTTAATAAAAGTATTCATAGACTTATCACCCCCCACCTTACAGTCACCTCCCTTTCCCCTCCCATTCTTTTTCAGGATTATGAATCCTGAAATTCCTATTAGGGATCGACGAGATCAGAATGATGTCAGAGTCTATAGGGGGAGATGTCGAATAAGTTTTTAGAGGAAGTTTATTTGGAGCCGCATTCCGCATGTCATTGGATGGGGAATCCCTTAATGGGGAAGGTGATAGTAGAATACCCAAATCATTGGTTTGATCACTAGTAAGTGGGGGAAACTCATCAGAATGAATTGATGCATTAGGATCAAACTCAGGACCATAGGTCTCAGATTCAAGGCAGGATTCTGACCTAGGTTCAGGAGGAGGGGTCTGGGAGACACCAGAACAAACCCCAAAAACCCTAGGCGCAAATCCCCCAAGGCATGAGGGTTTCTCCCTCACATTGATAGTAGGACTCTCATGTTTATCATCCTCAACGGAGCAGTATACAGACCCAAAAACCAACTCAGGGTCACATCCCTTATCCCCCAAAATAGATAAATGACGAATCAATTCTTCGGCTGATATGAATTTAAGTAATACAGATAAAGAATGAGAAAACTTACCCACAAAATTTTTAGCCATCTCGAGTGTGAGATTCTAAATCACAATAGATCATGGATCTGAGTCTACCTCATAGAGAAATAATGATCACAAAAGATGAAATACAATGAAAATTGTAGTAAAAATGAGCAGACAATTAATCATGCATGAGAAATAAGATATGAATAGAATAATGACACACAATCCAATAATCAATATAGTCAACAATGATGTTACAATGGAGAGAATTCAAATCACGTGGGATAATTCGAGTCTCAGTTGGTCTAGCATAGGAATTGTCACCATTGGAGTGCTCCAGAAGACCCAAAATCAACTAAACTGATCCTAGACATAGTTAACTGAAGACATAATCAGTTAACTAACCAAGGAGGGTGCATCAGTGAGTTTGTCATGCAAATCACTTAGAAAATGGCGCACGAGGACACAATCAGTGGCATTCATAGCTCAAACCCCCCACAAGATTCAGCTAACTCAGGTGGACTGAAATGGAACCCTGAGTTGGCTCCTAAAAAGTAGGGGAATGACTTAAGTAGTCCTAAAATGATGCATGCAAGGTGCAGAAGGTGGTAGATGGATCATGGATGACATATGCACACCACTAGGGAGAAAATGACATCATTAGCTATTAGGAAAATGAAATAATGCTAGGTAGGACAAGGATGGAGTAATAAAATATCCTAACACTTCTCCTTAATCCATACTTTTTTTATTGGGCCCTAGTTACTAAGACCAAAGGTCATCCATACAATCAAATAAATGATAAAAAATAAAAGAACTTTCCATGAACCAAGGAAATGGGGAAAAAGCTCAAGGGAAAAATACCCCCCCTAAAAAAGAACAGTAGGAGGGAACTCAAAGAACCTTCATACTAAGCAGAGAAGGAAAAAAATTTCATGAGTGAAAGCCTTTGAAAAAATATTGGCAATATGCTCCTATGTAGGATAGCAATGCAGGTGCTAGATCTGGATCTGGATCTTCTCCTTTGATGTACCTCTCACTATGTAGAAATTGTATTTTCCAAAACAAGTCTTTCAAGAACCCTTCTTACTACTCGAGCCAACGGCACTTTGTGGTTCAAATCATGAACCTTTGAGTACCCTTTGTCAGACAACTAAGATTTGTACTTGGTTGTAAATCCCGCATGGCGAGTCTCTTTAAGGGATTGTGGATCAAACCCCACCATCATGTAGAACCTCTCTGAGAGAAGTGGATTTGCACGATACTGATATCTAGTGGTTCTATGGTTAAATGGATCCCCAAATATGTTCCCAGCAGCTACGAGGAATTTGTGAGCCCATATTGGCCTTGGCCATGGATTAGGAGCATGTGTTGGATTTGGATTTGAATCTCCTTGAACTTTATTCTCAACATCAAGATATTGATCCTCATCTTCATTAGAAGAGATATCACTTTGATCTTCATCAGATGCTAATGGGGCAGGAAGAGAGTATGGAAAAAAATGGGAGAATGCATATGCCTTGGAAGCATTGTTTGCAAACCCTTTCGCTATAATCTTCCTAGTAGACATATGCAATCTCAACTATTTAAAGACCAAAGATCACTTTCTTCGATGAACCTGTGTGAATTATCTGATACACAAACAATAAATTTTCTAACAAAGAAGGCACCAATAGAACATTTTTGAACTTACCATGCTCCATTTGTATTGTGCCCTTCCCTTCAGCAGAGATTTGAAAGTTATCTCCCATGTGAAAAATTGGACCATCTTTGAGATCTAGATAAGAAAATGATTCTCTGGAGGAAACCATGTGATTGGAGGATCGTTAATATATGAGGAAGACTTTTGATTTTGAAAATCCATCCTTCAATGCATGGCATCTCTCATGACCAACAAACTCACTTCCAGAATCAATATCTCTTGCACCTTCTAGGAGGGCAATGTTATGTTGTTCAAGGAGTTTGGTTGTCTGATCTATCTTCTTCTGCATGCAATATCTCTCTGGGTGGCTTCCTTTCTTGCAATAACAACACTTGGATTTCTCAAATCACTTTTGTTTTTCTTTCTTGGAGTAGGAGTCTCCTTTCGATCAACTAGACTTGGCATTTTTCTTGGGTTCAGATTGTCTCTTTTCCTTGCCCTTGTGATTCCCCTTTCCATTTACACTTTTTGCTTCTCCAGCCACAAGATCTTGATTTTTAGATACCTTCAAGGCACCCATCTAGATCAATTTGTCTTTTTCTTTGATGAGAGATTCAGTGAAAACATCTAAGGACGGCACCTTCCAACTAGGAATTGAAATTCGCCTTGAATGGAAGGTAGAGACAAATATGGAGAACTTGGGACCTAGCTTGCTCAAAATGGATAGCACCAACTGCTCATCCTTCTTCTCAATTCCACACTTCTTGCATTGCATGACTAGAGATTTGAATTTGGAAAAGATTTGTTGGATGGTGTTGAAACTACTCGATTGAAGAGCAATCGACTCATTTTCCAGAATATGGCCCCTTAGCTCATCTTGTTTTCCGAAGAGGGTCTCTAAATTAAACCATAACTCTCTTGGAGTCTTCAATCCATCGAGGTGGAAGAGTAGATATCTAGAAATATGAATACACATGAAACTGAATGCTTCATCCAATCTATTTAGATACTTGGCATTCTCCACAACTACTTGAGGTTGGACCTCATTTCCCATAATTACCATGTACAGTGAGTTGTTGCACAATACCATCTGCATATCATCCCTCTAATCAAAGTAATTGAAGGGTGTCAAGATCTTGGGAGAGAGAGGAGAGTTCGAATTCTCCATGAGAATTGTTGGGGCGAATACAAGGTGAAAACTGTTGCAATCGCTGCACTCAAAAAAAATTCAATAACCTGCACAAAAATATCAATTTTTGGAGATAGACTACTACTGAGCACTGCTTTAGGACAATAGGCACATTTTTCTGGATCCTGCACACTTGGATAAACCTCAAAGAATTTCTCCAATGAATTCAATGAATGGCACCCGGATTTGCTGTGGAAATCCAGAGGTTTATGGTGCACTGCTGAAATCAAATGCTCAACCTATGCTCAAATGCCTCTGATACCATTTGAAATTCTAAATCATAGCAGATCATGGATCTCAGTATATCTCACAGAGCAGACAATTAATCATGCATGAGAACTTAGATAGTAATATAATAATGTCACATGATCCAATAATTGATATAGTCAACAATGATGTTACAATGGAGATAATTAGAATCACATGGCATAATTCGAGTCTCAATTGGTCTAGCATAGGAGTTGTCACCATTGGAGTGCTCTGGAAGACCCAAACTCAACTAAACTAATCCTAAAATCAGTTAACTAGAGACACAATCAGTTAATTGAGGAAGGACGGTGCATCAATGATTTTTTCATGCAAATCACTCAGAAAAGGGTGCATGAGGCCACAATCAGTGGCATTCGGAGCTCAAACCCCCCACAAGAGTCAGCTAACTCAGGTGGAATGAACTGAAACACTGAGTTGGATGCTAAAAAAATAGGGCATAAAAGGTGAAATGATGCATGTAGGGCATAGAAGGTGGTAGATGGATCATGGATGACATTTGCACACCACTAGGGGGGAAATGACATCATCAGCTACTAGGAAAATGAAATAATGCTAGGTAGGACAAGGATGAAGTATTAAAATATCCTAACATGGAGGGCTAGAGGAATAGGTAAGTTTGTACCATCCTTGATAACATCCAATTCATCCCGCTCGAATTCAATCGATGCCTCAGAGGTCGAAAAATACCTCTTCATGGAATCACATTGATCTTTTGAGTGACCAATCTCAAGGCACAAGTAACATCGGAATGGAATTCACCAATAGTCAAGTTGTTGGATAAATGATCCCACTTCCCAAATCACTTCAATTTCACCAGGAAAACCCTCTTCAGGAATAATCTCCAGCAAAACCCTAGGAGATCTCCTCTCAGATCCAAGTAGTTGTTCGTCTTCCATAAGGATGAAGCACCCAATAGAGTTTGCCACCTCCATGAAACCATTCGGATTCCAACACTGAATGGGGAATCCTAGAAGGATCACCCATAAGTGTCATTTCACCAACTTCTCCTTCACTAGGGTAAAAGCCCGAGTGCCATTGGGACAAGACGAGCGATCCATGGCCAATCACCCAAAAATGCTCATCAACCTTCTTTCAGTATTCCTTTGAGAGAAACTGGAAAATCATCCATCCATTAACCAATGATAGGACCCTTGAAATACTATCAATCTAGGGTTTTCATTTATGGTGAATCAGTAAAACCTCCTCCCTGGATAACTTAATGCATTCAAATTTCCCAATAACAGCCCTCTGAGAGAGAGCTGCCAACATGTCAAATGTTATTTCATTTCCAAGAACACACAACGGCCTGCTCTTCTTTGCTTTCTCAAACTTGATCAATGGGGTTGCCATGTTTTTTTCTTATCCACACTTCACTTCTTGGCTACTCCCACCTCTGAAAGGTGAATTCCATAAGAACCTTCACCGACAAAGCCCTCTCAGCTGTCGCAGAACACAAGAGTTTTTATTAAAGAAATCTCAACCATTATCCATTAAAGGGGTGATACTCATAAGGATGGGTTAAGACTTGATTATGGTTATTAACAATAACTAATCATCTATTAAATAATGAACATAAAAATTTAATCAATAAACATAATTATGGTTTAGTAGTACATATACATTAATGAGTTTTTTCATCCCTGTCCATTTTGAGTAAACATTCATATATAAGAAAAGGATAATGAATTCATATAAAGAAAATATTGAAGTAAGGCCTAATATTAATGCATCATGATCAATTCCACACCTTCATTACAACCCACTAAATTCCTATTAGATCCTTTTTTCACAAATAACAAAAATGTGCTACCCTATTTGCATGCAATAAAGTTTATCCAACATGGTCCACAATTTAGTTTATCCAACATGCCACAATTTGCGGGTATGATTGTGGTAGGAAATTAATTAGTATTTGAGATGTAGGATAATAGGCAATAAAAGGAGCTCAGGAAACTAGGGACTTTATCAACACCAATGCACCTATAGATGACTCCATGATGGATTTGGAAATAGGAGATCTAGACATTCTGGGCATGGAAAATGCATGCTCCAAAAAAGCCTTCAACTCCATCTCGCCCAAAAAAATCCAGCTCCTGTTAGAAGTTCTAAAAAAAGTTAAGAACAATAAGCTGAGAATACTGAATCTTCCACAAAAAGACAAACAAGAGCTCCAAAGGGACAACAAGAAAAGAGGCAGAAAAATAGATCTACAGAGAATCAGTCAATTGGGTACAAGATTAATTGAGTCAGGGCAATACACCCAGATCATGGAATTCTTTCCTACCTTCAATTCCAGTTCTCAATGCAGATAATCTCTTGGAATGTAAGAGGTCTAAACGGTGCCTCCAAACACCGAATGTTGAAAAGGAAAATAATGCAAGACTATCCCACTATCATATTTCTTCAAGAAACCAAATGCATTGACGACACTCTCCAAGACCTCTTCCAAAGGAACATCTGGACAGGCTATCAAACCATGGCAATTGGCTAAAGGTGCTTCTGGTGACCTAGCAATAGCCTGGAACCCCTCAATGATACAGGTCGATGACTTCGCCTCTACTGCTCATTCCCTCTCTACCTCTTTTCATCTGGAGGGCATTGACAGCTCTGGTTTTCTTATGAATGTCTATGGACCACAAACCCCTGTCTCAAAGACCCATCTCCTCAATCAAATAACCTGGTTTTCTCAACCTCACTCAAATGATAGGCTTATCATAGGAGGTGATTTCAATATGATTACCTCTCTGCAGGAAAAAAAATGGGGAAGATGCTTTCTCTCCAAGGAAGACATCAACTTCAAAGACTGCATTAAAGAATGCAATCTCATTGACATTCTCCCTTGAGAAGGCTTCATGACTTGGAACAACAAAAGAGGAATAAACAATCAAATCTCTTCTAGGCTCGATCGCTTCCCCATCTCCCAGAATATCATCGAAGCTCCAGGCAACATTTCAGCTGCTGTTCTCCCGTCCATAGGCTTTGACCACTGTCTCATTTCACTTTCTTGGCAAAACTTAGGTAATCTCAAATTTCGTCCTTTCAAATTTGAAATTTTTTGGCTAACCCATCCCACCTTTCTGGATATGGTAAGCACCTGCTGGACTAATACCAAGATTGAAGGGTGCTCTAAAATGGAAATAATGCACCAAAAACTTAAACTCGTGAGAGCTAAGCTAAAGATCTGGAATTAAACCTCCTTTGGAAACATTTTCAAAGAAAAAAGCTCTCTGGAAAAAGAACTTGAACAAATCCAAAAAGACATAATGGAAGAAGGATACTTTGATCCTCTCAAGGAAAAAGAACAAAACCTGTAAAAATAGTTGGACGAAAGATGCAATCAGGAGGAAATTCTTTGGAAACAAAAGTCCCACACCAACTGTCTATAGGAGGGAGAAAAAAACACTGCTTTCTTCCACAGGACTGCGATTCAGCACAAGACGTCCAACTGCATCTCTGCCATCAAAGATGAACATGGTAGTCTACTCAGAACACAGAATGATATTGAACAAGAGCTCACTACTCACTTACACAACCTTCTCACGGAAGACACTCCTAATAGGCCTAAGGCTATCAAAAAAGTCATGAGCCATATTCCTAAACTCGTAACTGCTGAGCACAATGCCTCTCTTATGAAAGCTATCACTCTCCAGGAAATCGAAACAGTGGTAATGCAAATGGCAGAAGGAAAATCTCCAGGACCAGATGGATTCACAATCAATTTCTTTAATCACTATTGGGGCTTTCTCAAACAAGATATTCTGGAACTTGTGGATGAATCCAGAAGAAAACACTAGGTCCTCCCGTCCTTGAATGCTACTTTTCTCACACTAATACCCAAAGAAGTGGGGACTACTTGCCCTGGTAAGTTTCGGCCTATATCTCTCTGTAATGTCATCTATAAAATCATAACTAAAGTGATTGCCAATAGGCTGAAGGCTTTTCTACCTCTCCTCATATCTCTTGAGCAAACTGGGTATGTTGAGGGCCGTCAAATCCTGGATGGCATCATCCTTTCCCACTAGGTGATCCACTCCCTAAAAACAACCAAAACCCCTCGCATGCTTGTTAAACTTGACCTCTCCAAGGTTTTCGATAAGCCCAGCTGGGATTTTATCCAAAAAATGCTTCAAGCCTATGGCTTCTACAATGAGTGGATTCAATGGATTCTCACCCTCACCTCCTCTACTTTTTTCTCTGTCCTAATCAACGACTATATGGCCTCCACCTTCTCTCCTTCTAGGGGCATTCGTCAAGGAGATCCCCTCTCACCCTTTCTCTTCATCCTTATGAAGGAAGGCCTAAGCTGCATGCTTAAAACCTTGGTCTTAAACAATACTCTCAAGGGACTTTCTCCCCATGGCTGCCCTCCTATCACTCACTAGCAATTTGTTGATGAAAACCTCCTCTTTGGTCACCCCTCTATGCAGGAAGCTCACACCTTGAAAAAATATCTCAATACCTTCTCAACAGCCTCAGGAAACACTATCAACCTTGAAAAATCTTAGATCTTCTTCTTTAACACCAATGCCATAACTCAAAGAAACATTGTGTGCATTCTTGTCTTCTAGATCTCCACTCTACCTTCCAAATATCTGGGGGCTCTGCTCTTCGAAATTGCCATCAAGCACTCCTCTTGGAGAGAACTCCTCGACAAACTCAAAGCTAGAATCTCCTCTTGGACCTTCAGAACCATAAATCTTCCCAGCCATCTCATTATGCTCAAAGCTGTCTTACAATCTATGCCCCTTTACCTCCTATGAGTACTCACTGCTCCTAAATGGGTCATCAAATCTATGAAAAAGATTCAATGCTCATTCCTTTGGGGACGCAATCATGACAACTGCAAATGGGCCCTGGTCAGATGGAAAACCCTCTGCAAACCTAAAAATTATGGTGGTGTAGGTCTCAAAGACCCGAAAATCAACAATCAAGTTCTCTCTACCAAGATCTGGTGGAATTGGGTTACTCTGGACAACGCAACTTGGATCCAACTTTGGAATGTTAAATATGCCAGAGACTGGGTCCCTCAACAAAGAATAAGTTACAATATGGACCCGCCTGGCTCACTCATTTGGCGAGCATCCAACAATCAACGAGCTCTTGTACATCAGCACAGTTTTTGGGAAGTTCATGCAGGAGACCAAGCTCTTTTTTGGCATGATTCCTAGCAGCAAAGGCCCAGCCTCTACTCAATCACTGCACACTTGGACTTGACCCAGCATCTTCAAGAAAACGACAACTCTACCATAAAAAAATATTGTCTACAGGATGGACACTGTGGAAATAGAATCTAGAAAGATTCTCACATCTGGGACCCGCAGATACCCCCAAACAGCGAGGAGATCCTTAGGACATAACTGCAAACTCGACATCAGAAGGTCAATCAAAATCATGATAATCTTAGAGGGGAATATTCCACTAAAGGAACCTTAACAATCAAGGAAGCCTATCAGGTTACAACACAAGATAATAATGACACTGTGGATCTTATCTGGAAAAGAATATGGAGCTTGAACTTCTGGCCCAAGGTTGCCACCTTTCTATGGCTCCTTTCTCATCACAAAATCATTACGTGGGAGAATCTCCTCAAAAGAGGATTCCAAGGACCCTCATGGTGCATCATCTGCAACTCTCAAGCTGAAGACACTAATCACCTCCTGGATTTTTGTGACATAGCAGGTAATTTCTAGAAGCTCATTGCTGACAAATTTCAACATACCAACAGGACACAGGGAGAAATCATCAACACTATCTCCATCTGGGACCGCCACCCTTTTCAAAGCAAGCTACTCAACCGTATCTGGGAACTCACTCCAGGATTGGTCACCTAGAATATCTGGAAAGAAAGAAACCGAAGAATTTTTTAAGGAAACCTCAAAAACTTCACAAAGATTTGGCTCAGCTTCAAAAACAATCTCCAGGAAACTCTAGGAATTTCAAGTTGGAACACTGCATATCTCCCTGCCACATCTGAGGATAAAATGATCTTGATCAGATGGGAACTTTGTATCCCTCCTCCAACTCACCCTCTTCCTCCGGCTACACACAAAATATCCATCCCAAACTTTTGGAGTAGACCTCCGCCTGACTTCTACAAGCTAAATTTTGATGGAGCTTCAAAGGGAAACCTGGGAGCAGCTAGATTTGGAGGAGTGTTCTGGGACTGTTCAGGATCTATCAAGTGTGTCTTCCATGGCTCACTAGGATATGACACGAATAATGTTGCTGAACTTTCAGGGTTAATTGAAGGAATAAAAATTGCCATCTTAAATAACTACACCCCCTAATGATTGAGGGAGATTCCCAAATCATTATAACTTTGGAAAGCAAAATCTTCCATGGCACTACTGTTAAAAAATTCTCCCCCGGCTGGAGACTGGAACAACACCTCCAAGAGCTCTCTATTCTTTTGATGGATATCAGAACTATCTCATTCCAACATGTCAAACATAAGGCCAACTCAGCCGCCGACATACTAGCCAACAAAGGTGCCGAAGATACCTCCCGGCTCACCATCGACACTATGGCCATGATGGATGATAGAGACCTACACCAAAGTTGTCAAGAACTTGCAAAAAAAGACCTGTATACCCCGGATGGGGGTGATCAGCTAGCACCCACCTTGGCCACCGGTCAACAGGAGACGCTGCCACCACGTCTCCCTGTACATGGCGATAGACCTCACATGCACGAGCCTGCTCCTGTTTTGTTGGAAGCCATACACCTGGCCACTGCAAATGACGGACAACGCAGCAACCTGTATGATAGCATTTATTTAATGCTGGATGATGAGACTGTTAATCACGACCTCCTTCGTGCGCTTATGGAATGACGTCTCATCTCAGCTTCTGGGACCTGCATTCATTATCGTCACCTACAATGAGGATGATAGACCATGATATTAATTACCCCGGCTCTTTAAAACCCTTTATTGACATGAACGATGCACCGACTATTGAGCTCTGGTTATTCTCGGTGATTTCTCCTTCTGCGTCTGTGAACTTTTGTGCAGTTCCTGAGTCTGTGAACTTTTGTGCAGTTCTTGAGTCTCCCACTGCCATGACGAATCACACCACGGGGCTTTCTCGTTGTGGGAGTGGCCATAAGAGCAACAGTCATCGGCCCAAGGTGGCCATGGATTGGTCAGTGATGGATGGTTATGCCGAGCGCATCTCTGCATGGACTTGAATCCTTATCAATGGGTGGGAGGCTTGTAGGGCGGCGGCACTTCTTGCCTCTGGAAGCAATGGTGGTGCCATTAACCATTGCTGGTTGCTCAAAAATATGATGAGCACCCTCATTGAAGAAATGGAAGCTAGCTCCAGCATTGTCCAAGATGTCAAGGCCGGTCTAAAAGAGGTGGCAGAACACTCCAACACTCTTGACGCCAACATGACCTGGGATATTTTCTCCATTGAAAGCAATTCAGAACCTATGAAGCATATAAACAAAAATGAAGGTGTCGCTGGGGCAACACCGAACACTGGGTTTGCAAAAAAGAAGTCACACACAAATAATAACAAAGGTTCGACTCCTACTACCACTGATCCTGACAATGCTCCGAATGGAATGCACACTCCAGGTTCTCCTTCTCCTACTCTGCCCCCACTGGGGAACTTTGAAGATTTCTATGCTTACCCCATCGTCGAGGAAGAACCAGAAGAACCCCCTGCAAAATGAAAATTGGGTTGCCATAGCTCCCGATCATCTCTGCGACTATCAGCTTTTTTGTTTTTATTATCTGCACTGTCTAGTTTTTTGCATAGATAGACAATCTAAGGTTTTCAGTTTGATGAAAGTCCCAATTTTTTTAAGGGAAGACCATTCCCAAAAGGTCTTAATTTTGTATTATGTTAGTTATTACAGTATCTTTGAGCAATTGGGATGGTGGCTTCAGTGCACATGAGACCTCCCAATATGCAAAACTCTCTTCGGCTCTAGATGTACATTCTGTTTCTATTAATTAAATTCTAATCTGCAACTTACAAAAAAAAAAAAAGACAATAAAAGGAGAACATTTCATCCAAATGAGAACAACACTAGGTCAATTTTAACCAGGAGATTTTTATGTTGTGATTTTGAGAACAACACTAGGTCAATTTTAACTATGAGATTTTTATGTTGTGATTTTAGTGGGAAATGGACTAGAATTTGTGATGTAAGTTAAGTATGTAGAGTTAAACTAGGTTGTTTGTATAGGGTTCCAAAGTGATGTTTCATGAGTATGTAAGTTATTTATGTTATATTTGAATGTTGTTTATTAAAACTTCAACGAAAATCCAAAGTTTAAGCTTTTATCTCATTTTTGCAAATAAATATATTGCTCAATTTAGTTACAAAACTTTTCATGAGTGAACATAAGTCTAATTAAAGGCATATAGATATGGTAAATGATTCTCTACATCAATTATTTTCCATATTATATGTTATTGCACCGAGAGGCTCTACAGCCCACACAGTACGAGGGAGACCTTGTAATTTTTGTCAAATTCATTGCTCGTTGAACTCAGTCTTTATTATTAAATTATTGAAATGAACTCGAACTAAGTCTTTATTGTTAAATAATTGAAATAAATCGTTGTTTTCACTTTAATTATTAAAAAAAAACTCTCCACCTTAGTTAAACTCACTCTTTAATTTATTTTTATTTTATAATTGTTTATTTGGAATTTTAAACAACTCCCATAAAATCAATCTAAACTATACATGTATCTTATCGTCCTTCAATCTACGAAAAGCATAAATAATAGTCCACCCCAAATTCTAAGATATATATGCCTATCGACATAAAACTACCAATGTACACTCATCAGAAACATATAAATATTCCCAATATATTGCAAAAATAAGACTCAACTAATGCGTTAAAAAAAACCTTGTTCAACTTGATGAATTATATAAAAATATTCATATATGGTCAATCTGGCACATAAAACGATCGTAATTAAACCTAGACAGTGAAAAATTTCTAAAATATAGTGTGAGAACATTCATCACGTACATAATAATAACGAAATTAACTAGCTTTATTCAATTGAAGAAGGAAAACTATTTGAAGCTTTTTTTTAAGTTTTTTCAGAAAAACTTATCTCGTGTCAAACGATTCAATATGTCTTAACATAAGGTATGTTAAACTTCAAGGATAAATCATTAATATCATTGAATTAATCGAAATCTAAATCCCCACAAGAATCAGCTAATTCAAGTGGACTGAATTTATTGATCGAATCGACCTGACCTCCCCTACTGATCAAGAAATCAACGACATGAACCTTCGCAACTTCTCTGATTCTCCGATTGTAGATTCCACAGCTAAAACTCTAATCATCTTCTGGAAGACTACAACAATTAATACCTAATAATTTTCTTCTGCGGTAGCGATTGATCTAGACCGCCATTATTGAAACGACAGATGCGCTGGAGGGCCAGCCCAGCGCGTATGTGAAAGGCAATGATATTAATTGGTTGAATTATCGGTATCATTGAAAATAAAAACGTCCAATTCTAAATTAAATAAATAGCTTATCCAAATAATTACATTAAGAAAACATAATTTCTTGTATGGGAAGATGTTTATCATACATAGAAGGACTGGTTCCAACTTAATCCAACTACCATTCATGTCACATATAAGCAACAGCAGCTTCGGTTTATAAATTCAAAACAGAAACAGTACGCAAACAAGTCAATGCAAAGCCTTTGCAACTCAAAGTTATGATTTGTGCATCAATACCAATTTTTCAAGATCATCTAATATAGATTAGGTTATAGAGGCGATGATGATTATACAGTCCTTCAAGTTCACCCACCATGACCTGCGCCTCCACCACCGCCTCCACCACCACAGCCACCGCCTCCGACTCCGCTTCCACATCCACCCCAACGTCGACCGCCTCGGCCAACATGCCAACCACCCCAGTGGTGGCGTCTCTTTCTCTTTTTCTTTCCAGAATTAGCGCAGGAGAAGAGAACCATGGACACCATAATCAGCGCTGAGAGCGCCACAAAAACGATCCACGCCTCGGACGACACATGATAACAATAAGAGCTTTGCGTATTAAGGTTTTGGTGTAATACTACGTCAAAGCTACCATGAAGTCTTATTATTCAAGATGGAAATCATAACTTCCATATAAAAAAGACCATATATAAAGTGAACAATTGCACATCAATGATTTAATGGATGGATGATCCATAGACTCAATCCCTTTTTCCAATACTTCAATTTGAAAGAGTTCTAGATGGAATGGCATATGCATGTGGGATTTGTTTGTGTTTAAGACCTATGATTTGGCCTCACCTTGCTCCATTCCATATCAAGATTCATCTATTTTTGTTGAATGGGGCATTTTGTATCTTTATCATCTCATGGTTGGTTCGTTCCCGTTACCTTGGTTCAAAGGGATATATCTGCAAGCTTCTAGGCTCCCTATTCTCGTTGAAGGGATTTCTTAAGGAGCAATGGACAATCTCCTTGGAAACCTTAATTTTTTCACATACTTTGAATATTTTAACCTTAATGACTCTTTGAAGTGTATTTCTTTCACTTAAAGGAGATGGAAAAATTGGAGCAAGGATTGGGAGAATAAATATGGCACTGATATTATGGATATGACAAAGAAAATGTTAAGGATGAGAGCAAATGTAGAGAAACATACAGGAAATTTGGTTCTTTTGGATGTAGCAGAAGAATGTAGTAGGAAAAAGGTAGAGGAAATGGAGGAAAGAATTAAAGAGTTGCATAAAAAGGTATTGCATTAATTAAATTTAGGCATATAATTGAAAAGATGAATACATGATTAAAAAACTATCACAAATGAGTCATGTAAATTATATGCTCTTACTACAAAAAATTCCAATAAATATAAAATGACGGTTGATCTCCTTTCATGTCATTGGCAAGGTAGTTGTGTTATCATTACATAGTAACTACTTTATTAACTAATTATCATTTTAATAAGTTTATTAGATAAGCCTTATAATATAAAAACAACTATTAAAGCTTATATTACAATTAAAAAACATTAGCTAAAAAACAATTCTTCAAATGTTTCTCTTTGAAAATCAATTCTTGGACGATTAAGACTCCTTCAACTTGCTCGCTATTCCTCCTAAAGGTATAGCCTCCTAGTTATCATCCAAGTTTCTTGGGATCATCAAAAACCATTAGAGCCTTTGTAATGTCTCATAACAATTGTAAAGATATGATGTCTAACTTCCATATCCTCAAGCATTAAAGACTATTGAACAACTATCTATCATCCATTGCATCCCTTACAAAGAGTGGGCCTCTTTAAATATAATAAGTGTCTATTCTTCAGTGAGATCACCATCACTCTTAGTTAATATCTATTTGAAAATATCCTTCTGAGCCTCCTATATTTAGCATCTTTTCATCACCCAAATGTGTTGATATCATATTATCCAAAGTCTATGAAGACATTTGACTGTAAAAACTAGCGTAGATCCATCTTAAACCGGGATCTATCAAGCACCGAGAGGGATCTAATTTCTTGAGGTGTTTTTTTTTTTAATTATTTAATTTATACATGTGGGTTTAAGTTTTATGTTTTTATTTTATAAACAAAGATCGATTTTTTTATTACTTTTCATAATTTTTTTATTTTACGAGTCAATATGGATTTTATTTTTTTATTTTTATTAATGGCCAACGTTACAATATTTTATTTTTATTATTTGGTTATTATTTTGTTACTCGACAAACACTCGACTCGCAACATCTCCCCCATACTGGGCTGTAGAGCACCTCGTTTCACTCGGTGCAATGACATTGTTAAAAGTTGAACCCAAATTATTTAATGAAATGGCTTTTGCATCTCTGTTTTCTACCTATGCATCAAACTTTGTCAACTACAATATAATCATTTTCATATTATTTATATAGAATCTGGACATATAAATTCGAGGTAACATTTTAAATCAGAACAATTGTAATTTCAACGAGAATTTTGCATTTAGACCTTTTGCACCAAACAACTTAACTCATCTCAATTTTTTTTAGATAACTTTTCCAATTCAATAGCAAGACCAATAATGGAATTTTCACTGTTGTTTTTGCTTCGTCATTTAATTGATTCTTAATATCTATTGGTTCTTCTTTTGTGCGTTTCACTATACCCCACATATTTGTATATATCAACTACATTTGAATTTTCACTTTCCATTTGTGGAAATTAAGACCATTAAACTTTTCTAAAGGAGTATCCAACAATGATTTTTCCAAAACAAATAATGACTATGTATTATGGAGGGAAAACTTCTACCTATTGCTAGTCTTATAGAAAAATACCTTCGTAAAAATTTGGTACTAAGAAGATTTTCCCTTCTTCAAATGTTATTTTTCCCAAAATAGATTTCTCCCCCTTTTTCTTTGCATATAAAAATTCTTATCTTTCACACATCTTTATAAAATAACTACTTCTCTTTATTACCATACAACATCTCTTTATCAATCAATTTGGCAACTTCTTACACTTTCATGTCCATTCTCTTTGCACAATCTCATAGTGGATCTCTCATACATCGTAGCTTTGATATCAAATTAAATTTTTGGCATATATGAAAGATGAAAACACGATTAAAAAAACTATCACAATTGACTCATTTAAATGATATGCTTTTATTACAGAAAATCCAATAATGCAATGATGTTCATCTTCTTTTATGTCATCGACAAGGTAGTTGATCTATGTTTACACTGTAACTACTTTATTAACTAATTATCATATTATAATTTTATAACCCAGCATAAACTAGAGAAAAGACTTAGGTTTGAGAATCATAAAAGTTTTACATCCCTGCAATATCCATGACCATGTGATAACCATGGAAGAGGATATTATACAATAACACTCATAAGAATCTTGGTAGAAGAACCCTTCATTTTCTCATCTCTAGAAGTAAGGAAGAAAAATTCCCTCAATAAGGATGGTGCCAAAACACTTGACATAGTTAATTTTTTTAAATAGTTTTTCTTTAGTGACAATGTGTAAATATTTACACAAGCGATATAGTAAATATTTTTTTTCACTATCCTTGGCATAGAGCTAATATCGACATGCCCAAAACAAAATTATTTCAGTGAACAAGACACAAATTGTGTGGCTGCAATTATGAGAATGTGTCTTGACTGGCCTTGGCGTACATGGAATTACTTGGGCGGAAACATTATGAAAAGAGAAAACCTTTTGACATATGATATCGATATCCCTGAAATGAAATACTTGTGAACAAGACTCAAACTATGAGTAGCTTCAATTATTTCTCATGTCATGAGTGTAAATGATCTCATTCAGTATTTGATTAAACCATTCCTCAGAATTGAAGGGTGCGAGAGAGTCTACGAAAATGATGTGATTGCGAATTATGGTTATTAATATGATGGATACGAACTTGAATATCGAATAGGACTTAATGTGGTGCAATTACTTCTATCTACAGAATTCTTTCAATATAAGTATCTACCACCTCACCGAATGAACATATTTTGATCTAACTTAGCCAACCTCGAGCCCTACTATTGCAAAACAATATTAACTGTTAGAGATAATGCTTCCATTAAATGCATGTGGATTGGTTTGAGATTTTGTAGAGACTATTGAGATATTCCCTCAACCTATATATCCATATTTGGAATTAGTTGGATCTTACTCCAACTATATATAAGTAATATATGTGTGTATGATTAAGTAATAAAAAATATTATTGTGTGTAATTTGTGCATTATTATTGCTATCCAAATTTCTGTCTTGATATCAGAGCTTGACTGGGCTTAATTCCCTCACAAGAATGCCCAGGAAAATGTGAAAGCTGTAGTAGCTGATTTGATAGCGTGTGTGTTTTCTGTGTGTTTGTTATCTTATTTATGTGCAAATAAATATGCTGTGCAGATCACCACGAGATAGGAGGAGCTTCCTGTACACAATACATAATTTGTTGCCATTTCAATTATTGAAGAATCGAATCGCTGGAAAATCAAATCCAGAAATTACTACAAATTTGCCTTTCTGTTGTTCCAGGCTGTCTCTGCTTACGGAGAATCAAATCGCTGGTATCAAATATCAAATCACTAGAGAATCAAATCGTTGGAGAATGTTTGTAGCTTCCTTGTGTGATCGTTAACATCGAAGAAAGAAATCGTTGGAGGAGGAGTTGTTCGGACTCTTCGCTGATGTTTGTGGAGGTTGTTGTCTGCTGAGAGTATTTGATTGCTGCAATGATTGCTCAAGAGTTGATTTAAGCAAGAAGGCCGGAGGATTTGGTCATGTTCCATCGCAAGAAGGAAGTGTTGCCGGGAAAAGACAGATCACATCTGAGAGTTGCCTACTTGAAGTTGAGATCCACGAAATCGGAGCCCGGAAATTTTTTTGTGAACTTGCACTGCTGCAAAGGAAGGGGAGACAAAGCTACTGCTGCGATGTTGTGTGTGAAGAATAGCACTAAAAAAGAATGTTATTTGTGGTAGCCACCGTAGATGGTTTGCCCTACTTATATATATATATATATATATATATGCGTGTGTGTGTGAAGGTCACTTGTATGACTATCTTCTGGATATGTTCAGTATCTAGACTATTCTCTTAGATCCTTTTGGATTCAGTGAGCTATGTGTGCAGCAGATGGAAGTATCTCTATAGATCAGTCCAGTTACTTGATTACTTCTTTGCCAAACTCGGTGAGCTATGTACTTTGGCATAGTCAAGTATTCAATATTGTTAGTCACTGCAATTATTTTGTTGATGGTCATAAGCGATTGCAGTTCAAATGAGTCAAATAGGAAGCTCGAAGATGAAGTGAAGAAAGAGCGCAAACTGTGAGACTTCAAAGTGTGTGTAAATGCTGATGAAGACCAGTCAGACAAGATTCAGTATTGTATTCTTTGTTTTGTAATTGTGTTTTGTAATGTAAGCATTAAAGGGGAGTGTTAGAGATAATGCTTCCATTAAATGCATCTGGATTGGTTTGAGATTTTGTAGAAGATTGTTGAGATATTCTCTCGACCTACATCTCCATATTTGGAATTAGTTGGATCTCACTCCAACTATATATACGTGATGTATGTGTGTATGATTAAGTAATAAAAAAAATTATTGTGTGAAATTTGTGCACTATTACTTCTCTCCAAATTTATTTCTTTAACTGTGTTGAACTTACCTTAATTCAATATTAAGTGGTAGAAGAACAAATTTTATCCAACATTGTCTCCCTTAATTATTTGTGCAAAAATTCAAAAAAACAAGTATTGTTGCATTCTACAACATACACACTCCTAAATCTTCTCTATGAAATTCAGACAATTCCTTATATAAGGGTTTTGTAAAAATATCTGCCCATTGATATTTAGATTTGCAAAACTCAACAACAATTTCATTACTCTTCACAAGCTCTCTAATAAAATGATATCTTGTATCAATATGATTACTCTTCTTATGAAAAACATGATTCTTCGACATTGAATCCTTGTTGGTGTGTATTCTCTATGACACCTAAGGCTCGGGGGTGGCTATGCGACTGATTGCATAAGCCTATGGTTGGGTGGCGAAACTAACGATTGCTTCGTCTTTTTGTTAAACGAGCCTTTTGCATAAGCCTATGGTTGGGTGGCGAAACTAACGATTGCTTCGTCTTTTTGTTAAACGAGCCTTTACATGTGGATGCCAACCAAAGACCTAGTCAGCACTTGGAAAAGCTGGATTGGATTGAAGACGACAACCTCTCATTCGACAGTGGATTTGACCTACGGTAATAGGTTCTGTGTTTTGTGTTTACTTGTTAGTTCAAACCTCGAATTTATTTAATTTTATAATGGATTATGTATTGCAAATGGTTTATATTATGTTCTTAAGCCTTTGAAAATAGTTTTAAGTAGGACCCCAGAAATCGGGTTGCTACATATCACTTGTAGATTTATTATCACAGTAGATTTGAGTTGGTCCTTCATGTTCATGTAAGAACTCAATTAATATCCTCCTCATCCAAACTGTCTGACACACTACACCTGTGGCTACTACATACTATGCCTCTACAAATGACAATGTCACAATCAGATGCTTCTTAGATACCCAATCCATTACTCCATATCCAAAATTAAACACATACCCAGATGTACTTTTATTGCCATCATTTCTTCTTGCAAAATCATTGTCTAAATAACCAATCAATTTAAGATATGAACCTCATGTATACAGAACTCCAAACTCTATTATTCTAGCAACATATCTCAATATAATTTTACCATCGAATCAGTGAGTACTCTTTAGAGACTCCATAAATCTGGAAATTAGACTCACAACATACATTATATTAGGCCTCGTTGTTGTCAAATACATGATACTTCCAATCAGTCTATTATACAAAGTAGGATCAACACTTCAAGTTAAGGGGTTGTGCTAGCTAGTTATAGTAGTATATATATTATAATTAGGGCTATTAGCATCTTAGAATTAGAAAATCTTCCAATTCAATCTTATTTTACAATGAATCAGAATGCTATAATCAATTTTTTTTATATGAATTTGAAATCACTGAAATCAAGAGTGGAGATATAGGGAAATGACGAATATTATTCAACCTGCTACAGGCCATTTAATATGGTGGCAATAGGCCTATTGGCATTGGATCTCATGCTGCTTGAGATCTAAAAACTAACAAGCCTCCTACAATTAATATTAATCTTAATTAAAATGATATAATTAATCTTTCATAAATAAATTTATGCATAGAAGTAGACTATGTAAATTAGAATTTGAAAATGTATGGAGCTGATTAGTTTAAATGAAATACACAAATAATTAATAGCTTAACCCTCGAAGCAATTACTAATGTGACCATTACTTTTATCAAATGGAGTAGTCTATTTATTCTATAGTTTGCACTTTACGGTGAAGTATTTAAATTACCTTTTTGAATTCATAAATAGATGCAGCACCCTCCAATACACTCATGGTACAAAAATTATGCAATTTTCATAGTTAATATATGTGATTCTACGATTAATATTTCCAATTGAACTCCAAACAAAATAATATAGAAAATATGCTATGGAAAAATTTAAAACTTAGAATATTTAGACTGCACATTATCAAATTTCCCAAAAAATTTCTACATTAACTTCAATTTAAAAAGCCACGTATAGTTACCGCAATGTCTAACCACCCACCAACCACTGTAGTGGACATCCATTCCTCCACTGTGACCACAAGCTATTTCAAACGCCCCAAACCACGCCACCACTTCACCCATGCTATTCCTCCCGCTACCACTTTCGCTTCGTCATTTCTCTTCGTAATTGTGTGCAGATTCAACAATTTGCTACATAGGAGTCAATGATTTCAATGTTGGATTGTAAGCAACTTAATGCTGTGAGGTTTATGGTAGCTAAAGTGGGACACATGCCAGAAAGGACTGCGAGCAACCTATTGTGTGTATAGATTGAGGTACGCATACAAGCTACTGGACTTAGTTGCCATATTCATAAAGGGTAAGATATCATAATTACACCAATAAAGAATAGAGGTTAGGGCAGTAGTGTCTATGCTTTTCTTAAATTGTGAGAAGATGAAAAAATGTACTATCCATGTTTACAGGATTCGAATGAAGTTATGATAATCTATAGTTGTTTGTGTTATTTTTTCAATATCCATTGTTTAAATTATTCTTTTATTAATGTTATTTTTCCATTAATTCCACAATTCTAGAACCTTCGCCAAAATCTCTAAAACTTTCAAACAATAGTTGCATAATTGATTTTGAAAAAACCATAAATGATTCAACAATTCCATAGCCTGGAGTGTAACGCCCATATTTTTGATTCAGCATATTTATTAGTTAGATACACCATACTTTATTTCTTATATATTCTGTTGAACTCAGCTCGACTGAGTAAACTATATTGGACCTCGTTATATGATGTTACTCTGTTTTATGATTTCACCATGATTATGATGTTACTATGTCATGCGATTATGATGTCATGATTATCATATGATTTCCTTATTTTACTATTGCAGTATATGTTTATATGTTTTCATTAATGAAATGTGAAATATATGATTCGGTACGTGGATACCATCTTCTTATATGAATTATTGAAATGTTATATGTCATACGCATCTATGATGAGCTAAAAGGTTACATGAAATAAAATGATAACATGGATCAATTGGCGATCAATGGAAAATGCTTTCTATAAATTGTATTTTGCAAAACATTAACCTACAGGACACAAGGGCTATGGGATAGCCAGTTACTTGATCTGATATATATTGGAAAGGAAAAACATGTTCATACAGCAAACCTTAGCAGCCAAAATGAGGATACGATAACACAAACTGATAATCCCGATAGCAGCAAGTATGAGTTGATAAGGGCGTAGGCCCAGTATGTTGAGAGGGATGGATGTGTTTCCCACCCTATGTTTCCATGAGACCCGAGGTTGTGGGAGGGCCGTGCTGAGACACGCTCCCCATGTTGTTGTGATGACGATGGTCGGATGCCTGCTAGGGGAGGATAGGTCCGCTGTTCAGCTGACGCTATCGCTCTCAAGTTCTATGTGGTCAGATCGGTGAGTCCGACATCCACTGTTGTACTAGCAGAGGAAGGATAGGGAGGATGCTGGACGTAGGTTATGATGGGAGGATGTGTTAGTTAGTACTGTTGGGGGTTTAGTATTCCTTGATTCCAAGTTAGTGGAAGTAGGCACCCTTCCTTGTACATGATTGATTAAACTAATGTAAAGATAAAGAGAATGATGTGAAATCGTAAAGAATTAACTGTTAAATAACTGAGAATGGTGAAGTAATTGTACTATATATATTATGTTTTTCTTCTACATGGGGGTAAATACTACTATTAGTTAGCAGATATGCATAGGCCGGATGGGGTTTGTCTATAGTACATTTATGATGTGTGCATACGCTGGCCATGCATGCACACCTTGCACATGTACACTAGTATCGAGATACAAACACTTAACATATTGAATAAATGTGTAAGTTGTCATAAGTAATTAGGTTAATCATGCATTGACCGAATTCAGATAATGAATATAAAGTTATCGAAGATGTGTAAAACAAGTCAATTAAGCTACGCATTACCCGTTGGTAAACATTGTGATATACAATTGAGACAAGTGTCATCAGTTAACATTGTCGTCTGAGAATTGTTGTAAATAAGCTAAGGGTACTGTTTAGTTAATTAGTAAGGTTGTTTAAGCACTTAAGGGTGCTTTGTTTAGAAGAACGATGATACTATGTAGATGTTATGGTACTCATGTGATAAACAAATGATGTAAAAGACATCTTTATTAAATTCACCATTATTATTACCTTATGAGGATTTAAATTAATATTATTACCTAAAATTTATTTTAATAATACTAATACCCATGTCGTAACAATTGCAAAATAGGTGAAATTTAAATATTGATTAATGAATGATTAGAATGTGATTATTTTACATTTCTAAGTTAGACATAATAGGATAACTATTTTGGAATGAACGTGATGTGATGGAAAATGGTTATTTAATTATTCAATGTTAATCTTGGAATTTAAACCTCAAGATAAGTGATCTCGACGGATAAGGTAGGCCATTAAGACACATCATGTCCAAGTTGAAAAGGGTCAACTAATTATATAATATTTTATTAATTACATTAATAACATTAAATACCAAGGATGGCGAATAGACTTGTAATTAATGAAGCTTGTCCCGAATGGATAACCTTTGGGTGATAATTCCCACCGTAATAAATACTTACGACCGTCAATCCAAAACCAACTAATTTTTCCATGAGAGTAATTAATTATACATTTTTATAAAGAACCGTGTATGAATGAATTGGTGATAGGAGTAAATGTTGAGGGGGTCGAGAGGGGGATTTTGGGGCGGTGGAGTAAGCCAAAGATATTCTCGAGGAAGGGAAATTATATAGAGGGGGAGAGCTTGGAGTAACGGAGGTTTTTTTTGGGGGGGGGGAGAAAAGAAGTTTGGGAGAACAGAGAGTTTGGAGAACAGAAAGTTGGGAGAACGGAAGAGAGGATTGCTCTCGGGATTATCAGATTGTGGGCTCGGGGGCTTGGAAATCCTTTGATTTCCAAGGGCCAGCAAGATAATAGCTGGTCGGTAGGGTGGACACTTCAGTTTGGCTGTCTAAGGGGTTATACAACCTGCTACAACCTACGGTTAACATCAGCATCAGGTAATTTCCTTGTTATTTACGTTATTTGATTATTATGCTAAATCTTACTGTAAACATGCATAACTTGCTATTTACTGATTTACTAAGTTGTGAAACATATTCTTATGCTGGAACATGATTGTTGAAAAGAAAATAATTATATGTTTGTTTATTTTAAATTACGAATGTAAGGTTGATGAAAACACGACAGTACACTGAATATCATTTAGACGCATAGTAATTGTTAGAAATTTACTCCCATACACTTGATAAAGTTTAAAACGTAGAAAATTAACTGAGAAATTTTACATAGTGCTCCGCTGTAAAAACTAGAGCACTACAGATGGTATCAGAGCCTTTGTTCAGACTCTTGAACTTACAGGCCTATTCATGCTTCACCTAGAAAATTTACTTGATAATTTACCTACTTGACCTCTAGCCATAGTCATCTTTCAAGTTACCTGCACAACGATAACAACAATTACATTAAAAATATATATATATATATATATTTACATTTTCATTCTTTATATAGTTAATCTACCACTAAACAAATGCAAATTATTTAGGGCTTCCAGCAATTTATCCCCTTCCGTTCTATTTCCTACTACTGTTGCCAAAATCTTGGCGAGTGATGGGAATCCATGAACAAAAATAAGAGAAGAAAATTAAATTGAAATTACAACAAAAACAAAAGAGCTTTATATAGAAATTAATAGTTGTTGCTGACAAAATATTGAGCTATTTTGAGCAAATTCGCTCAATTTAAAAGAATCAGAGGTTTATATTGGAAAAACAAATGCAAATTTGTTGGAGGAAATGAGGAAATCATTGTCATTTATTTCTGACAGTTAATAAAATTATGGGATTTTAAATGAAGTCTCGGTCATCAACACCTCGCAGAAGCTACTAGCATCTTTACCTAAGATTGTAATTTGAAGGATCTTTATCTATGAAATAAAAATCTCGAGTTTCTTGGTCATCTTGTTGAGATCTCTTGATCTTTATGCTTTTGTTAGTATAAATATATGTTCTTTCCTTTTATAGTTTAGCTGCAGATATCTTTCTTGTACTTCTTGGTCTTTCGACCTTAAATATAGTCTGCTAGTTTCTTTACATCGACATTTACTATTGTTTATTACCTTTATGCAACCTCGAGATGGTATAATAAAAAAAATAAATAAATAAATTATTATAATAAAATTGCAATCATCCAAATTTAAAGACTCAAAAAAATAAAAAATAAATTTTTTTTAGGGTTGGTGCCGAAGCTATGGGAAATAGAAATAATAAAGACCCATATAAATCCTTTTAGAGTTTAAGAAAAATAATTCGAATCTAGTAGGGGAGAAGAGCCTGAAGTTGTATTCAAAATAAAATAAAATAAAAACTGAAACAAAAACAGAAATGAAACTCAGCGCTCAGCTTGAGTGCATTAAGAGGTGGATGGGCAATGTTCACATCATTTTGTGCTTCAACAAAAAAAAATGTAGAGCAATAAAAAGAAATAAACCAAAATTCAAACAGAGCACGATTAATTCAAAAGAAATCTAAGTTAAACAAATTGCAGGCAGCGATAAGAGGGGGAACGGAGGCCCTGCTCTGAATATAAAGAAATAAGAATACATAATATGCGTATAAAATGCTTAACCTAGAGAACCCTGTGTTAAACCCATAAATGAAAATATAAACACATAATAAATACGAAATCCAAAATAGGGTATGGAAACCCAGTATGATTTTATTAATAATGAAAGCAAAAGATTACAAGGCCCAGCAGACCCACCTTCGTCTTGTTCCTATTCTCCAAGCGCCGAGAGTCTGCCCAAATCGCAAGCGACTTGCTGCCAGGTCCAAACGGAGGCCACCATGCATTCTCCAACATTCAAGCAACGAGCTCACATAAGAGCTTTCCCCAAACGCCAAGCCCAACGCATCTAGGCACTGCACAGGCAGGCCATCAAGGACGCGCACCTGCCAGAGGGCTGCGTTCTCAAATTAAAACCATAGATTTCTGTTATAAAAAAAAAAAAACTGAAACCCATGATCTCTGTTGGCAGGGAGGCTTATGAAATATATATATATATATATATATATATATATATATATATATATATATATATATATATATAGAAAGATAGGACGAACTGGTTCAGCGCTGGCGTCCATAAAACAGTAGACAACGCACGCTTTAATCACTAAGCCAGAATGACCACTATGTCTGCGCGCGCGTGCACTTACTGCTCGTTACTGATGCCGCCGTTGTCGTTGCTGCTGCCGTCAGTTCATTTAAAAAGAACTGGAATCTCTGTTAACAGACGCCTCATGTCCAACAGCTGCCGCTGCTCTAAAGGACGACAGGCCCCATCTCCATTCCCCCTGGTAATTAGATAGACGCCCTGCACTCTCTCCATTAGTATTACCACGAAAATTTAAGAATCGGCTTGCATCTCCTACGTCAGTATTCATGTTGTGATTAGACAGCCTTCTCACTCCATCTCCACCATCATATTCACGGTAATTAGAGAGGCGCCTGATGCTCTCAAAAATATCACTTCCAGTATAACTAGAGGAACATCTCGCAGAATCCAACTCCTGGGCCCCTTGTTAATTAGATAACCGTGAACCAATTTCAATTTCATCATTATTCCCCCTACAGTTGACAGGCCATGTCTGTGCGCATCTCCTGCTGTATCATGTTGGCAATATCCAGTAGATTACCGAGCATAAAATGTGGGGGAGGCCCTTTGAATCCCTGCTTTTTCAGAGCTCCATGGAGAGCCCATGGCGGCCATAAGTATTTGATGAAGAAACATAGCAGAAAAAGGGATATTCCAGCGATAAATAGTGTGAATAGCAGACCATTGATACCAACTCCCGAGACTCCGAAGACATCCATGAGGAAATGGGAATAGGGAAAAATAAGTCCAGTCAGAGTTTAGGGGCTATGAACACAAAAATAATGGTGAGTAGACGAACATTTGTACTAGAATTTCTTCCGAATAGTGAGCGTCTTCGATCCATATCCCTATTTTTTTTTTTAAGCAAATGGCTTTTCGTGGGACGAGCTTAACCCAAGTAAAGGCAGGGTATAAAGAGGCTAGATTTACCGGGGTTATACTACCTCTGGGGACTACCGAAGCCCAGGGTTGTTACAGAGGGCTTCTTCGGAAGAATATCACGACTTTACAGAAGCCCAGGGTTTGTGAAGTAGAGATTATACCTGAAATCAGACGGAGCTTGAACCACTTTCCATGGCGGAGTTGCAGAGCTAAAAAAACTCAAGAAGAGAAGGAAAAATGGCCGCGTCTTGGGGATTGACCCTATTTAGGGTTTCCCCCACTTTCCGAGGGCGGTGGGTTGCTTGGAGAGACCGCGTGTCCTTCATGCATACTCGCTCTTTGCATGGCGGAGAAAGGCCGCGTGGTAAAAATCAACGGTTTATAAATCTACGTATATATTTGTATATAGTTGTAAAAGCATGTATATATGTTCGTGAAATATATATAGGAGGATATAATATATGTTGTATTAAAATTTAAATTTGTTTTTATATATTTTGAGAGAATGTATGTTTTATAAAATTTAAAATTATTTATATTTTGTTAGATTATATGTATTATAAAAATTAATTAATTAATTAATTAATTTAATTTTGCTATAACATACGTTGTTAAAATATATGCTTTATAGGAATTTTAATTTTTAGTATTAAACTTAACTATGATTGGTTGAGGTTTAAACAATTAATGTTAATTAAGTTGTTTAGATTAAAGGGTAACATTTAAAGTTAACTAAAATAGAGATATTAAAAATTTTGCCGAGATTTCAACTCCTAGTCGAAGGGATGAAAGAGACCCGAAATCTCAAAAACAAGACACCATTAAGACCAGCACGACGAGCTGAACACCATGACAAGATTGTTTAAATAAAAACGACTATAGATTTTACTACGCTAATCTTGACAATTTGTTATCTCATGATGCAAGTTATTGAATACCTACATTTTAGTTCCGCGTATATTTGATTGAACAACTAAGGATATGATTTTATTTTTAATAACTCAGGAACTATCATGGTGACAACACGCAGAGGTCGAGGTCGGGGTCAAGGTCGACCACCGTCACCACCACCTCCGCCACCGCCAACACCGCCACAACCAACCTCAACACCAGAAATGCAGATCATAATGAGGTCATTGAAGGCTATTATGACCACGATGAACAGGCAGTCGGAAAGGGTCACCGAGGTGGAAACCACTCAAGTGAGTCGAGAGAACTCTGAAAGGGCACATGGCCCAAGACTGGAACCGCTTCAGGACATATCGAGGGAGTTACAAAAGATAAAAGTTGCAGAGTTTTCAGGAGGACGACCCGTTAAGCATGCAGAGGCATGGCTGGAAGGCATGAAGAGATGCTTCGCATTGAATGAGTACACATCTAGTTCCAAGGCTAGGATGGCCGTCTTTCAGCTTAAAGGTGATGCTTTGAATTGGTGGTCAGACCTCGAGAAGCAGTTGCACCTTACTCCTCTTACAACTTCTTGGGAACTGTTCGAGGAGAGCTTCCACATGAAGTATTTGCCAAATTATTACAAGGAAGAACAGGCAGGTGCACTCCATGCCTTAGTACAGGGAGACAAGACAGTGGAGGAGTATGAATCTCGGTTTATGGAACTGGTAAAATATGTTCCTTCCCTAGATGCAGATGATTGTCAGGTAGAGCGTTTTGTGTATGGACTTAACTACAAGATTAGAGCTGCGGTGCAGATGTGGAAGCCAACTTCAGTTGCCATGGCAGTTGAGTATGCTCGTTATGCAGCTGATATGTCATATGGAAAAGGGGGCAGTAAGTTGACAGGAACCAATCAGTATGTTTCAGGGAAGGCGTCACGTCCTTACTTCAGGGGAGGACAATCTAGACCTCCTCCTTATGGTAACCGGTTCACACCGAGGGGTAATACTTCAGTTAACTCAATCTCGCAGGCATCGTCCGCAACCCACCAAGGCCAGGGACGTACACAGGGAAGTTCCTATAGAGGAGCAAGGGGTTTTAGAGGAACCAGGGGAAGGAACTCATCTCAGAGGATTCCTTCGAGCAACATGCAAGCCCCTCCCAATCTCTCTTGTTGGGGATGCGGAGGTCCTCATTTCCAGCGAGACTGTCCCAAGGGTCAGTCAAGCAGCAGGCACAGGGAAGGAAAAGCACCCATGGATAGTTCGGGTAACAGTCATCGGATTCATGCAGCGGTGCATAACCACAAGGCAGAACATCAGTCTACCGTAGTAGAATCCACTGGTAATGTAAGCAATGTCAAACTTAAAATTTTGTTTGATCCAGGAGCAACTGATAGTTTTATTTCACCATTTGCATTAGGTAAATGTGGGTTGGCAGCCTACAAGCACGAGGATTTCAAACTGGTTGAAATGGCTTCAGGAGCTAAGCAAACAGTAGGTCTTAAAGTGAGAAGTTGTGAGGTTGACTTAGGAGTGTGCACCACTAAGTTGGATGCTTATGTCACCAATTTGGGGACTTATGACCTCATTATTGGCATGGATTGGTTAGAAGACCATAGAGCTTTCATAGACTGCTATGCGAAGATGGTGTTGTGCCTCGATGACGAGGGAAGGACAATTCAAATCCAAGGCTTGAAGAGGAAAGTATCCCTCCGCTTCATCTCTATGGTGAAAGCTATGCGGTGCCTAAGACAAGGATGCCAGTTGTTCATAGTGGAGGCCGTGAGCGATAGTAAAGGACCTTCCTTGAATTCTTACCCAGTACTTTCCGAGTTCAAGGATGTCTTTCCGAAGGAATTACCAGGACTACCTCCAGAAAGAGAGCTCGATTTCACAATCGAACTAAAACCTGGTGCAAAACCTATCTCAAAAACTCCGTATAGAATGACAACTCCAGAGCTCCGTGAGTTACAGATCCAGTTAAAAGAGTTGCTATATTTGGGACTGATTAGACCTAGTATCTCACCGTGGGGAGCACCAGTGATCTTCGTTAAGAAGAAGGATGGATCCCTGCGACTGTGCATAGATTACAGAGATTTGAACAAAGCCACAGTGAAGAACAGGTATCCCATACCAAGAATTGATGACCTCTTTGATCAAATGAAAGGTGCGTCAGTCTTCTCAAAGATTGATTTACGATCAGGGTATCACCAGTTGAGGATCAAGGAAGGCGACATTCCTAAGATTGCCTTTCGAACTCGATTTGGGCATTACGAGTTTGTAGTGGTACCATTTGGTTTGACCAATGCTCCAGCTGTATTCATGAGCCTCATGAATGGTGTCTTCCGAAAATACTTGGACCACTTTGTTCAGGTCTTCTTAGATGATATTCTTATCTATTCTAAAAGTGAGAAGGAGAATGAGGAACACTTGCGGTTAGTCTTGACATGCTTAAGGGAACATAAACTTTATGGTAAATTATCAAAGTGTTCCTTCTTCCAAAAAGAGATTCACTACTTGGGGCACATCATCTCAGGTGAAGGGATCTCTATAGACCCAGAAAAGGTAAAGGCCATTGAAGATTGGCCAATTCCAAGGAATGCTCATGAGGTGCGCAGCTTCATGGGGTTAGCAGGCTATTACCGGAGGTTTGTGGAAGGATTTTCTAAAATTGCAAAACCTATTACCACCTTGCAACGCAACTGAATCCTGTATGAATGGACCGATGAATGCGATGCCGCTTTTACAGAGTTAAAAGGATTGTTGACAAGTGCACCGATCTTGCGGGTACCAGACATGGATAAAGATTTCATGGTATGCACTAATGCCTCGAAGCAAGGATTAGGAGCGGTGTTGATGCAGGAAGGTGGGGTAATAGCTTATGCATCTCGAAAGTTGAAACCTCATGAGGAGCAGTATGCCACGCATGATCTAGAATTGGCAGTAGTAATGTTGGCACTAAAATTATGGAGGCACTACCTAGTTGGTAGAAGCTTCACCCTTAAAACAGACCATCAGAGCTTGCAGTACATCTTTACCCAAAGGGATTTGAATGCTAGGCAAAGGAGATGGAGTGAGTTCATGAGTGAATATGACTTTGGTATCTCTTACATCAAAGGAAAGGAGAATGTGGTGGCAGACGCTCTAAGCCGAAGGCCGAGACTTTTCTCCTTAATTCCCTTGAAGGTTGACTTGAGGGAAAGGGTACTAGGACAACTATTGGGCGATAGTTGGTATCTAAAAGTAACCTCAGCTATTCAGAATGGAAAGGAACAGGAATTGAAGTATGATGGGTACCATCTTGAGGAAGATGGATTGTTGCGGTATCAGGGAAGGATGTATGTTCCTAAGGAAGGTGATATCAGGAAAACAATCCTTAGAGAGGCCCATAGATCACATTACTGTGCACACCCAGGGGTGAAGAAGATGTATGCTGACATGAAGCAACTCTTCTTTTGGCCAGGTATGAAGAGGGATATAGTGGATTTTGTTTCGAAGTGCCTTGAGTGTCAACAAGTGAAGGCAGATCACCATCACCCGGCCGGTCTCCTACAACCGCATGATATCCCTCTGACTAAATGGGAAGTCATTTCCATGGACTTCGTTGTAGGACTACCACTCACATCTCTGAGACATAATGCTATTTTGGTGGTAGTTGACAAACTGACCAAAAGTGCTCACTTCATTCCAGTCAGAGACACCTATGATGTGACAGATGTGGCAAGGGTATTCATAAATGAGATTGTACGTCTTCATGGAGTTCCTAAAAAGATAATCTCTGACAGAGACCCTAATTTCACCTCCAGATTTTGGACAAGCATGCAGTCAGCATTGGGGACACAATTGAACTTAAGCTCAGCTTATCACCCCGAGACAGATGGATAGACAGAGAGGGTGAATCAAGTGATGGAGGACATGCTTAGGATGTATGTTATGGATCAACAGACACAGTGGGAGAAATATCTTCCTTTAGTGGAGTTTGCATACAACAATAGTCATCACAGCTCCATCGGTATGCCGCCATATCAGGCATTGTATGGGAGGCCGTGCAGGACACCACTCAGTTGGGACAGGTTAGAGGATCGAGTTTTAATTGGGCTTGAATTGATTCAGGAAATGGAGGAGCAAGTGATACAGATTAGGCAGCGGCTGAAGGAAGCACAGGATAGGCAAAAGAGTTACGCTGATGCACACAGATCAGATAGAACTTATGGAGTAGGGGATCGTGTATTTATTCGCATCAGACCAAATAAAAGTACCATTCGGTTTGGGAAGGGTACCAAGTTGTCACCTCGCTTTATAGGTCCATTTGAGATTCTTGAGAAAATCGGACCAGTTGCTTATCGTCTCGCGCTGCCACCCCACTTGCATAAAACTCATAATGTATTTCATGTTTCTGTATTACGACATTACATAGCTGATGAGACTCACAAAATTCATTAGAAGGAATTGCAGGTCTCGGACGAGGGAACCTTCAGGGTCGAACCATTACGTATACTTGATCGTAGGGTTCGACAGCTCCGTAGTCGCCATGTGGACCAAGTTAAGGTCCAATGGGACAAGTATAGCCCAGGGTCTGCTACCTGGGAGGATGCAGAGACCATGCGTCGAGATTTTCCCTCACTATTTTGACCATAACTTCGGGACGAAGTTTCCCGAAGGGTGGGTGTATGTAACGCCCATATTTTTGATTCGGCATATTTATTAGTTAGATACACCACTTTATTTCTTATATATTCTGTTGAACTCAGCTCGACTGAGTAAACTATATTGGACCTCATTATATGATGTTACTTTGTTTTATGATTTCACCATGATTATGATGTTACTATGTCATGCGATTATGATGTCACGATTATCATATGATTTCCTTATTTTACGATTGCAGTATATGTTTATATGTTTTCATTAATGAAATGTGAAATATATGATTCGGTACGTGGATACCATCTTCTTATATGAATTATTGAAATGTTATATGTCATACGCATCTATGATGAGCTAAAAGGTTACATGAAATAAAATGATAACATGGATCAATTGGCGATCAATGGAAAATGCTTTCTATAAATTGTATTTTGCAAAACACTAACCTACAAGACACAAGGGCTATGGGATAGCCAGTTACTTGATCTGATATATATTGGAAAGGAAAAACATGTTCATACAGCAAACCTTAGCAGCCAAAATGAGGATACGATAACGCAAACTGATAATCCCGATAGCAGCAAGTATGAGTTGATAAGGGCGTAGGCCCAGTATGTTGAGAGGGATGGATGTGTTTCCCACCCTATGTTTCCATGAGACCCGAGGTCGTGGGAGGGCCGTGCTGAGACACGCTCCCCATGTTGTTGTGATGACGATGGTCGGATGCCTGCTAGGGGAGGATAGGTCCGCTGTTCAGCCGACGCTATCGCTCTCAAGTTCTATGTGGTCAGATCGGTGAGTCCGACATCCACTGTTGTACTAGCAGAGGAAGGATAGGGAGGATGCTGGACGTAGGTTATGATGGGAGGATGTGTTAGTTAGTACTGTTGGGGGTTTAGTATTCCTTGATTCCGAGTTAGTGGAAGTAGGCACCCTTCCTTGTACATGATTGATTAAACTAATGTAAAGATAAAGAGAATGATGTGAAATCGTAAAGAATTAACTGTTAAATAACTGAGAATGTTGAAGTAGTTGTACTATATATATTATGTTTTTCTTCTACATGGGGGTAAATACTACTATTAGTTAGCAGATATGCATAGGCTGAATGGGGTTTGTCTATAGTACATTTATGATGTGTGCATATGCTGGCCACGCATGCACACCTTGCACATGTACACTAGTATCGAGATACAAACACTTAACATATTGAATAAATGTGTAAGTTGTCATAAGTAATTAGGTTAATCATGCATTGACTGAATTCAGATAATGAATATAAAGTTATCTAAGATGTGTAAAACAAGTCAATTAAGCTACGCATTACCTGTTGGTAAACATTGTGATATACAATTGAGACAAGTGTCATCAGTTAACATTGTCGTCTGAGAATTGTTGTAAATAAGCTAAGGGTACTGTTTAGTTAATTAGTAAGGTTGTTTAAGCACTTAAGGGTGCTTTGTTTAGAAGAACGATGATACTATGTAGATGTTAGGGTACTCATGTGATAAACAAATGATGTAAAAGACATCTTTATTAAATTCACCATTATTATTACCTTATGAGGATTTAAATTTAATATTATTACCTAAAATTTATTTTAATAATACTACTACCCATGTCGTAACAATTGCAAAATAGGTGAAATTTAAATATTGATTAATGAATGATTAGAATGTGATTATTTTACATTTCTAAGTTAGACATAATAGGATAACTATTTTGGAATGAATGTGATGTGATGGAAAATGGTTATTTAATTATTCAATGTTAATCTTGGAATTTAAACCTCAAGATAAGTGATCTCGACGGATAAGGTAGGCCATTAAGACACATCATGTCCAAGTTGAAAAGGGTCAACTAATTATATAATATTTTATTAATTACATTAATAACATTAAATACCAAGGATGGCGAATAGACTTGTAATTAATGAAGCTTGTCCCGAATGGATAACCTTTGGGTGATAATTCCCACCGTAATAAATACTTACGATCGTCAATCCAAAACCAACTAATTTTTCCATGAGAGTAATTAATTATACATTTTTATAAAGAACCGTGTATGAATGAAGTGGTGATAGGAGTAAATGTTGAGGGGCTCGAGAGGGGGATTTTGGGGCGGTGGAGTAAGCCCAAGATATTCTCAAGGAAGGGAAATTATATAGAGGGGGAGAGCTTGGAGTAACGGAGGTTTTTTTTGGGGGGGGGGAAGAAAAGAAGTTTGGGAGAACAGAGAGTTTGGAGAACAGAAAGTTGGGAGAACGGAAGAGAGGATTGCTCTCGAGATTATCAGATTGTGGGCTCGGGGGCTTGGAAATCCTTTGATTTCCAAGGGCCAGCAAGATAATAGCTGGTCGGTAGGGTGGACACTTCAGTTTGGCTGTCTAAGGGGTTATACAACCTGCTACAACCTACGGTTAGCATCAGCATCAGGTAATTTCCTTGTTATTTACGTTATTTGATTATTATGCTAAATCTTACTGTAAACATGCATAACTTGCTATTTACTGATTTACTAAGTTGTGAAACATATTCTTATGCTAGAACATGATTGTTGAAAAGAAAATAATGATATGTTTGTTTATTTTAAATTACGAATGTAAGGTTGATGAAAACACGACAGTACACTGAATATCATTTAGACGCATAGTAATTGTTAGAAATTTACTCCCATACACTTGATAAAGTTTAAAACGTAGAAAATTAACTGAGAAATTTTACATAGTGCTCCGCTGTAAAAACCAGAGCACTACATGGAGTCTGAACAATGAAGTTCTAACGATACTTGCATAATTGATTTTGATAAAACCATAAACGATTCAACAATTCCATAGCATGGAGTCTGAACAATGAACATTTGCCAAAATATCTAGAACTTTCAAACGATACCTACGTAATTGTTTTGTTTTTTTAAAACCTACAGTATTTGCCTTTGGCCTATTGAAGCCAAATTCATACAGAACCATAAACGATTCAACAATTCCATAGCTTGGAGTCTGAACAATGAAGTTCTAACGATACTTGCATAATTGATTTTGAAAAAACCATAAACGATTCAACAATTCCATAGCATGGAGTCTGAACAATGAACATTTGCCAAAATCTCTAGAACTTTCAAACGATACCTACATAATTGTTTTGTTTTTTTAAAACCTACAGTATTTTCCTTTGGCCTATTGAAGCCAAATTCATACAGAACCGTGAAATAACATTTTCCTAGCAGCTTCACTACAAGAAAAAGGGTATTTTAGCTTCACATTAGCACCACTATTTGTAAAGGATTTGTGAAATCCTCAATTTTCAAATAGTGGTGCAAAAGTGGTGATAATGTGAGGATACACAAATGGTGCTAAGATTTATGTTGCAAAAGTGGTGTTTGTAGCAAAGTTGATTTTGGTGTTAAATGAATATGTGGCATTCCATGGTTTATGGTGCAAAGCACCAAAAGCAATCTTAGGTGGATTAAATATTTTGTGGTGCAAAACACAAAAATCCATCCAATATGGATTGAAACTTTCTGGTGCAAAACACCATAAAATAACAAGTGGTGTGAAGCACCATAAAATAATAAATGGTGAAAAAAAATATAAATCACACACACACACACACACACACAAACACACACACACACACACACACACACACACACACACACACATATATATTAACAAGATTAAAAGATGTGTATTAAAACATTTTCTCATAGTTTATTTGGTTTTAATATATCATTAAAAAAACCAATAATTCAATACATTAAATAGACATAATAAAAACCATAATGGTTCAACTTAGTATCAAGCAAAAATTATTATTAAATATTAACCAATAGTTCTCTATTCAAAAAACAAAAAAAAACAATATTATTGAGTTAATAAAATTAATATTCATTTTGAGACTGTTACAAGTTATACTAATATAGCTCTCCAAATAGGTATCTACTATCAATAGTTTCGCTTGCTGATGCCCCTGCAGAAATACTCATTGATGACCCTACATAAATACTCATTGCATCGAGAGGGTGCTCTACAGCCCACTATGGGGGAGATCTTGTGAGTCGAGTGTTTGTAGAGTTTGTTGAGTAACAAAATAATACAAAGTAAACAAAAAAATACAAAGTAAAAAGTAATAAATATTATGTCGGCCATAAACAAAAAAGAATAATACAAAGTAAAAAGTAAATATGAGACTTGAACTAGTTAGCCCCAAGAGTTAGCTCGATTGGTTGAGTTCTCGGAAGTTAGGCCTCCCAGCATGCGAGGTCGCGGGATCCATCCTCATAGACCCTCTTGGGGTTAGGCACGCAGCGGCCGCAGGGCGAGACCCCTTCGGGTGGGTCCGTCGGAAATTATTTCGTGGATGTAGCGGTCGGCTAAGCCGATTAAAGTGAACCACATGGAAAAAAAAAAAAAAATGAGACTTGAACTAGAGACTTTAGAGCTTAGCATTAGGTGGTAAATATTATGTCGGCCATAAGCAAAAAAGAATAATACAATGTAAAAAGTAAATATGAGACTTAAACTAGAGACTTTACTTTTTACTTTTAATACAAAGTAAAAAGTAAATATGAGACTTTAGAGTGTTTGTCCAGTTTTTGTCCAGTAGCAAAATAATGCAAAGTAAACAAAAAATAATAATACAAAGTAAAAAGTAATAAATGTTATGTTAGTCATAAAAAAAAAGAATAATACAAAGTAAAAAGTAAATATGAGACTTAAACTAGAGACTTTAGAGCTTAGGATTAGGTGGCTCAGGTATTGCACTCAAGGAGCTATTCAAGGAGAGGTTTGCACCTTAGGAGATTTGATCCCTCTCGACGCTTGATAGAGCCTAGGATTTGGATCTAAGCTGGTGTATGCACAAGTATCTACTTGTTGACCACCTCATGTCAAAGGGGCACGCTGGGATGGTTGTTGTAATGAAGAATGTTGTGATACTCCACCAGATCTAAATAATGCATTGCCAGCACTATGCAGCTTCCCCCTAACAGTATAAATTGAAAATGTGTTCAAATATGTATTAGTTGCAATAAATAAATTTGTTCCCAAAATATTACCAATTCAAGGATGCTTAAACAAGCACAAACACAATCACACATGTTCCTCTATGATTATTGATGTCCATATTCCTTTTGACCCACCGATTATTTCGTTGAATATGTTGAAGAATATCCCCATCTAGAGCTAATTAATGCATTTCCAGCATTATGCAGCTACAGCCTAACAATATAAATTGAAAATGTGCTCAAACATTTATTAGTTGCAATAAATGAATGTGTTTCCAAAATATTACCAATTCAAGGATGCTTAAACAATCACAAACACAATCGCACATGTGCCTTTATGCTTATTGATGTCCATATGCCTTTTGATCCACCGATTGTTTTGTTAAATATGTTGAAGAATATCCCCATGATATTTTGGTGATTGCAAATTATCACAGACGGTTTTCTCTAAATAAGAGGGTGCTAACTTAAGATCTAATGCATAAAAGGCACATTATATGTTTAAATTTATATGTCCCAATTTATATGTTTTGTATAGGAACGTGAAGAAAATATTACACATATGTCAATATATTGTCAGGATTCTCTCTCCAACTTGGAAATATGTCAACATGTCACATAATCCTAGGTATGGTTGCTCTAGGAATTGCAAGGAGCTATTGGACTGTGTGATTTGGTGAATTGAAATCGAAATTTACAAGTGGATAATTAAGCCTCACTCTTTGGCTTTGAAATTCCAAATATGCACCAAGTCACTAACAATGACACATGTCTATTGCATGGCATGTTGGGTACCCTCTCTTAGGGATTTTCATTCGCAAGGCCGTGAGACACCAACATATTGCTCAAAACAACTTAATGTCACTGGCATCCTCAATCATAGGTTGATGATACACTCAAGAGGCCATGTGGGGTTGGTGGATACCACCTCCTTTGCCTTAGATGGCTAGAATATTGCTTTAGGGCTTAAGGTTCAGGTGTCCTCTGTTGACAATGTCCAAGGTACCAAGGACAAAAACCTAGATGCATAGTGACATGGATACCCCGACAAGGTCATGCATGATTCCCAAATGCATTTTTCAAGGCTCTAAATGCCCCAATAATTAATTTAGGGACAAACACATAGTCTTCTTCCCTATAATATAATTCCCAAGGCCTTGGCACATGTAGATATTACTTAAAACCATCTAATTGCACTAAAATTATCAATCATAAGCCAATGCTACCTTCATGAGGCCATGTGTGGTTGGTTGAGGTATCCTTCTTATCCCTTGATGTATAGAAAATTCCTTTTGGGACTAAGGTTGAGGTCTCCTCCCTTGACCATGCCCAATGCCCCAAGTCCCAATGACTTGGATGAATAGCACCCTAGATACTCTACCAAGCCATGTGTGGTGCCTTTTGGAATTCTTAATGGATTTGGATGCCTAAATGATTTCTTTGGGACCAAAGGCATGGTCCTGTTCCATAGAATGGAATTCCTAAGGCCCCAATATATGTGTGTATTTCTCAAAAATACCTAACGACATCAACATTCACAATCATAGACAATTGATACCCTTAATAGGCCATGTGTGGTTGGTGGACGTAACCTTCTTATCCATGGATGGACAGAAGCTTGCTTTAGGGACCTATCTTCAGGTCTCTTCTACTGACCATGTTAAGGCCCTAATGCCACATGACCTAGATACATATCTTGGGTAGTGGTTTGATGTATTGTACCTATAATAATTTTTAGGAGTCATATCCCACATTTCCTTCACAAGACATGTCAAATTCCTTAAAAACATACCTACTACTAAAAATATTCCAATAGCTCCCTTACCCCCACTTAGATGATAAGGATACCCTTGAGCAGCGCTATCTTGTAGATTGAGTTGCTGCTCTGAGCCCTAGATACCTACAAGCTTCCTTTATGGCCTAAGTTTTAGGATCCCCCCCCAACCTTGTTTTGTGTTCCAAGTTCCATACCTAGTGTTGAACTACTTCTTAATATAATTGATATCCAACAAAGAGGTGAAGTGTAGATTTTAAATCTCATTTGTTGCGGTTTAAGATGTTGTTATCGACCCTCTATGCATAAAAGTTTCCTTTGGGGTGTAAGGCAAATATTTTTTTCATATACCATGTTTATAATCCCAAGACCCATACCATTTATTCAAAGCCTCCTAATGTAATTTAACCATACGTGGCTTAAGAACAAATATGTAGTGTACATATTCACATTTTTCACTCCTCATACACATATCCCTTATGTGGGTGTGGGAGTACCCGTAGTTCATACACCATACATGAAAAGCACGTGTATGATAACAAGGGCTTGTCCTTACAACAACCCATTTATGTCGGTAGTCTCCCTTAAGTCACCTTGTCTACCATAACACATGACCACGGTCCATCCACTTGATTTATAATGCTAAAAGAAGGTCCTCTTTGCCTTTGCCCCTCTGGTCTTGACACTTGATCACATGTTTGGCCTAGCTAGACACTTTGGGTTCTCAACCCGGGGCACTTTCCAAGTGACTTCATCATGACTAAGGCTTTGCACCTTTGACTTGGTCTTAGTTGGCTACGAATTCCTTGTTTTTAGGCCCCGACACCTAGACCATATCCCATGTTCCAATCCATATTGGACTATCTGAAGGAGAAACATACACCCACCATACACCATGTAACCCAAATATCATGAATCACCACAAGACATGGTGTAAATACTTTTAGAAAAACTCAAAAACTAACACTCCCTCTTTATGAGGAAAGTGTTTACACCAACACCTACCAACTCCCTCTACAAATCTACCAAACCTACAACCTAGTTATTTAGACCAGTTGTAGTCTCAAAATCAACCATTATCACTTGTAAAGAAACTGACATCCATTATCACTTGTACGCAACCTACCAAAATCGATCATCCTCTAAGTCAACATCATAAGGCAAAATCAATGAACACCACATCATATGTTGTCCAAGACATCCTATAAAGATAATCATATCTTTGTAGAAGACCAAGTATCATGGATCACGTATATCAAAATAAGAAATTTAGATCTCTACACAAGTCATCTCCTCAAATGGAAATACCAAGCTTGTGGAAAAGCTAACAACCCACGCTAGGCCATGAAAAACCTATGAACATGAAATTCCCTCTCATCCAACTCTAATCCTCCAACAATTGAAAAATCCTAAGCTCAGTCAACTCCATCATCTTGAGAAAATCTTGAACCAAGAGTAACATCATGGTCAACTCCCTTTTTCTTATAGAATCCAATAACCATGTTCTTATACTCTACAATACTATGATACTTGCAAACCAAGAATCAATCTTAGTATTACCCTCTATCAAGGTATCACACTTCTCCTCAAGATAACTGGAAGTCTCATGGATGGGTGAAATGAATGTAACATAACCATCATCTCCTAAATCTAGGAACTCCTGCATGGTCTTGTACCTTTTGTAATGTATGGTAAGCCATCTCAACTTCCTATGAGCTAGAGTAGTAGATGAGGGTATATACATACCCAATCTCACCTCAACATCCTCTGAATTTCATCCCTTTTTAGTTCATTTTATACTTCCAAATTACAACACTAAAACATTATAATTGACAGGTATATATTTAAGTAAAACGTTTAATGAAGGGAAATGGTAAACCCCAAAACATAAAAAAAAAATAGTATGACAGGTAAGATTCTAGTGAAATTCGAACCCTACTCCTAGGCCATCATTGAAGTGGATGTATGAGTGATCAGATATCTAAGGGGCTGATGCACAGTCATGGACTCCTTTAAAGACACTTTAGATGCCACATAATACTGAAAAAACCTGGAACCTTTGACTTTAGGTGACAATTAGGGGTACTTCGTAATGGCTTTGAAGATGAAGTAAAAAGACAAAAAATAGGTAATTGAATCAACTTTCATAATATATAACATTTATCTACAAAAAATTTGTGTGACTGATTATAAAATTAGTTTCCGTTAAATTGGGTTTTCAAATTTTTAGCACATCATAACATATATGTTTGTGCGGGTGCAGCACTTATTGAGGTAAATGATGTCCATTTTGGATAAAATCTTGCAGACATATAAAGGACATATGGGTCTATTGCAACACTATTTTTTCAAAAAAATTCACGAATTATTTTTTTATTATTAATTATTGAAGTCAGAAAACCTTTAAATTAAAACGTTATGTGCGGATGCAACACTTTAGGGGCAAAATTTAATGAAATCATTAATTTCTATATATGAGATTGTAGAGCTCAGTCTCCTCTAGTGCACCATATATTTTTCTTGGGAAATGGTGAAGGCAATCAAAAGTTATATAAAAACGAATCGATGTATGTATTTTCAAAAACTGACGTGTGTCATTTAGAAAATTAATAATAAATAAATAAAACATACATTTTTATGAAAAAATTACATATTCAGAATCGTCAGATTGTACTGTACAATATTCTATATTTTCATAAAAAAATATTGAGTTTTTCATAGCAAAACACGCCATTGAAACTGAGCATATTGATAGAGTTCAAAAATACAGGCAATGACCCTGGTTTTTTTGTTCTAGCCAATAGGTTCGGCAGTCCGAAGCTATTTTCGAACATCATCCCAAGCCTTGTTCCCGCCTAGTTTTTAAATTTTAAATTAACGCATATGCGTTATAACGGATATGCGGTTTAGACTTGTTCTAATCACATATGCATTATAACCCATATGCGATTCATATCGCATATGCAATATAACGGATATGCGTTTTGGTTTAGTACAAAAGAGTAAATAGAGAATAAAGATTATTAGATAAAAGAGTGGCATAAAGATTATTCTTTTGAAATGTAAGATAGCATCCCATCATGGTTAATATAACATTGTTTAACATGACAAATGGGTTCACTATGCATCTATTGATTGATGTTATTGATGAGAACCAACATATCTTTGCACTTATTTTGTTAATCAAACTTTCTTTGATATTAGTGTAGTTAAATGACTTCAAGTAGGGTTTTTTATTTAATGAAAAATTTATTATATAACTTAATAATGCTCTACTTGAGTTGATGATGATTATGGTTGTTATTAACATCCATTGAGACCAATTTTGATCTATCAAACCTTTAAAAAGGTAAGGAGTCACTTGGTTTTCTTTAGAATTATATTTCTGTGCTCGAAACTTTTAAGAGAAACATTCATAACTCACCATAGTTTTGATGAGTTAAAATGTTAGGAAGGTTGGTATTGTAACAAATAATTTGAATTTAGGATGAAATGTGGGTGTACACATGACATTTTAATGTGATTTGTTTCTATATGATCTTTAATAGTTTAATCACATTACACTATTGATTCAAAAACAACAAATCATTTAACAAGAAATTTTTCAACAAATAATTTAATTAGAAATATTGATGATTGATCCTCTCACTCACTCCATACCTCACTTTCTCCCCCTACCTCCTCTCTCCACCCCCTTCTCTCTCACACACATCCACACACCCTCTAAAACAATTCCTTTGTTTCCCCTCCCTCCATGTGTCCCATCCTATCACTCACTCCATCCCTCACTTTCTCCCCCTACCTCCTCTCTCCACCTTCAAGCCTTCATCCCTCCTTCATCTCTCCATCTTTCTCTCCTTTCCTTAATATCCATGATCTCTCCCTCTCTCTCTCTCTCTCACACACACACACACACAATCTATCATCTCTATCCCTCGGTGTAACCATCCTTGACCATCCTTCATTTCCCTAAATCCCTACTCTCTCATTGTTATTATCCCACTCTCTCACCCTCTAACCATCCCTCCATCCATAATTATCTCTCTCTCTCTCTCTCTCTCTCTCTCTCTCTCTCTCTCTCTCCCTCCCATGATTCCCTCTACAACTTCGTCTCCCTCCTTTGACTCTCCCCACACCTCTTTTAGCTTTTAATCAATGTAATGTTGGGGCATGAGCCACTCCACAGATCGCCTGGATGGAATCTTTGGAGTCTAAATTGTATTATAAGGGGATAAGGGTGACATTATATGGTTTTGGATGGTAGGGATGGGTCTCTGGACATTGACCATAGTCATGGAAGAAAATATGGTCTAATGAGTCTATAAATCAACACACATGCACTATAGATGGAATATTTGGCCTTTAGTGGGATCTGGGTGTCATTATGAGGTTTTATCAACTGTTTGAGATGTTTAAAGTTTCCCACGTAGAGCTAAGGCTCGGGCAAAGATCTTTTGAAAAATGCAAGCCTTGGTATGTTAGGATAAATAGAATCTGGAACACTTGTTGTTGTAGATACCACATAGAGTTTGATCTACATTATCATACATTTGCACATATACGTCATTTTTTGCACCATAACCATGTGAAGGAATGCTCAAATATAGTACCACCAATGCCATCTAGATATTTCATCCATAGCATAATGTGTCTGAGGAAAGATGGGCAGACCCATTACTTAAAACATTGTGTAGAGGATTCTTGCAACAATTGTGGTGGGCTATCTTTATGGTCCGATTGCATCCATGAGAGTGAAGATCAAGCATTTGGTAATGCAATTGTCGAGAAGCATAACTTTCAGTATGAGACATATCAGCTACGTGATGGGAAAGAAAGCAAGAAGATTAAATTGGTGACTTCACAGGTGACAATCTACACAAAACATGTTCATTTAACTAAGTGTACATTGTTTATATGTTGTTTTAAAACATTGTTTTATATATTGATGTATATTTTAATATTCATGTAAATATTTTTATGTTTTTTTATAACATTGTTTATTTTTTTCCACCAGGTGCAAGTATGTGATTTTATTCCAGAGTTCCGTTGAAAGATCCAACAGTACATTTAGCATGTTGATATGGCACGGTGGCAAGATGAGCAATTCAGAATATGTTGGGACACCTTCCCTCTTGGAACAATACTATCAGTGGTTGACTTTGCGGAAAATTACACCCTACAACCACAAAATGAAATACAAAGTCAATACTATCACTCAGAGCAGGTGAGCATAATGGTCCATATCACTTATCGACATGGGCTAGATAGCAATGAAGAGAAACGTGTGATATTGAAAGAGAGTCACTTTTACATCAGTGATGACTGGACCCATGACATCCATTACGTGCAACATTACTTTCAGTTGTTCTATGATTATGTGATAGCTATGGATATACCATTATATCGTCATTTGATTTGGTCAAATGGTTGTGCTGGACAGTTCAAGAATGGACGTGTATTTCAATGGTTATGTTTGTTGCACATAAAATACAAGGTGCCACATACATGGAGCTACATTGAAATAGGTCATGGAAAATGAGAGCATGATGGTGCTGGTGCATGCATAAGAACTGCCCTTCGAATGGAAGAGATGAAGTTTACAGGTGCTCACCTTCAAGATGCTTCATCTATAGTCGAATGGTGTGGATCTGTGATGGGAGAACAAGCAACAAGGAAACACCTAGTGCGGAGAATATTCTGGGAGGTGACAGATGTGGACCGATCCCAAACACATCGGGTGAACACAGTGCATGGAACTCGAGGTTTTCATTCAATTAGAAGCTCAAACAACTCGGCCCTACAAATTTGGACAAGATTGAAGGCTTGCTTTTGCAGTTCCTATAGCATAGATGAATGGGATGATTGTGAGTATGATCCAGGTGGATATCGGTGGCGGCCCACCTCTTCCAACTGGCTCAAAACAGTCTTTTGGCAATTTTGGTAGATTACTATTTTTAGCAGTTTTTCGGATCCTAAACTTCCGGAGCCATTTTGAGGCCCTAAACGACATTTTTTGGCGATTTGGGGGACCAAATGGTTTCCAATGGCATGCATTTGGGCCCAATCAAAAGTTGTAAATCTTGGATAGACCTTTCCAACGGGCTACCGAGTGCCCCAAATGGATATCGTATGCAAAAGTTATGACCCCAGGAAGTTGACTGTTCAACTAACCACCTTGGGGCCGCAAACTTTATGACGGTTCATCTTCTAGGGTTAGATTTTTGGATGTTTGGGATTCTTTCCCTCATGCTTATGATTAATAGGCCCTTTTAGCCTCTCTTTGTATTCATCTTGGCACGAATGACCATAGCAGCCACATCTCTTCTCAGAGATAGCTACCACCATTCTAGCTATTGTATTTTACAGTCTGTTCTATTTCTGCTATTTAATAGAATATACTTTTACTGTATCACTGTGTTATTTGCAATATATCTCTGTATATGCTATCTTTTGTTTCGTTCCCACATAAATCCGGATCAGTGGTATCAGAGTGGTCTGCTCTTTGATTGTTTCTTGGTGCATGTCCCCAACGAGGTCAGGATATAGAGAGTTGGGTCTCGAACTAGTTTCACTTGGGGAATACCACTCTCGTCGCCCCAAACGGCCTCCCATGGTGGAAGAAAAGAGAGACGACGGAGCAGTAGATCCTATCAAGTTGTTGCTCGAGGAATCCCTCGCGCGACAGAGGAACGAGATGATGGATAATTTCACCGAGATCCTTCGACGCATGCCAACAGTGGCAAATGCACCCTCAACGAGCAGCCATTTCGGAGATACGACTCCCTTCAAGGTATAAGTTAGTTTTGATATTCCTTTATTTGAAGGCCATATCGATGCCGATGCCCTAGATAAATGGTTGAATCTACTAGAAGCGTATTTCTCTGTCCACCAATTTTTCGATAGGGAAAAGATCATCTTTGCGCTCCTTAAGGTCATCCCCCATGTCAAAAGTTGGTGGGAAACTTATTGTGAGCAAAACTCATCAGACGAGTCAGGATTGTTTGAATATTCCAATCCCACTTGGGCCTCTTTTATAGATGCCATCAAGGAACAATATTACCCTGTTGGGAACTATGATGACTAGTACACAAAATGGACCATTCTGCACTAAGAGAGAGACCAAACGGTGTCGAAGTACACCAACAACTTTCATACTTCGTGCACAAAGTTGGGTATCAAGGACTCCGAGCTACACCTAGTACTGAAATATCGTAGTGGCCTACACTGGTACATATGAACAGAGATGGATTTCCTGGAAATCTCTTCTCTCGGATCCGCCTATCGATATGCTGTCAAAATCGAGCAGAAATTTCAGCAAAAGAACAAGCGTGACTTCGAACCTGCGCAGAAGCAGGGCAAGGGAAACTCTAGCTCGCAGAACACAGGGCAAGGAAAGGACAACCAGTCCCAACCACAAGCGAAGAAGGGTAAAGAAAAGACAAAGAAGGACACTGGGAAGTGGTGCGAGTTCCACAAAATCCCTTAGCACAACATTGATGAATGTCGCTCAAAACAGTCATTGGTGGCTGAGATCAAAGCTTCAAAATCAGATCCTGGTTTCGATTCCGACTCAGAATCTAATTTCACAGCCGCGTGAAAATAGAAGCAAATCATTGATGCAGAACCCAGTGCCATTGTTGCCACCACACAGATTCAACCAGAGGAACCTGAAGAGTCAGAGGTAGAGGAGAGGGTGAAGAGAATTCCCCTACACTTTGTTGTGGACAACGGCAGCCAAAAGAACTTGATCTCAACAGAAGTCATCAAGGGATTGGATCTACCAATAACACCACACCCACAAGCATACACCATTGGATGGCTAAGCCAAGGACGAGGGATCCGCATCAGTCACCAATGTCGCCTACCATATGGTATCAAGCCCTTCAAAGATGAGGTATTGTGTAATGTGGCCCCACTTGAAGTATGTGACATTCTTTTAGGACGACCATATATGTGGAAGCGTCATGCTGTATATGAATCACGACCTCGCAGGGTCCTTGTCACTTTGGGAGGACAACTCTATCGGATACCAAAGATAGTTGCACATACCCCAAACGAGCAGGGAAGGAAGATAATCTCCCACACCGGGAAATTTTCCCTATTCAGAATTGCCACTAAAGGAGAACATCAGATCGCAGAGACATCCACAACCTGTTCCCATTATCCCTCTACTCAGCAGAATCAAGAACACAAATTCAGTGCTGCATCGTCTATTCGGGTACCTCTACAATGCAAGGCCACGCATTCAAGGTGCTCCTCCAAAAAGAAACCATCCACACCGTTGCATACCAAGGATACCACAACAACCAAAACTGTTGAACAGCTCCAACGCATCCATCAACAACAATTACAACCCTCTGAAGATGTCAAAGTAAGGCAACCTTTCCATTTCAGCAAATGTCGCACCAAGAGCTCAACTCGACGCACAACTCGACATATGATAAGGAATTTAATGCAATGGAGACCATTGCTTCCTAAGGAGGGAGGATTGATCCAGGTGGATATCGGTGGCAGCCCACCTCTTCCAACTAGCTCAAAACAATCTTCTGGCAATTTTGGTAGATTACTATTTTTAGCAGTTTTTTGGGTCCTGAACTTCCGGAGCCATTTTGAGACCCTAAATGACATTTTTTGGCGATTTGGGAACCAAATGGTTGCCAACAACATGCATTTAAGCTTGGTTAAAAGTTGTAAATCTCGGATAGAACTTTCTAACGGGCTACCGAGTGCCCCAAACGGAGATCATATGCAAAAGTTATGACCCCGGGAAGTTGACTGTTCAACTAACCACCTTGGGGCCGCAAACTTTATGACGGTTCATCTTCTAGGGTTAGGTTTTTGGATGTTTGGGATTCTTTCCCTCATGCTTATGATAAATTGGCCCTTTCGACCTCTCTTTGTATTCATCTTGGCACGAATGACCATAGCGGCCACTTCTCTTCTCAGAGATAGCTACCACCATTCTAGCTATTGTATTTTACAATCTGTTCTATTTCTACTATTTAATAGAATATGCGTTTACTGTATCATTGTGTTATTTGCAATATATCTCTGTATATGCTATCTTTTGTTTCGTTCCCACATAAATCCAGATCAGAGTATACAGATACAGTTGATACATGGGATCGAGTGACACTTGGCACTGATTTCAAGGGGGTTAATGAAATAGACCATTTGGAAGATGATCAGACATATATTTCTGCAGACTATGATCACATATCGGATCTCATACAAGCAGGTACAAATAAGTAAATTAGTAGTACCTAAATCAATACAAGCCCTTACATTGAAATAAATTTTATTTATGTTACATGCAAGACCTTTTTTAATATTTATGTATTTTTAACCTTTTTCGATTTCCTTTCACAGGTCAGATATATGCAGTGGTTGCCCCAAAAAATAATGAATGGGGTTTTGACTATTGGTTGGCACGTTGCTTAGAGGGGAAACAAACCCTTCTTGAACCTATTACAGATGATGAAAATATTGAATACCCAACCTGCTCGATGGTTATAAAAGGGGAGTACCTAACACTAGCAGCACAACAAAAAAGGAAGGGTGGGTATGTATATCAGGATTATAAACCAGGAGCTATTGTATACCACTTCACCAACCTGGTAGTTGGTATAAACATCAAGCTGTGCATAATTTCGAAAAAAAAAAGTCACATGTACAATACTTGCTACCTCATTTAGAGCATGAGAGATTGATGGACACCATCGGCAGCAGAGATGATCTAGATGGCCTACTTGAGTGAGTGCATTGTCAAGTGTTACTGGACAAGTTATAAACACGATCCTACAACCTCAGGTGAGTTATCTATAAATAATGTTTGCACATTTTTCTTATTTTCTTATGAGAGTACCAATGTTTAGCCTTTCCTGTGCCTAGGATACAAACACTATTTATGGCACATTGGAGGCGCTAAGAACAACCGGTGTCTTTAGACACCACCAAATACAAATCGGAAAATAACATGCTCTCAAGTCAAGTTTATCTTCATCATCTTCATATTCCAAAAGTTCTCTTGCATGTCAAGTTTATGAATATTTATGCAAATTTTTACATATGACCAATAAACCTTAAAACTAGCAATTATCAACAAGTATGATAGTTCTCTTCTAACTTCTTTCAATACCTCATTTTGTTTCTACATCTTAGTCATGCATGCATGTGAAATTCATGTATATGGCATCTTAGTATTATGCAGTGTCTAGTTCATGAAACCCTAGTTGGTTTGTAATTTGTAAGTGTAGCTTAGGCATATTCTTGTTGGATTATACGTTGGTACAAGAATAATATAGCCTTTGATCTCTAGACACATAGTGTTTTCTTAATGCTGCAACATGTTTTGCGGAGTTGACCCAACAATGCGAGATTGCATTGATGGAAACTGATCAAAACCCTAGTTTACGAAATGAATGCACAATGAAGTCACTGGGCCATGGAAACATGGAGGAGAGGCTACCTAGAGGTAATCGCATGCCAAGAGAGCAATAGAATCAATGGTTCGTCGATCCGACCTCCGGTTGCCGAGTTATGTTCAGTTGCAAGTCGCATGAAAATGTCATTCAGGGACACTTGGTGACTTTCTGTCTGGGAGCGAAATAACAAATGGAGCGGCAAGATTGCATGCCTTTGGATCCTGGTAGTGCGTATGGGCAATGCCGACATGGGACCGCTGCCAACACTAGCTCAGTGGAGTGTTTTGTGAAGTTGACCCAACAATGCGAGATTGCATTGATGGAAACTGAGCAAAACCCTAGTTTACGAAATGAATGCACAATGAAGTCAATGGGCCATGGAAACACGGAGGGGAGGCTACCTAGAGGTAATCGCATGCCAGGAGAGCAACGGAATCAATGGTTCGTCGATCTGACCTCCAGTTGCTGAGTTATGTCGAGTTACAAGTTGCATGAAAATGTCGTTCAGGGACACTTGGTGACTTTCTGTCCGGGAGCGAAATAACAAATGGAGTGGAAAGATTGCATGCCGTTGGCTACCGGAAGTGTGTATGGGCTTGTAAAGTATGTTCATGTTCCTTATCATTTCCTATCAATTTAGCTATAAAACATCCTTGCTTTCCTCCAATGATGTAGGTTATGTAGACCATCCATGATTATCTGTGGTTAAACCAAATGTGAAACATAAGGTTGTAGACATAGAACTAGGGATAATACACACTACGGAGCTAAGTTAGATAAAGTGCCAATGTGTAGTCCATGCCTCGTGGTATAAATGAATGTGTCCAAGGGGAAGACAATGACTACAAGGAATGTGTTTTTGTTCTATATATGCCCTAGGAAAAACCTTAGGGGTGAAGTTTAACCCATGGGCTAATTTTAGGCAATGATCAATTGTTGAGAGCTTCATTCTAAATCCTGCTTGGCCCGTGGCCCATTTTTGCTCTTCCACTCAATTGCTTATTTTTCTTTCCAAAACCCCCCAATGAGATTGGAAAATATTCAGCTGATCACAATGGTTCTATAGTTTTCTGGGTTCTCTTTTTATCCTCCTTGAAAGATGGGGAAAATAAGTCTTGTCATCTAGCCTTCTGGGAAACCTTCTACAAGCATCTGGTGGATTATGGCTGTGATGTTCTGGCTATACATTTCTTGCTTCCATTTCACGTGCTCTGCTTGGAGCCCAAACATGTATTTTTCCTTTCTTAGTGCTGGCCTCTTAATGCCTTCTTGCACGTATCTGTGATGACCATTTCCGCTAAAATGATTTTTGTTGGACTTTTTCTCTTGAAAAGACTTTTATAGATACTTTGAAAATGGATCAACCATTGTTTCCCATGATGTCACTTTTGTACAGAGGCTTCAATTGGATCCCCTGATGATGGGTGGAGTGTCCACTGGAAATGTTGGTATGTTTCAAAGCTCAAACACAGTTCAACTCCAGAAAATTTAACTACTCATATCTCTTGTACTTGTTCCTTCACCTACAGCTCTTTTTAGAATAAATTTGGGTTTTTCTCCATCCCCAACAATTCATCTTGTCTGATTTTTACAAACCTGTTCCTTTTGAAGTTTTACTACTTGCTTAAAAATCTATAGGTTTTATTTGTCTTGTTCTTATTGTAGATTTTCTTCACTTTGTTGCATTCTTCATTTAGCCAAGCTTAAACAACTCTCCTATTTGTAGAGTGATTTTCCCAATCTACCTCTTGAATATCACTTCATTTTGATTGTTTAATTCTATTCGCTTCCACTTTGGTTGCTACCCTTTACTAACATCTCTTTTGGTTACGTAATCTCCACAAACAGTGGGTCATGGTCAGAAGTCATTTCTTCTTGACTTACACAGATTGTAATGTTCATGACTTAATCTATGCTGTTGGCTGAAAACATGACATAATCCATCACACTTTGCTCAATATGAGTGAAACAAGTGGCTTCTTCCGAGCCCCTCCAACAAGTTAGTCTACTGCATATGATTAAATTGTGGGCATTAGACATGCTACATTCCTCTCAAAAGGGGTGATTTCCTTTTGTGTGAGAAAAAAACTCTCTTAAAGGGGAATAATTTTAAACGATGTCTTGCATACACTTTTGTTCTTGCATATGGTAGTTAGTGTTTCACCGGACTCCACAAAACTGACCTGCTATTAAAATTATAAGTTAGTTTAATGTTGGCTCACTAACATTTAATGTGACCTTTATTACAAACATTTATTTGAGCATTATCACTCCTGCATGTTTAAAATTATAAGCATGTGTGAAAAGCAAAAGGTAATGATGTTATTTTAACATGTAAACTTAATTTGGGTTAGATCTTAAGCTGAAGATCTATCCTCTTTTGGGTACATATTTCTGAAACAATTATGTAATATAAATACATGTTATTGTGTTGTACATGATCATCAGATTGAAATGAGGTTCTTCCTTCTTCTGGGGGTCTTGTTGACAATAAGGTGCCCAAATTAAACCTTTTAAGTTGAACTGGAGAATTTTGATTCATTTTCTATTCAAAAGATTTTTAGTCTTGCAATTCTGATTGGATAGAATTATTAAAATTGGCTGTGAAATAGTTGGCAGTTATCTCATTTGTGGAAGTAGCAATATCATGACTAATATATTTCCACTTTTAATCTGCTTATGAACTTTTATGTCTCAGTTTGTATGTTGAGATGCGAGTTTTGTCCTATTTCAGGAGGATAGATTGCAAACATTCAAACTTCCAAGGCCAGTTTTGTGCATTGGGGGAATATTGCAGATTGAACTGCTGGGTAGAGTTTAGAAGCAAGAAATGGATGGGTTATATTATATATGGTGAGTAATCAAGTTGAAGGATTATGTCTCTTGTCATTTCATTATAGTTAGGAATTGATATGAGCAATTGAATTTGCTAGGCTTGATGTGCCTTTGAGATCCATATTATTTTTTTTAATGTAAATATCTATTGAAATTAGAGTGTTGGATTGGTCGTTTCTGAGAAGTGGCTAGCTCAAAATGCATTGGATTCTCTTCTTTATTTTATATTGTCTATATAGTTAATGTTGCTTGCTTAAAATATTTGGAATTGGTTTTACAGTGTGTGCCATGTTCAAGTTGTTGGAAGACTTAATGAGAATCTGAAAATGAAGTAGAAGGATGTAATATTTTATTAAAGAGAACAACACAAGTACATCGCATATATCATAACTGAAATTAGGGTCTAGAAAATGACTGTTATTATAGCAGCAATATTCCCAGCACGAGATCGAATAGGACAAGGCACAACACCACCCTTACAAATGATGATGACCACTCTAAATATTTCCTCAAGAAGCCTCAAATAAAAATTTGTTTATTAGAAGGCAATGGTTGTATTATTGGACCCAACCTAGTTGATAAGGTGAATCCTGTGGGGTAGTAGGAAGTTGTAAGCATGATTAAAAAAGGTCTAAGAGATGAGGTTCTTTTGGATTCCATTTCTAAGGACTAGAGTGGCTACTTGGCATTTGATTTAATAATTGTGAGTAAAAATGAGTGCTAGAGTTGAGTGGGACTAGGAATGTATCATCAATAGTAAGGATGGGTTAGTTGTAGTATGATTGTAAAGATAAACAAGTTTAGGAGGTGAAGAAGGTTTAGGAGAGGAAGGGGCTATGAAAAGTAAGGATGGGTTAGTTTGCAATGCCAACTCTTCTCCAACAAACACAAAGCCATAAACCTAAAAACATATTCAAGCATATATCTGCAAGGCATATAATACACATGTCTCCATCCCATATCAAGTCAACCATATATAGGTAAATCTGAATGTTGCTTTATATTATAGATGTACATGTATAATGTTTTCAAAAATGGCATGCCATGGCCATAATACAAAATTGTGGATCATACTGTACATCTGTGTGTACATACAAACAAAATGGTACATGTACATGTATTCCCCCTATACATGGATTCTATATGTACCTCCCCTATACATGATTTCTATTTATCCCCCTTTTCACTGCCAATGTTAGTGGCTAATGACAAGTCTATCTTTCTTTTGCGGCTGCTTGATGGCGTTCCCCAACGATCCGCAGGAGGACGCATTCTCAATATCAGAGACTGCACACAAACCAAAATTTGTTACAAGTTAGTTTACCAAGCTATAAAAATAATTACCACATGATGTACATTTGTTCAAATTCCAAGCAAATATAACATTTTTACTTACCATGCGTGTGTAAGTCCCCGGCACTGAAACTGCATGCACTTGGGTGGGGGGGCGTGCAGGGTCATCAGTGGCCCCAATTGGGTGCTCTTCAGGCACCACTAGCTCAGTGGATGCCTGCATAAAGTAACATACATGGTCAATGTAAATGTCAGCAAATACAAAGAAAACAAGACATATATACTACATGACCTTACAAGGACGTACAAGGAACTTTTCAAAGAAAGAGAGACATGTACACACGTACCTGGGGGGGGGAGAGGTGGGTCACCAACAATGTCGATTTGGTGCTCTTTAAGCACCACTGAATCACTAGATGCCTGCATAAAGTAACATATGGACCAATGTCAGCAAATACAAAGAAAATGAGACTGTATATATATATGTAGTATGTATGGACGTACAATGACCTTTTCAAAGAAAGAGCTCCACATACACGTACCTGGGGGGGGAAGAGGTGGGTCACCAACAACGTCGATTTGGTGCTCTTCAAGCACCACTGCATCACTAGATGCCCGCATAAAGTAACATATGGACCAATGTCAGCAAATACAAAGAAAATGAGACTGTATATATATATGTACTATGTATGGACGTACAATGACCTTTTCAAAGAAAGAGCTCCACATACACGTACCTGGGGGGGGGGAGAGGTGGGTCACCAACAACGTTGATTTGATGCTCTTCAAGCACCATTGCATCACTATATGCCTGCATAGGGTAACATATATATGTCAATGTCAGCAAATACAAAGATCTAACAAGACTACATATATATACTACATGGATGGAAAATGGCTTTTTCAAAGAAAGCGAGACATGTACACGTACCAAAGGGGGAGGAAGAGGGTCACCGGTGGGTGGAATACTAAACATTGGCCCTACTAGATTGTCAAAAAAAACCTGACCATAACTAGGCTACGTAACAAAACATACAGATACAATTAGAAAATTTCTTTAAATAATTAAACGCATATACATGTTTCAAATCATTAAAAGCATATAATTAAAAGCATGTAATGAAAAGAATACCCGAGTCTGGGAATCTTCCTCTACATGGGAGGGACTAACCTAGGATTCCACAAACTCATCGTGCCCACCCTGCATAAAACATATTGTATCGAGTTTAAGACGTATTCAATGTTGCAGTCTCTAAATTATAAATATGTAAATTACTCGATGACAAATTAAAAATAAAGTTCTTACAGCTAATGGTGAAGCACTAAAATCATATGCAACATTGACCGCTGCATCAATGGCATCAACATCAACGGTCGAATTACGTGAATCTGGGGTGTCATTGGACACCAGCTATATATTTGTTCACATAAATTGTCAGATAATTATTCAAATAGAAATAAATTACTAAATAATTGAAAACTGTGATATAAAACAAAATTGATATACTATGTAAAGAATGAATGTTACTTACATATCAGAGTAATCCATCACCCCGAAACTCTGAAGCAGGCCCACAGCATATGCTTCAACATGATGTGCAAGGGTGTGGAATAACCCAATGCTCTAAAGACTCTGAGTCACCGGTGCGATGTGTAGCTTTGGTTTGGTCTAGGGACCTAAAATGTGGATCCTGACTGTGAGATGGTCCAACCCCAGATGGGCCAGCCTCGAAAGTGCCAATCCCTTGGCCTACATTGCCTTGGATGGCAGTCCCATGTCGAAGCAATGTATCATCCAAATCTAATAAGGACTCCTGCGTATCATCAAGAACTGGACCGATTGGAGGATATAACCGAGGGGGGTTTGGTGTGCATGGAGGGCGTCACACACAGTTAGCATCGGTCCTAGCCCCTTCTCTATCTTGGGGCATCCCATGACCCACACCCTAGAACTCTAAACTATCAAAATAGTTAACATGTTTCCCTATGATAAATTCTGCATATAGCTTCCTAAGGAAATAAAATGGGATGTCCCTATTCCCATGAGGGTCTTCATTGAAGACCATGTACTAGCGATCCATCCAATTGGCTTTAATATTTGGTTCCACGTACCAGTTTATGTAAATGTGAGGTTGACTGGTGGGTTGAACCAATTCGGTGCTAGGGTCCTGAAATAAGGAAAACAATTGGTCTTTGGTTATTTTTAATTTTTTGACATCTTTGTAGCTCAACCCAGTGGAATAGTATTGCCTCTGGGAATCTCTGTACGAGCTAATGTTGTACAGTGTTCCCTGGTAATTGGAAATTGTATTAGTTATGGAGCCTAAGGCCTCCGCTAAATATTGTCTTAAGTGGTCCCCCCCCCCTAAAGAGTGAGCTAAGGCATCTCAGTGAACCCAAACGAGCCAAAATCTCAGAATTATGGGCATGTTCCTCCTCCATTGGTGGGTTTGTGTTTGGATTTTGGTTTGGGTTTTGGTTTGTGTCTTGATTTTGGTTTGGGTTTGGGTTTGTGTCTTGATTTTGGTTTGGGTTTGGGTTTGTGTCTGGGTTTCTGCTCTCCGTTAAGAACAAAACAGTTCAATTTCAAAATTTAATTAATCAATTTCATTGTTTGTTTTTAAATACATGTACCAAATTTTATTAAATTGGTTTAGAAAAAAACAAAAATTAGTTTAAATTAACAAACACAATAACTAAAAATTCAAAACGAATTAACAAACTAGTAAATTTCTTGCCACCCACCGTCTATTTTTGCCGAATTGTGAAATGGCTTGCCTCCTCCTCCTCTCAAATGCAAATCGACAGGTGCGTTTTTTTGCCTTCCCGATATCGCCGGTCCTTCACTGTGTAAACTGGGAAAATGAGGCCGCGGGCACTGTGATATATATATATATATATATATATATATATATATATATATATATATATATATTTGTATTCCAAATCGCACATGCGATATATCGCAAGTGCATTTTTTAACTTTATAAATGAAATTGCGTTTTTTAACTATGTTTTGTCTTTCTATTTTTTTTGCATTGCAAATCGCGCTTGCGATATATCGCAAGTGCGTCATTTAACTCTATTAATCCTAAATATATAATATGAATGAAAATGAGGCCGCGCGGCCACTCTATTTTAAATTCTTTTGGTTTTTTTTTTGCATTATAAATCGCACCTGCAATATATCGCAAGTGCGTTTTGTAACTCTATTAATCCTTTAAGATATATATGAAATAAAATGAGGCCGCGGTCACTCTATTTTATTTATTTATTTATTTTTGCATTACAAATCGCACTTGCGATATATCGCGAGTGTGATATACCGAAAGTAAGATATATCGCACTTGAGATATATCGCAGCTGCGTTTTGTAACTCTATTAATCCTTTTTATATGAATTAATAAATGTTTGGGGATTTCCTTGGACTATTAATCCTCTATGTATGAATGAATAAAGGATTTGGGATTTCATTGGACCAATGACGAGGGAGACAAGGGCGCATTGAATTCTACAAATCCTTAATTAGTATGTCGAAATCCCATCATTTGGACCTTGATTTTTGCCAATGTATAAGGATTTTCACCCCTTTCTCCTTGACTAGGGAGGGACAATTACAACTTTGTCACTCCTTGTAAGCCTACTAGGGAGTGATAATTACAACATTTTCACGAGCTATGGCTTGCCTTAGGGGAGCGATAATCATGTTTGCACCATTTGAGCCTGGACATCAAGTGAGGCCCTACATAGCCACCTAGGGATTTCTTTTGCTTGTGATTATAACACTCAACCACTTGAGCTAACCCTCTAGGATTTTGTGTCACACTTTATCCCTTTCTATTAATGGTATTTATATACTATAAATTTGTGGAGCCCCTTTTATCTTCCAATGGTTTACCAAACAATCAACATCCTCATATAAAATTATACTAGATATAGAGTAATTCAAGGAATGCTCTTCTCCTTCATGTTAATTATCGTATGCTTGTGTAGAATACATAACTAAACAAAATAAAGTTTCATCGAAGAAAATAACTCAAAATACCTTGGGATGTGTATTATAAATTAGTAATGTTCATTATAAGTATTGATTAGAAAACATCATTACCAAAATGTGTTATTTTATCTCCATGGAGTTTATTTGTAATTGAATTACCATATTTGTAGTCATCAAATATATTTTCATAAAGAGATCACGTGAGTAATGAGATAAAGATAGAGAATAGTTTTTTTCAAATGTCTAATTTTATATCTTTGTAGGATAGGGGCAAATAAGTTTGAGGGAGAAAAGGTAATGGTAGAAGAGAGGAAGTGGGTTGCTTATTTTTATGATCTATAATAAGAGATATTAGCTTCCATTTTAATAACTTTAGTTGATATAGTGGGTGCATGGATGGGTGACATGGTGTGGTTGGAGAAGCAATGAGGGAGTTATATGGAGAAGGGTATGATAGAAGACATCAAAGGAAGAAAAAAATTAGAGGAGAAGATATCGAAACAAGAAATCAATTTAGTGCACAAATTGTACATGTGACATTAGTTGTAGAAGAGATCCACGGTGCCTTATATAGAAGGATAACATCTCAAATAAAAACGGATATAAGACAAGAAAATTAATGTTTCAAATCATCTCTAGTATTCACATCTAGAGAACAAACAAAGTTTGTATATGGTCCCCTCTCTCATAAATCAATTGAATCTCTCTAACTATGCCTTTGCAAGTAAAATTATATGCATAGAGACAAAAAAATTAGTACAATAAATGAAACTCTAATCATTCAAACAAACGGAGAAAAAAAACAATAAACACAAATGATGGTGAAATAAGAAGACCATATGAATCGAACCCTAGTTCGACTACAACTTTGAAATATGGAAGAGATATGGAGGGATTCAATCCTTCTAGAGGAATGAGAGGAATTGGAAGTACATATACCATTATAGATCATGATTCTCGCTCAGCTCTTTCCATTTACTGATATGACGTGCAGCTTAGTACTACTTCCTGAATACAGCATTGGTAATGATTATACTTGCTAACAGAGCCTGCTTTATAAGTAATTAACTCTATATTTTATAACCTGCTCCTTATTGACTAGAGCTGGCATATCTTAATCTGAGTAATAATAGAATCATTTTCTTACATGCGATGAGAATCCCCTCCTGAGCATTATAAAAAAGTTAATTTATTATACGAAACCCTTTTATTAATAAACAACCCGGAGGGACTTTCTTGAGGTACGAGGGGAAGGACAATTTAACTAGAGAACATTATACATTTTACTAATAAATCCAATTTTATAGTCACATATCATCGAGGAACATAGGGTGACCATGTAAAGTTGTCATGATGGGACTCTCTTACAAAAAGGCTAGTTATAGTGATCAGAGAGTAGGATGAGTTGAGGAGCCATATGGATGTAGAAGAAAGGTGGGTTACTAAGTTCAGACAGAGCATTGATATTACCATGCCCACTACAAAATAAAATTTAAGATGATCATTGTGAAAGAAAATAAAATTTAAGATGATCCACATGATCAAAATCGTAGTTTCGTTATAATGCAAGTGGGATATATCGCACTTGCGATATAACGAAAGTGGGATATATCGCACTTGCGATTTGTAACTATTAAAAAATGCATGTCCGATTTATCGCATATGTGATATGGGCTAACTAAGCTTAGCCTTGGTTTTTGGGTCATGTTTGTCCGAACCTAGCCACAATAACGCATATGTGTTATGGATTTCCATTTCGAAGGTGCGTTTTTTATTTCTATAGTGGCACTAAAAAGTGGAACCAACTTCGTGCGAGTGCCCTAAGCTATAGCTTCAATGTGAATTATTTTTACAAGTGAGATAATGAATTATACAGTGTGCACAACAGAGAAAACAATTGATCCCTGATCCCAGAACGATCAGATTGGATCTAGCCAAATTATAAAATAAATTATAAGTGAATGTATCATGTTAAGGTTAGTTTCTCAAGAATGGGGTCTGGAAGTTTTTTTTTTGTCTGATTATCACCTTCTCCTTACGCAATTTTGTTGGATATTCATGATCAAATATTTCTCTTGGCTTTAATTACAAGAATTCAAACTGGTGAGCAATTGGATGTTCCCCTAGGTCTGTTGCAGTTGAGTAAGTGAACGTATTGGATAGAGAGATGGCGTAGGAAGTGCCAATGTCATACATGTTGCAGTAAGAAACACACTGTTATACATTTCAGTTAGGTGTTAAATCTCTCGAGCACCATTATTTTTAAATGGGTTAACATATTAGTTGTTATAGACAATTTTCAATAGTATTTTGTTTGTCGAAGGGATTAAACAATGATGATGAGAGCTAACCTAAGGAAGGAACTGTCACGTCGGAATGGAAATCTCACCTCCATAGTTTTGTGGCTACAATCCCAAAATTGCACTGTTAACTCTGGCAAAGGTGTTACTTTAAAGACGATAGCAGGGTGCAAAGTTTGGTGTCATGCTCACTGTGGAAAGGAAGGGGAGTGTTTCTTTTACTCACCGCAACACGCACTAATCATTAAACTCAGAAAATATCACCTACATGATGATTTTCATCAAGAAAATAAAGTTCTGCAAGTGTTTCAACAAACTGTGTTCTGCAAGAATTGTTTCAGGAACTATTTCAACAAGTAATTTAACTTTGTTTTGATGACCCTGTGTTCATAAAACTTAGGTTAATACTATGTTTCAGCAATCAAACACATTTAACACATCTATACTTAAAAATAAAATCTAATCTCTTAATTTCCTACAACAAAATAAGTTCAAAATAAATATGGGTTTACAAACTAAAAAATAGAGCATAACAGAAAATACAGAGTTTTTAACTTCAATTGATTATTGTATTCCACTCTATATAAATCAAGATTACAAGGATGGGTATTTATAGTGTTTCAAGATAATCGATCATTAAATGCTAATTTACCATCTGTTACAAAATTATCTCTGTAGAAATAAATACTCTGTCTCATTGAAATTCTACAGGTTGACAACATAAGGACTATGTTGACCCTTCAGAAATACAGTGGATGAATGCAATTGCCAGTATTGATTCTTTATGTTTTGTAAAGTAAAAATACTTGAATAATAGTGGCTCTTCACAACTTTAATAAGCTTAACCAGGGCGGTGACTCCCTCTTCAAATATTGAATAGATAAAGCGACGTGGCAGTGAAGGCTCTTCAAAATCTTGGCAGTTACCAATCTGAGCGGTGGAATAATTAATTATTTTCCAACACTCACTACTTGCTCACGAGTCCAAAGAACAACATCCAAATATTTCATACATCTTTATAGAGTCATGAAACTACAATTCAAAAGCAACTTGAAGAATTCTCAAGGCTTCATCAATAGCTTTTAGCTTATATTTGCGTCTAAATTGTCTCCTAGTTTTTTTTAAATAGACTCTAAATCTAATAAAAACTTGAACCTAATAACCATATAGAAAACCTAAATGTTGTTATCTATTAGGCATTTGTCTAGTTAAACTTATTTAACTACCAATTATCCATGCTTACCTACATAGTATCACTCAACTTCTTCCAGTTATCTTCCATGAAGTGCCCCACTTATCCATGCATCCATGCTAGTTATTTTTTATATTTCTCTTCTTTTATAATTGTTTATTTTGAATTTTGAACTACATCCATAAAATCAATTTTAACAATACACTTGTATCATTCTACTACAATCTAAGAAAAGCATAGATGATAGTCCACTCCAAATTCGATGATATAAATTATCTATACAAAATATTAAATATAATGTATTTTTTCAAAAAAAACCAAGCTACCTTGAAACAGGATTGCCACAAATCCCTTCATAAAAAAAGAAGTTGACAATTGGCATTTGGGTTGCGCGCAGCAGACTATAGAAACAATCAGTAGGGAAGACCATTTAACTGCATGAAACAGTGCAGCTAAAGTGGGAGGAATATATATTATGAAAACATAGAAAGATTATTCCAACTTCTCAATCCAACAACCGTTAATGCCAAATGTTAGATATAAGCAGCACCAGTTTCAGTTTATAAATTCAAAACAGAAACAGGTCAATGCAAAGCCTTTGCAAACCAGTGTAATTTCTGCATAAACACCAATTTAATTATCATGATCAACCGATATGCAATCGGAGATGAAGCGATGGTCATCATACAGTCCTTCAGCAGGCCCCGCCTCCACCTCCACAGCCACCGCCGCCGCCGCCGCCTCCGCCTCCTCCACCTCCACCTCCACCTCCACCTCCTCCTCCAACTCCTCCGCCTGCGCCACACCCACCGGCACCACCTCCTCCGCCTGCGCCAAACCCACCGGCACCGCCATTGCCTCCATCAGCAGCTGCACTTCCGAACCACAACCCTGCTACCCCACCTCCACCGCCTCCGCCACCATGCCCACCCAGTGGCGACGTGTTTTTCTCTTTCTCTTTCCATCGTCAGCGCAGGAGAGAAGAACCATGGACACAATAATCAATGCTGAGAGCACCACCAATACGATCCACATCCCCGCTGACAGATGATGATTAATATTCTCAGCAAATCAAGGCCGACCCTCGTCATGATTCTCACACAAAATCGATGGGAACTTACTATTCTAACAGTTTCCCTTCGGGAACAGTACACACAATTTACGGATGTCAAAGGATTTTGATACTCGATACAGAATAGTCGAATTGTGTGCTTCATCAAATATAAGGATTGGATTGTTCTCTTATACTGTATCTCATCAGGTTATCGATTTCTTAGTATGCGACAACTTCAAGCTGCCGCTAACGATGACTGAATCAACCGCAAACATGTATTGACTGGCAATCGTGTATATCACGTGTAGACTGTTCAAAGTTTAAAGTTATCACGTCTATTATTACAGTCGTCAGCCGGAATGAATTTAATACTTTCATTGGTGACTGGAATGGTGACCTAAATTTCATACAAATATTCCACTCACAATTATCAGTGACAGAGTTTCAAACGTCTCTGCTTTGTTTGAGAAACAAACAAGAATGAGAACCCAAACTCAAACAAGATAACCATCTTTAGGCGATGTGAAAATGAGCATCCAAAGACTTCTAAGGACATCTAGCGACATGGTCAAAAACGTAATCAAACAACTTCAAATCAATCAGATTCCTTGGATTGTACAAATAGTACCACATAATTTTTAGTATAGGTGTAATATGGATATGGATAATTTTTAATAAGAATATATAGCACTATGGTAAGATAGAGTAAACACTATATCAACAACTTTAAATCAATCAAATTTCTTGGATGGTACAAATAGTACTCATCCTAAACTATTTAGTATAGGTGTAATATGGATAGAGATAATTTTTAATAGTGAACAATTAAATTTTAAAAAGCAATTAAATAAAAAAACAAATTTTAATTATTTAAACACTATAAAACAAAAATTCCATTTAATTTTATATTTTCTTATTAAACTAATTATTAATAAATAGTTGAGAGATATTTTCTTATAAACTAATTATTAATAAATACTTGAAGTCTCTCCCTAACCATATGATTGAGGTTTTATATTTTGTTTTTTAAATATATGTTTGATTTTATTATATAAATGTTTATATGTAAATTTATCATATATTTATAAATCTTTGATTAAAAGTATTATATATAAATAGTCTATTTCTATATTTTGTATTTTTTCCTTAATATTTGTATCAATATTGGTACTTGAATTATGCTACTATATTGTACACACATGATATTACACTTGGATTAGGGTTAGTGGTAGATACTTAGAGCAAGTGAATTTGATGATTAAGCTAAGTATGGTTAAGAAATTTTTATTATTTATTAAGGAGTGATACTCATGAAGATTGGGTATGCTTTGATTATTGTTATTAACAATAACTAATAAGGAAGAAATCATCCAAAATTAATAATGAATTTAAAAATCTAAACAATGAACATAATTATGAATTTAAAGGTTTGATCAATAAACATAATTATGGTTTAACAATCTGTACATCAATGAATCTTTTCACCATTTTACATCTTGAGTAAAGATCATATATCATAAAAAGATAATGAGCTCATCCCATATACAAGAAGATCAACGAACATAATTATGATTTAGCAATACATGTACATCAATGAGTCTTTTCACCATTTTACATCTTGAGCAAACATCATATATCATAAAAGGATAATGAGTTCAACCCATACACAAGAAGTGTAGGATCTCCCAACACGAGTAGAAGCATCTAAAGCATCTAACATTAATGAGCGGCATCCCATTACAATATTAACACCTCCATTTTTATAATTCCTCCCCATTTTCATTAACATTACTAGTTTTGTCTCCTAAATTTCCTTTTAAGTGCAAAGCAAGACCATCATGATCAAGTCCACACCTTCATTACGACCCACAAATTCCTATTACATCCTTTTGTCACGAATAACAAAGTTTATCCAACATGCCACAATTTGCATGTATGATTGTGTGTTAGGGCACCACTTAGTATTTAAGATGTAGGGTAATAGGGAATAAAAGGGACAACATTTCTAGTGAAAAAGTCATCCAAAGGAGAACAACACTATGTCAATTTTAACTATGAGATTTTTATGTTATGATTTTAGTGGGAAATGGACTAGAATTTGTGAGGTAGGATAAGCATGTGGAGTTAAATCTAAGTTGTTTGTATAGGGTTTCAAAGTGATGTTTTAACATTATGTTATCTAAGATTATGTCAAATTCTTTATACGATATTTGAATGCTGTTTATTAGAGTTTGAATAAAAATCCAAACTTTAAGCTTTTCTCTCATTTTCTCAATTTAATTTCAAGATGCAAGACTTGGCATAGGTAGACATAAGTTTAATTAAAGGCATATAGATATGGTGAATAATTACATCAATTAACCATGCATCAAAAGCACCAATTTGTCATTGTATAATGCTGAAATTACGAACATTTTCATTGTATGGTGCCGTGATAGTGCCAAAGTGTCATCTAATTCAGGTACATATAGCATTGTTAATATTAATATTGTGATGCAATTTTTAATTTAAAAAAATATAATGTTTTGAACTCATGAGATGATGTCGATATAATTCATGGTCTTTCTGTGGAGACATAACATGTCTTTCACTTAATCCATCTGTTTCAAACTTTTCATTTAAAAATGGAAAGGCACCATTTCAAATTAAAACTATATTTTAATATATTTGATAATGTGAATAAATAAAGATATTGATAAGGTTTTCATCTTTTTTGATGAGATGATGTCGATATAATTCAAGGTCTTTCTGTGGAGACATAACATGTCTTTCACTTAATCCATCTCTTTCAAACTTTTCATTTAAAAATGGAAAGGCACCATTTCAAATTAAAACTATATTTTAATATATTTGATAATCTCAATCTAATGCATTGAGATAACAACATTCAAAATTAAGAATTCAAAATTATGAATAACATCCAGTAGCAAAATATTGTAGCACAATATCTTTGTTTTCTATAAAGATATGTGTCATTTATGCACTACCTGAAATAATCAATTGTATAGTATTAAAGTGGATCTAATTCATGGGCATATAGCATTTATTAAAATCATGACGTGATATGTGATTTACAGTTGAAAAAAATACATTGTTTTTACATTGGAATTGTCTCCTTCTTAGTTGACTCTTTTTTTCCATCATTTTTGGCCCTTTCCTAATTGTCTCTATCCTTCTTCTATGATATTGTCTCCATATGAGTTTGTACTCTTTATATAGAAATAATATTTTCTACATTTTTGTCATTTGATCTAAAAAGAAGCAAAGAACTATAAAAATAATATCTCTTAATTTTTGTCATTTGATATTAAAAAAACAAAAAACCATCAAAATTGAATATTTTGTTTAATATTCTTTAAAAATGTGAATCTAAAGCATTGGTATAACAACATTTAATATTAAAAATAATATGCATGTACAAAAGAGTGTATTATAATACCTTTCTTCTATGGAAAAGGGTAAAAATATGAATATAAGTGTCTATTTTTGTTGTTTTTTTAGAAAATAGTGTTTTCTTTTCAGTGCAATTTTTTCATGGTTGATTATTCAATTTTGACATAGTTTTTATGTATATTTTTATAGATATTTAGAGTTTCATCACATATTTTAATTATAATGTTTCTCACCAAATAAACATCTAAATTCATGATTTTACCTAAAATTATTGTAACTAGATGTAGTTGTCCTAAAGTTTAAATGTAAATGAATAAGGGTGATATGTATAATGTTGGCTCTATCTCTTTTCACTTTGTCTTAGGTTAACCCATTTATATTAAGAATAATAATTAATAGTAGATCTTCTTAATAATTAATAGATCTTCTTAAATTAATATTGTAATATCCTTTCTGCTATCTCAATTATTATGCAACGGGATATACAATGGTAAATGTACAATGTATAATTTCCTGAGGCTCAAGGCCAAGGCTTCATCGGTAAAGCATTGTAAGTATTGTTATTGATTTTCCTAAAGTTGCAATTTAAAATTATAAACTTAGGAAACTGAACGCTGTGATGCAACTTAACTATAGGGACATGAATCCACTAGAGAGTAGGTTGATGTAGAGAAACCATGAGATTCTAATCACTAATGAAATGTGTCATCTTAGTGCTTTGGAAGACTAAAAGATAAATGAACTATTGATATTCACTTGACACTCTAAAGCTTATAATTGTCATCCTAATTTAAATTCAATGAATTAATATTCATTGACAAGCAAGCACATCTATAATCTAATTATCTAGATTATCCACTTAGAGTCTAACGTGAAGCTAAATGTGAAAGTATTAATACCCTACAAACTTAACACATGCATATGTATATATATGAGAAAAGAAGAAGGAATGGATTATAATCACAAAATATATAAATATAGGTTAGATATAAGTGATCCTTGCTTCGTGGAGGTGGATGCACTTCTGTTTAGTATAGTAATAATGCTCTAAAAAGAATTTTTAAGCCTCCCTTGAATTTGATTAATGATATTGAAGGAATAAGATGGTCCGTCCACAGGAAACTGCTTTACATTAATGAGAGAGCATACTTCTACTCCACCGGCGAAAGAGGAAAAGCGATCTCTGGTATGTATAACGCCATTGTGCTCCTCTGTGATTTTCCTGATTTTCCTGCTTATTGATTTTCCTTGGTTTGTTGGATTTTTGGTAGTATATGTGCAACATACGGTTCAGATTTTTGGTAAATATTATTGTGGTCTCTTATATTTAGTGGATATCGCCTAGTTCGGTGTGGTAGCAGTATTGAATGGATAATAAATATTGTTGATCTATAGTTGGGTGGAATGTTGCAGCCACCACAAATTTATAAATATTACCTTTTCATGTGAAATTCTAGTGTAGTGAGGAAAAAGTTATTAATCTTTTAAATAGTTATACGTAACTATTATGTACATATCTTATTGTATCAAGCTTTGATTTCAAGAATAATCCTTTATTTACAATGAACAATGACCTAGGGAAGGAACAAAAATAAGTATTCTTATTACCTTAATGATATGTCTTGAAAGGAAGAATATAATAAGAAGTTGTTTACTTGAAAGTAATAGAGTTATTTACTTGAAAGTAATAGAGCTGAGTGTCAACATCTAAATGTAAAAAGTAAATATCACCGACAAGAGATACTATATTTTATTTAATGGTTCATAGTTAGCAAATAAACATGGAAGAGTAATGGTGTTTATAATATGTAAAAGAATAATTAGGTAGAAGTATGACAATATTAATATCATGTTTTAGAATCTTTCTAGAAAGTCCGTCCAGAAAGGTATAAGCTAGAATGACTTAGATTATATGCTTTAATGTTTAATAGGAATCATTTGACGTGACTTTATATCATTAATTATGCTTGATCAGGGATAAGTTGATACTTGAAGAATCAAAATAGTGAAGTAATTATATAAGTGTTATGTTTGAATTCCAATTGGTTATAAAATTAGTTGATTGATTTGTATATTCCTTGTATATAAGATTAAGATGGTGGGATTTTTGATGTTCTTGGATTTTTTTTGGGGGTTTTGGGCGGCGATGGCAGGATTTATCCAAACTAGGGTTTGTGCAGGTTTTCTTTGGTCGTGGATTGTTGAAATGCTCAGTGGCCACCCGGTTTAGCTGCTGATTGCCGTTACAAAACTCTGAAGTGGGTTCAACTGGTAGCCGTTGAAAGTTCTCATGCTGCTTGGGATTACATCCACGGTTTCGGCGGGTTAATACTTAACCGTTCACGGGTAAGGACCACTGTAACTGCTGCCATTCAACACCTAATAGGTAGGTGACTTGGTCTTCAAGCTAGTGCTTTTAAGTGCCATTTTTCGTCATGGGTGATACACTGTGGTGTGCCGTGGGTTACCGGTGAAGGGGGGTTTGCTACCATGACCACTGGAACAAATATTTCACCGGTATAACGGGGTGTGGACCACCAAATTTTTAGTCTATTGTTTATTTTTAGGATCGGTTCCATGTGGATTTTGTCATCTGTCAGGGGTGTTGCTGTTGAAGGGTGGAATTGATCCGTGAATCTGGGTCCTGTGACGTTTGGCTACCGGTATGGGGGATAACATGCCGGAGCCCGTAATGTCGGCGGACAATAACCTGAATGTGTCGGATTTCATGATTGAAGAAGCTGGGTTGTTCAAACCGGACTCATTTTTCAAAAATCAGCTGAATGGGAAAAGGGCAATAAACCCTAACTATCGACAGGTGGCGCCACATGTTAAGTCACACAAGGGACATCTGGCCTTGGGGAAGACACCTGTGGAAGCCTTGGGTTCAGACCCTTCAGTGGCCAGTGCTAGGGTTCTTCCGGGTCGGGGCAACGGTGAACGAAATGGGTTGTCATCTCGTGTGGCTAGAAGACTGTGCGGTAAATATTTCAGCAGACCTGGGGTGGCTTGGTTGACGGTCAGCCGGGATATTGGGCTTGAAGAAATTGTGGATTTTAATATGACTGTACTGGTGGGAAAATTCTCATACCATGCCATGAACCGTAGGAACATTGTCAAATGGGTGGAGGAGATGTGGAACCCCATACTGAAATACACTCCACAGATCTTTGCTTTGGCATGTGGCTGGTATGGTTTTAAATTCGAGCAGGAGGCACACTGTACTCTCATTCTGGATGGTTTGTGGCTATATGGTACGGGGAGCTTAATGCTCCAGAAATGGCAGACATATTTTGATCTAGAATTGGCTTCGGTTCGTCTTAGACATCTGTGGGTTCTTCTTCCTGGTCTGCCACTGGCATTGTGGAACCGTGGGGCTTTTGAAGCCATTGGAAATCGTATTGGTCGGTTTCTACATGTGGAGGAGGAACACCTTAATGGCTTTTATCGGCGTATGGGGTGGATTTTGGTTGAGGTGGATGTCTCCGTGGGACTTATTGATGTGCTGCACATTAACTGGCGCGGCCGTCAGCTGGCACAGGTCATAAACTACTGGGGCATTCCTTTTCGTTGCTCGAACTGCAAAGTGGTGGGGCACCTATGGCGTCAATGCAAGGCATCGACTTCTTCTGGTCGCCTTAAGGATGGGGGCCCGTTCTGGTCGTCAGATGATGGCAGCGACATTGAGATGGATGCGATGGGCTCTCTTGATGGCTTCTCCAACCGGGTCCTCAACTCGCTTGCACCTAACTCGGCCTTGTTCCGTAAGTTGGAATTTCAGGATCCTAAATTTTTTCATTCACTAAATGAGCTGGATATTTCTTTTATTAATGCATTAGATTTAAACAATGGTAATAATGGTAATTACATGAGCCGCCGACATAACATGGCTTCAAATTCCTCTGGGACTGAACATACATCAAATGAAACTTCTGATAATGATGACCCGGTATCTGAGACTGAGTTGTTTGAGAGAATGAAAAACCTCTTCCCTGTGGATACCTCACCGGTTATCTCTGTATCTCCTGGTCTTCCTTCTTCTGTTGCCCCGACGGTTCTTGTATCCACCGAGTCTGAGCTACCATCCCTTGCCCTGGATGCCGAGAAGAGTTCTGGGGATGCCGAGAAGAGTTCTGGTAAGAATGCTTTTGACGATGATGTCGGGGGGATGGGGACCTGCGATTTGATTCCTGTGAATAAGCCGATGTCTGATTGTCACAATGTTGGATCCAAAATTATTCCAGAAACGGCTGGGAATGTACTTCTCATTCCATCATATTCAGATATGGTGAAGAAGACACCCATACCTACATTTTACAGAAACAGGGAGGTGGAAATTAATGAGACAACTGGTGGGGATTTGGAGGGATTTTTGGGTCTGAAGAATATTGTTCCGGATGGGGTGGTTAACAATGCTACCTCTGTGCTCACTCCTGAAACAACTGGAGACATTTGTGTTCAAAAGGGGGCACATAGGGGTGGCCTGGCTCAGGACTTCTCTCCTTTGAAAACAAGAAGTGCCAGGAAAAACAAGAAGGTCACTCTGGGGGGGACAGAGGATGGCCAGTGCAAGGTGATTTCCCCCAACTCTTCTGATACACAGGCTCTTAGAGGACTGAAATCCCTTGCGAGGGTTCGGAAATGATATTTTTCTCTCTGAATATCCGGGGGGTGGGGGGCCTACCCAAACAATTGGCCCTCAAACGTGTGTTACAAATTGTCAAACCTGATTTGGTACTTCTATAGGAAATGGTAAGCGGGGAAAAGGATCGCATCTTTTTTAATAAAGTCAAGCCGGGATGGATGTGTTGCTCTATGGATGCTGCTGGTCTCTCTGGTGGTCTCCTAGCTGCTTGGAACCCGCTAGTTTTGAGACTAATCCCATCAAACATCTCTCTGGGTATTTTGCTATCTGGAAACATCAGGGGATCGGAAAAGAACATTAATATTATAAATTGTTATGGTCCTTATTGTAATCGGGAGACTTTCTGGGACTTGGCTGTCTTGGAACATCTGCTGGAATTGGAGAACTTAATTATTGTTGGGGACTTAAATTTCACGTGGGGGGATGAGGAGTTTTGGGGAGGTCTGGCCAGGCGGGATCCCCTGGGCCCCTATTTCTCTAATTTATTCATGAAACATTCCTTGGTCGATGTGGCCCCGAGGCCGATGGCACCTACTTGGTCAAATGGTAGGAAGGAGGAAAATCTGATACAGAAACGCATTGACCGATTCCTAATATCGGAATCGCTTTTGACTTGCTTTCATAATTATAGGTCCTGGATTCATCAAATTAAAATCAGCGATCACCTTCCTATAATTATTCAATTTGATGAGGAGCCCTACCATAAATCCTTCCCTTTCAAATTCAAATCCACATGGCTTTCGGATGTTGAATACACTACGGGGGTGGGAACTAAGTGGCTACAGGTGGATGTTTCGGGGGAGAGATCTGCTATGGACAAGCTGGCGGTGAAACTCAAAGCGATCAAAGCCTATACCATATTGTGGGAAAAAAACAAAAAAGCCTTGATGGGTAGGGAACTTGCTGAGATTGAAAAGGAAGTGGAATCTCTGATGTAGCGAGATGTTGGTACTGGACTAAGCACTATGGAAATTTCGGAACTCTCTTCAATGGAGTGTCGAAAAATGAAAATACTTCTGATGCAGGAAGAATCATGGAGGTTGAAGAGTAGAGCTATTTGGCTCAAAGCGGGGGATCTGAAGACAAAAAATTTTCACCAATTTGCAGACTCCCGAAGGATGCAGAATTCCATTTGGGATCTGAATGATCACATGGGCCGGAGGATCAGGGGAGAGGAGGAATTGATGAATGAGGCTATTCGGCACTTCCAGGAATACTATTGTGACCCAAAAAATACAACTCTAGATGAACAGTTTAAGCTTATTATGGAATACCCACGGATTTTTAATGAGGAGGAGGGGGATAGTATTTTTCTGGATGTTTCTCTGGGAGATGTGGAAAACACCCTGCGGGGATTTGCTAAAGATGAATCTCCAGGACTGGATGGGTGGTCGGTGGAGCTATTCATCCATTTCTTTGATATTATGGGGGAACATCTCCGGTTGGCTGTGGATGAATCTCGAAAATTAGGCACTGTCTCTGGGGCATTAAACTCTCCTTACCTGGCACTCATTCTGAAGACATCCCATCTGAATAACTATGATGAATTCAGACCGATTGCTTTATGCAATCTGGTCTACAAGATTATTTCCAAGATCATTGCTGATAGGATCAAACCTATGCTCTCTAGACACATATCCATGGAACAGTATGGGTTTCTTCGAGGCCGACAGATTCATGATGCTGTGGGAATGTCTCAGGAAATATTTCATACAATTAAACAGAGGAGAATAGAAGCACTCATCCTACAATTGGATCTGGTGAAAGCATATGATAAGGTGGACTGGAATTTCCTGAGACTAATTCTTATCCAGATCGGTCTGCCATGGAAGGTGATGAAATGGATTATGGCTTGCATATCCTCGGTGAATTATGCTATTCTGATTAATGGACATCCTACTGATTTTTTTAAGGCATCTCGGGGCCTTAGACAGGGTTGCCCCCTATCACCACTTCTATTTATGCTGGTCATTGAAGGTTTGAGTCTATCCATATATAAGGCTCGTAGAGAGGGACGGATTGCTGGCATTAAAATTACAAGGGAGATTTCTGTTACACATTCACTGTTTGTGGATGATGTTATGCTTTTTGGCAAGGGTATTCTTGCTGAATGGATACAATACAAGAAAATAATTGACCTTTTTTGCCTGGTTACTAGTATGATTATCAGGTATATTAAATCTTTTTTCTTGAAACACTCGTTGGTGGCTGATGTGGAACAATCGATAAGTAATATTCTGCCATTAAAATTCAAGGAACTCGACGCTGGAATGAAATATCTTGGTTTCTTCATTAAGCCAACTAAATACCTGATAAATTATTGGTCATGGCTTGTTAGACGGTTTGAAATGCGTATTAGTCACTTGAGCTTTCGTCATTTATCCATGGGTGGCAGGCTTACTTTGGTGAAATCTGTATTACAAAATTTAGGTGTTTATTGGTTCTCTTTATGTAAAATCCCTCGAACCATCTATGTTTAATAAGGCGGAAGTGTTTCATCTTTTTGTGGTCGGGTGGTGGAGTTCAGGAGAAATTTCATCTCATGAAATGGAAAGAATTGGCTTGACCCTGGAATTTGGGGGGTTGGAATATTAAGGATCTTGAAATTTTTGTTATGGCTCTGCACGCAAAAATCCTCTGGCGTGCCCTCTTTGATAACTCAGTTTGGGGAAGGATTATCAGAGCCAAATACCTGAAAGATATTACTGTGAAAAACTGGCTACATTTGAACCGTCCTGCAACATTGGGTGTTTCAAATATTTAGAATGGATTGATGGGATCCTTCAGGGTTATTGCACATTGGATTGCTTGGTTGCTGGGCAATGGACACGACATAAAACTGGGGCTGGATCCGATTTTGGGTGGACCAACGGTGCATACTCTATCGTTGGAATTGAGGACTCATCTCAGAGCTAATGGTTTTTATACTTTCGCACATGTGGCTGGTCAGTATTAGGATGGTCGGTGTCTTTGGATTTCGGCCGCTCAGCTGGGCTTATCGGGTAGCTTGGGGAATGAATGGGATGAGTATATCAGGCCGATATATCAATCTAATATAAAGTTGTCTGGCATTGCGGACAAATTAGTCTGGACGTGGGATGTGGCTGGCGGAAATGTATCAGCAAAATTGGCATACGATGCAATGTTTGCTGAGACACAGACTGTGGTTTGTTGGTGGGATAAAACTATTTGGAAACTTGTCTTACCCCTCAAGATAAAATGTTTTGTATGGCTTGCATTGTGTAACAAGATACTAACTTGGGACAATCTTTGTCGTCGAGGGTTTTGTGGCCCGGGATGGTCCTCCCTATGTTGCTCACAGTAGGAAACAGTAGACCACCTATTCTCTTCCTGTTAGTTCATACGGGACCCCTGGAAGCTAATTGCATACAAAGCTGGAGTGCAATTTCGTTGGAACCACCGTTCACTATGTGAATGTCTCGATGCTTGGTCCCGTGTTTCTGCTGGTTGTACAGAACTTCCATACTATATGATCTGGGAGGTATGGAAAGCTCGAAACCTGAATATTTTTGAAAATAGGACTCCTTTTAGGGATGGGATATGCTTTAAAACACTTGCAGCGCACAAAGAATTTATCTCTATTCATGGAGCTGTAAGTGGCAGAGATAGTCTGATTATGAAACACCGATATGCCCCTCCTGTGCTGATATTTCCATGTGGATTCTTTGATGGGGCTGCTGCGGGACGAAATGGGGGGGGTGGAGCGGGTGCTACAATTCACAGTTCCAACAATGTCTCCATACATATCTGGCTAAATCTGGGTAATGGAACCAATACTAGGAGCGAGTTATGTGCCCTTTGGCTCTTACTATTCTGGGCTCGGTTGAGAAAGATCTCCTCTCTTGTAGTTTTTGGTGATTCATTATCTATTATCTCTTGGGCTAGAGGAAAGACATCACTCAATGTACTGCTTCTTTCACACTGGATGGATGCGGCTCAGATGCTTATCCGGGAATTTGAACATATACATTTTGAACATGTATTCAGGGAGGCTAATATGGAGGCGGATAAAATATCTATGCGGGCTCTTAACTCTCAGGTTGGGGTCATCATGTGGCAGGAATGGCGGGAGGATATACTTTTTACCCAAGGCTCTTATCATTTACATTGGACATGATGTTACTTGTCTTTATATTATTCACATTTTGTTTTTACTATCCATTTTTATGTGGACTGATATACTTATATGTCTGATCGTTCTATGTGCAGATCCTTGATAGGTACTGGTTCCAACTACTTGTTGGACGTTTATGTATACTTACTCTCCTTTTGTGGCATTTATGTCAACCTCTTATGGATGTTGTTCAGTGTTTATAGCTTAGATGGATCCTTTATATGATGTATTTGGTGACTGGCAGTTGTGGATGACTGTATATGAGACCTTTTATATATTTTGGTATGGATACATTTGTTCTGGTGACTTTTGGAGCAGTTTCCTCTACAGGATGGATTACTGTTTTGTCTTGTGGACATTTGGCACTTTTATATTGGTCTATTCTGTTGTAGTTGATGACACATCTGTCACTTTGACTGGTTTTTCCCTGGTCCTCTATATGACAGGGATTGAGAGTACTTGTATGTTCTGACAGCTGGTTTTATTTACTATTTCGTATATTAATAGTAAGTTGAATTTTTCTATGAAAAAAAAAAGATTAAGATGGTGGGAATGTACTCGAATATGATATCTAATAATTTTTTGAATTATTTAAGAAAAGTTCTCTATTATCCAAACTAACTTAATTGATTTGTTTAGATGTTTTTAAAAATATATATATTACCCCATTTCCCCTAAATGTATTGAGAATTTTGGGTAAGTCACAAATATTCCTAAATAACAAACAGTGTTTAACCTACAAGATTATTACTTGATCAAGTCGGTAAGATCTATGATCCTTCGAAAACATATTCGTTGTCATTAATCATGGGGACTTCACTCAATAAACTGTTATCATAGCACGTTCGTTCTTGGCATATGAAACAATACCCCCAATTTCACTAAATATTGGAAAATACCTTCCAAAATCATTTTTTTAATGCTCTTCCAATATGCCTTCCCAATTTAAAAAAACCCCTATTTTCACTAGATATTGTATGTATCAATTTTTTCATTAACATTTTTTATACCCCTTTATATTTCTACCTAGTATATTGATATGATACCCCTCTGATGACCCCACATGCATTCTACAATGCACCTTGCTTCTTTCGATGTATATTGTGGATGCACATTACTTCACCCACAATGCAATTACTCAACCACATATCAACATCTAATGGTCTAATGAAGAGGTAGGAGATCACTTCTTGTATGTCACTAGAGCTAATGCACATAGTACAACATTTAGATTGCATGTTGCAGTTCCCCAATCGTTGACTAAGCATATTGTGGGCTGGGTATCCAAGCCACCAGGGCCTGTAACAATCTCTAGGAGGCTAACTAAACCTGCCAAGGCCCGTAATAGGAACGAGTGGTAGGGTATTCAATCCCCTAAGGCCTATCGAGGGCCTATTACAATCCCTAGAGGTTTAGAGCCTCCCAAGGCTATTGGTAACAACTAGCTGAGTGCTATTGGTAACAAGTGGTTGTCAATGACCACTGTCTCTCAACTATGATCAACTAGAAACCCACTTCACCATGAAAACCTTGGCCTCATGCATGCCTCAAGACGCGATTTCCCTACATACTGGTAAGCCCAAGCCTTGCCTCAACCCGATTTCTCATCCGGTCGTGATCCCACCATTTCCATTTAGCGGATATTTGTTAGCTCGCCCATATAAAAAATACCCCAAAGTATTTTTGTATTGTTACAATAAATAAAAAAACCCTTTGCCCCTTAATATATAAGCAATATAATTTTTAGGTTTTCATGAATATTTAATACCGCAATATGAATGAATATGGTATTATATTGCCTTCTAGTGAAGGCCTTATGTCACTAATAGGTTTGATCAGATCCTCATCACACAAGCAAGTCTTTCCAAACAAAACTGCTTTTGTATTTCCGTGGAGGGCTAGCCCAGCACATATGTGAAAGGCAATGATATGCAGGAATCTATGGAAAAGAATAGCTGTTAGCAAGTAAATGTTCTATAGTAAATGCTATTTATGATAAGAATATTTCTATCCAAGGATATTAATTGGTTGAATTATCGGTATCATTGAACATAAAAACATCCAATTCTAAATTAAATAAATAAAAAGTTTATCTGAATAAACATCTAATTTTAAAATAAAAGAGATTATTTACATGGGAAATCTCAGGTCCTTTTCCTCATTTCTAACTCGGTGGGGACATCAAGTGAAGAGCCACCCAAGGATTTGACCACAAAATCTTGTACTTGTGATTACAACACTCAACCATGCTATTACAGCACTCAACCACTTGACCACACCCACCAAACTATTATCTGATTAATTACATTAAAATAATATAATTTCTTATATTACAAGATGTTTATCATACATAGAATGACTGGTTCCAACTTAATCCAACTACCATTCATGTGGAATAAAAGAAACAGCCGCTTCAATTTATAAATTCAAAATAGAAACAGTACGCAAACAAGTCAATGCAAAGCCTTTGCAAATCAAAGTTATAATTTGTTCATCAATACCAATTTATCAAGATCATCTGATATGGATTAGGTTATAGAGGCGATGGTGATTATACAATCCTTCAACTGCCCCACCACCATCACCTCAGCCTCCTCCATCCCCGCCTCCGTCTCCGCTTCTGCCTCCATCTTTGCCTCCGCTTCCGCTTCAGTCTCAGCGAACATGCTCACCATCCTTGCGTGTCTTTCTACAGCTTAGTATGGGGGAGATGTTGTAATGTGATCTAACAAAATAACGTTTATAACAAAATAATTAAAAAAATTCATGTCAACTCATAAAATAAAAAATTATGGAAAGTATTTAAAAAAAATCCATGTTGGTTCATAAAATAATATATTATGAAAAGTAATTAAAAAGTAGATGTTAGTTTATAAAATAAAAACTTAAACCCGGATATATAAATCAAGAGATATCAAATTTCTTGAGTTTAAATTTAAAAAAAGAAATACACCTCAAGAAATTGGATCCCTCTCGGTGATTGATAGATATAGGTTTAAGATGGATCTATGCTGATTTTATTTCCATCATCAGTGCAGGAGAGAAGAACCATGGACACCATAATCAACCCTGAGAGTAGTACCAAAATGATCGACGCCTCCAACGACACATGATAATTAAGCAGATCAAAGCCGAACCTCCACATTCTCACACAAAATTGATGGGAAGTTACTCTTCCTAACAGTCTCCCGTAAAAATTGATGGGAATTGATAGAGGAACACACACAATTTACGGGATGTCAAAGGATTTCAATACTCGATGCAGAATAGATGAATTGTACTATAATTCATCAAATATATGGTGTACAATTATGAATTAGGAAATATCATAGAAAGAGCGAAATAGAGACAGTCCATATTATGGACAATGAATCCATCCATTATGTTGTTATCACATCTACTATTATAGTCGGCAGCCCGTGTCAATTCCACGTTTCACTGGCATGGTTGGATGAAATGAAATAAATAAGGCTTGCGGCTTGTTCAAATACGTTATTAGGCTACCGTAGGCGCAGATCTCATATTGTTGGACTAATTCAAGCATCCATTGAATATTAAAAAATTGGAGTTAAATAAGCCCTTGGGTATTAAAATGGATCGAGATCATTTCAAGCATCCTTTTTATATTAAAAATAAAGTTAATTACAAAGAATAAATGTTTAATTTTAAAAGAATATTTTTAATCAAATGTGTAAGAATTTTGTGGCAGCTAATATCTGGCTTGCTTAAGTTGGTAGGTCAAATTGTATACATTGAAATAGACATTTGGTACTTAGATTTGCCTAAATTTTACTTGAATCTAAATACATAGATTATATAAACTGTCCAATTTTTAATTGAATCTAAATACTATAAAGAGTAATTATTATGAACGGAACTTAGTCTCTGCTATCAGCTCCAATGGTTTGTTTGGTGGGTTGTTAGTGGCCTAGGACCCTAAATATTATTCCTTTGCCCTTTATAAATCTGTGTGGGGTATCTTGATGGAAGGTTACTGTAAAGCTAATAACCTTCAGTTATTCATTTTGAACTGTTACGCCCATTACAAGAATAGGGAACATTTCTGGAATGGTCTGCAAAGGTCTGGGCTGTTGGATAAAGATCATTTTATAGTGGCGGGGGATCTCAATTTTACAAGGCTGGCCCAGGAAGTTTGGGGAGCTAACACCAACCTAGATCATTTGGCAGACTATTTTTCTGAGTACTTAATTCATAATGATCTCATTGATGTGTACACAGGTGTTCTTGCCCCTACATGGTCCAATAGTAGGAGAGGCATGGATTGCATCCATAAAAGATTGGACAAGTTTCTAGTTAAAGCATATCTGCTGGAGTCTTGTAAGCGCTACTGGTCTTGGGTTGGAAAAACCAAGGTGTCTGATCACTGGCCAATATTTCTGCAGTTGGATGAGGGTGATTTCCATTAGAATTATCCTTTTAAATTTGATAGTTCGTGGCTCTTAAATGAAGAGTTTGTGTTTTTTGTAAAGGATGCCTAGATTAATTCGAATATCTATGAGGATGATAACCCTGTGGACCGTTTCTGTCTGAAGTTAAAAGATCTCAGAGGTAAAATATCACATTGGATCCATCAGAGGAAGCAGATGGATAGGCAGACTTTACTTGATGTTGAAACAAAATTGCAAATCCTCTATTCTTTCAACCTAGAGGCTCCTTTAGACAGTATTAAGTTTGAAAATCTGAAACAATTGGAGGCCGAGAAGGAGAAATTTTATTTAAAGGGGGAAATGGAGTGGCGATTGAAAATCTGTGCCCTCTGGGTTCAGTTAGGTGATAAAAACTCTAGATTTTTTCACTCATATGCATATGTCAGGAGAAATAACAATACCATCTGGAAGATGGATGATCAGGATGGTAATGAAGTGTCTAGAAGAAAGAATATTCAGGCTCTGGCTATTAAACATTTTTGCTATATTTATGCCAATGACAAAGGTTGTGACTTACTTTCACAACTTCAAGTGGCTCGACTTTATCCTAGATTTTTTTATGATGAGGAAGCAGCCGATTTGTGTTCAGTAATCAATCTGGAGGTGGTGGAGAGTACTCTCAAGATGTTTGCTAAAGAGAAAAGCCTAGGACCTGATGGTTGGCCTGTGGAGCTTTTCTTGCATTTTTTCGACATTATGGGAGATGATCTTTTGAAAATGGTGGAGTACACTAGAACTCAGGGCTACAATTCTAGTGCACCGAACTCTACATTCCTTACTAGATTATACCAAAGGTTAATGATCCGAAGTCATTTGCTGACTTTAGACCGATTGCATTATGTAATCTTGCTTATAAAGTTGTTTCGAAGATGATTGCCAGCCATCTGAAGCCTGTATTGTCAAGATGTATTTCCCCGGAGCAGTTTGGATTCCTATGGGATCGTCAAATACATGATGCTATTGGAATTACCCAAGAACTTCTCCATACCATCAAGAGTAAGAAAATGAAGGCTATTATTCTTAAAATGGATCTTGAAAAGGCCTATGACAGGGTCAGCTGGTATTTTCTTCGGATTGTCTTGATACAAATTAGGGTTCCTGCTATTGCTATCAGATGGATTATGGCATGTGTAAACTCGATGAACATTGTTGTTCTGGTCAATGGGGCCCCTACTTCATTCTTCAACTGCTCAAGAGGAATACAACAAGGCTATTCATTATCTCCCTTATTGTTTCTCTTAGTTATTGATGGTCTCAGCAGGCTGATTAAGAAAGCTCAGATGGATGGTAAAATAGTGGGTTTGAAAATTTCTAAAGACTTATCCATCACGCATGCTCTATTCGTGGATGATGTATTAGTTGCTGGTTCATACTCATTTGAAGAATGGTAGGTATATCAAGATATTATAAGTCTTTTTTGCAAGGCATCTGGTATGAGGGTTAGCTTGCATAAGTCATGTTTATACGAGAATTTGATTGGGGCTTATATGATTAGAATCATTTAGGCGGTGATGCCCTATAAGTGTTGCAAGATGTCTGAAGGTTTCACTTATTTTGGTTTTTATTTGAAACCAAATGGATACCTCATCAATGACTGGCATTGGTTGATAAAGAGGTTTGAAACTCGTATCTGTCATTGGACATACCGGTTACTTTCTGTGGGAGGTAAGCTCATGCTGCTTAAATCTATCCTCATGGGGACACCTGTCTATTGGTTTTCTCTCATGTCGGTACCTAGTGCTATGCTCATTAGACTAAGAAGAATTATGTTTACTTTTATATGGATCAGGGGGTTGAATAATTCTTATTTTTCTATGGTTAGTTGGGAACGGATTTCTCTACCCTATATTTCTGGAGGATGGGGGGTTAAGGACATGTCAATTTTTAGTGTTGCACTGCAACTTAAAAGTCTGTGGAGGGCGTTGTTTGGCAATTCTCTTTGGTTGGAAGTTATCCACCAGAAATATGTTAAGACAAAGCTTTCTCATTGGCTTAGGATGCCACGAAAGATTCTGAAAAGGGTTTCACCTATTTGGAATGGATTCATGAAAATCTACTGTTGGCTTGTGGCTAAGTTGCGATGGAAAGTTGGGAATGGGCAGGAGGTGGCTGCTGGTGTTGACCCGATTGTTGGGCTAATTGAAGAGTATAGATTGTCTTCTGAGCTTATATTTTTTTTAAGGGACAAAGGAATAGTTACCTTGAACTCTATTGTCAAAAATAGTGTGCAGAACTATTGGATGGATGATGCGGATTTACTGCTTCCTAGGAATCTCAGCAGTGAATGGGAAAGATATGTGAGTTCCTTAAATAGTGCTAGCATTCACATTAGTTCAGAGGATGATCTTTTGGTTTGGGTGGGCAATGAGACCATAGGCAGGGTTTCGGCTGCTTCTGCTTATAGCTATATGATTAAAAGAAAATGCATATTTCCCAATCATTGGTGGTACCGCGTTATTTGCTATTAGCCCATACCACTGAAAATTAAATGTTTTACTTGGTTTGTGCTTTCGGACAAACTTAAAACTTGGGATAATTTGTCATTGTTGGGATGATATGGGCCAAACTAGTGCATTATTTGCAAGAACAATGTGGAATCGGCATCTCACTTGTTCATTGAATGTTGTTTCACTCAAGCTCTTTGGAAGAGGATCTATCAGAATTTTGGTATTTTGGAGATTTGGGGAGGATGCAGTGTTGAAGCAGGATTACATTCATGGATCAAAAAGTGTAAGTCTCACTCTACTCTCCTTGTATTTATTTGCTAGGCTATCTGGTGGGAGAGAAAGAAAGCTTTTTTTGAGAACCATGTTCCAATTGTGGATATTACTTTCAAGTTTGTTCTGGGGAAGTATTTGAAGTATGTGACTACTGAAGTTGAACCTATGCGGCAGAATATTGGACACTTTAGTCTCTCCTTCAATGATCCTGTTCTCATGTTTGATGGGGCAGGTAATTTGGGGAGTTGTGGTGTAGGGGGAGTAATCTTTCTCAACTCTGAACACTTCTTCAATCTTTGTTTCAAATGCGGGGTTGGCACAAACATGAGAGCCGAAATTTTAGCCTTGTGGTGTGTTCTTCGTGTGGCAAACCTTTTTGGACTGGCATAGGTTAACATTTTTGGTGACTCCTGAGTTACCATTAAATGGGCTAGAGGAGAATATGATTTAAATGTATTGAATTTAGCAAGCTGGTGCAACAGGATTCAAGCTGAACTGAAATCCTTTACTAAAAATTCTCTACAGCATATATATCATGAATTTAATTCATAGGCGGATCAGCTATCTAAGCAAGCTTTAAAGGGAGAGGAAGGCCTCTTACTTTGGGATGAGTACTGTGAAGACATGTTGATTTACTCTGGTTCTTTGTTCTTACTTCTTTATGTCTTCTTGTGAATCATTTTTTATGATCGGGTTTATATTTTCTGTTACCAGGATGACTTTGTAAAAATGAACAATGTTGTTCATATTTTTAAGGAGGCTGCATTTTGTATGCTTATTATGTACTATTTGATTCAGCTTATGAATAACAATAGTATGCTTTTTTTCGCAGAAAAAAAAGAAGTTATTTAACTACAAAAATATGTATGCCAAGACATGTAGTGCTTTTAGCCATAGTTAAACACGGCATTTATATATAGCTAGAATTTTAGTATAGCCATAGTTAGTCACTACAAGAAAAATGGCATTTTAGCCTCACATTAGCACCACTATTTGTAAAAAATTTGGGAAATCCTCAAGTTTCAAATAGTGGTGGAAAAGTGGTGATAATGTGGGGATACGCAAGTGGTGCTAAGATTTATGATGCAAAAGTGGTATTTGTGAAAAAGTTGTTTTGGTGTTAAATGAATATGTGGCATTCCATGGTGTATGGTGCAAACCACCAAAACCTATCTTAGGTGGACTGAAGTTTTGTGGTGCAAAACACCAAAACCAATCCAACATGGATTGAGACTTTTTAGTGCAATACACCAAAATTATTATTATTATTATTATTTAATATACACAAATGTGTATATGGTGCAAACCACCATAAAATAACAAGTGGTGCAAAGCACCATAAAATAATAAATGGTGCAAAAAAATATAAATCGCATATTATATATATTTATATATAATATTCATCCTACCTTATGAAAAGCACTTTCGTATTGGATAATAATTCTATGTGAATTTATGGTGCAAAAGTGGTGTTTGTAAAAAAGTTGTTTTTGGTGTTAAATGAATATGTGGCAGTCCATGGTGTATGGTGCAAACCACCAAAACCAATCTTAGATGGATTGAAGTTTTGTGGTGCAAAACACCAAAACCAAGACTTTTTGGTGCAAAACACTAAAATTATTATTATTATTATTATTATTCTTCAATATACACAAACTTGTATATGGTTGAAAGCACCATAAAATAACAAGTGGTGCAAAGTACCATAAAATAATAAATGGTGCAAAAAAAATATAAATCACATGTTATATATATTTATATATAATATTCATCATACCTTATGAAAAGCACTTTCGTATTGGATAATAATTCTCAGAATTATGTGAATTTATGGTGCAAAAGTGGTGTTTGCAAAAAAATTGTTTTTGGTGTTAAATGAATATATGGCATTCCATGGTGTATGGTGCAAACCACCAAAACCAATCTTTGTAACAATGTGTAAATATTTACACAAGCGATATAGTAAATATTTTTTTTTTCACTATCTTTGGCGTAGAGCTAATATCGACATGCCCAAAACAAAATTATTTCAGTGAACAAGACAAAAATTGTGTGGCTGCAATTATGAGAATGTGTCTTGACGGCCTTGGCGTACATGGAATTACTTGGGTTGAAACATTATGAAAAGAGAAAACCTTTTGACATATGATATCAATATCCCCGAAATGAAATACTTGTGAACGAGACTCAAACTATGAGTAGCTTCAATTATTTCTCATGTCATCAGTGTAAATGATCTCATTCAGTATTTCATTAAACCATTCCTCAGAATTGAAGGGTGCGAGAGAGTTTACGAAAAAGATGTGATTGCGAATTATGGCTATTAATATGATGGATACAAACTTGAATATCAAACAGGACTTAATGTGGTGCAATTACTTCTATCTACAGAATCCTTTCAACATAAGTATCTACCACCTCACCGAATGAACATATTTTGATCTAACTTAGCCGACCTCGAGCCCTACTATTGCTGTGTATATCACCGCGAGATAGGAGGAGCTTCCTGTACACAATACATAATTTGTTGCCATTTCAATTATTGAAGAATCGAATCGCTGGAAAATCAAATCCAGAAATTACTGCAAGTTTGCCTTTCTGTTGTTCCAGGCTGTCTCTGCTTACGGAGAATCAAATCACTGGTATCAAATATCAAATCACTGGAGAATCAAATCGTTGGAGAATGTTTATAGTTGCCTTATGTGATCGTTAACATCGAAGAAGGAAATCGTTGGAGGAGTTGTTCAGAAAAATCGTTGGAGGAGGAGTTTTTTGGACTCTTCGCTGATGTTTGTGGAGGTTGTTGTCTGCTAAGACTATTTGATTGCTGCAATGATTGCTCAAGAGTTTATTAAAGCATGAAGGCCGGAGGATTTGGTCATGTTCCATCGCAAGAAGGAGGTGTTGCCGGGAAAAGATAGATCACATCTGAGAGTTGCCTAGTTGAAGTGGAGATCCACGAAATCAGAGCCCGGAAAGTTTTTTGTGAACTTGCACTACTACAAAGGAAGGGGAGACAAACCTGCTGCTATGATGTTGTGTGTGAAGAATAGCACTAAAAAAGAATGTTATTTGTGGAAGCCACCGTAGATGGTTTGCCTTACTTATATATATGTGTGTGTGTGTGTGTTAGTTTGTGAAGGTCACTTGTATGACTATCTTCTGGATATGTTCAGTATTTAGAGTACTCTCCTAGATCCTTTTGGATTCAGCGAGCTATGTGTGTAGCAAATGGAAATATCTCCATAGATCAATTCAGTTACTTGATTACTTCTTTTCCAAACTCGATGAGCTATGTACTTTGGCATAGTTAAGTATTCAATATTGTTAGTCACTGCAATTATTTTATTGATGGTCAGAAGCGATTGCAGTTCAAATGAGTCAGATAGGAAGCTCGAAGATGAAGTGAAGAAAGAGCGCAAACTGTGAGACTTCAAAGTGGGTGTAAATGCTGATGAAGACCAGTCAGACAAGATTCAATATTGTACTCTCTGTTTTGTAATGTAAGCATTAAAGGGGAGTGTTAGAGATACTGCTTCCATTAAATGCATGTGGATTGGTTTGAGATTTTGTAGAAGATTGTTGAGATATTCTCTCAACCTACATCTCCATATTTGGAATTAGTTGGATCTCACTCCAACTATATATATGTGATGTATGTGTGTATGATTAAGTAATACAAAATATTATTGTGTGAAATTTGTGCACTATCACTGCTCTCCAAATTTATGTCTTTAACTGTGTTGAACTTACCTTAATTCATTATTAAGTGGTAGAAGAACAAATTTTATCCAACATTGTCTCCCTTAATTATTTGTGCAAAAATTCAAAAAAACAAGTATTGTTGCATTCTACAACATACACACTCCTAAATCATCTCTATGAAATTCAAACAATTCCTTATATAAGGGTTTTGTAAAAATATTTTCCCATTGATATTTAGATCTCCAAAACTCAACAACAATTTCATTACTCTTTACAAGCTCTATAATAAAATGATATCTTGTATCAATATGCTTACTCTTCTTATGAAAAACATGATTCTTCGACCCTGAATCCTTGTGGGTGTGTATCCTCTATGACATCGAAGGCTCAGGGGTGGCTATGCGACATATTGCATAATCCTATGGTTGGGTGGTGAAACTAACGATTGCTTCGCCTTTTGGTTAAACGAGCCTTTACTTGTGGATGTCAACCAAAGACCTAGTTAGCACTTGGACAAGCTGGATTGGATTGAAGACGACAACCTCTCATTCAGCAGCGGATTCGACCTACGGTAACAGGTTCTGTGTTTTGTGTTTACTTGTTAGTTCAAACCTCGAATTTATTTAATTTTACTATGGATTATGTATTGTAAATGGTTTATATTATGTTCTTAAGCCTTTGAAAATAGTTTTAAGTAGGACCCTAGAAATGGGGTTGCTACATATCGCTTGTAGATTTATTATCACAGTAGATTTGAGTTGGTCCTTCATGTTCATGTAAGAACTCAATTAATATCCTCCTCATCCAAACTGTCTGACGCACTGCACCTGTGGCTACTACATACTCTGCCTCTGCAAATGACAATGTCACAATCAGATGCTTCTTATATACCCAATCCATTGCTCCATATCCAAAATTAAACACATAACCAGCTGTACTTTTATTGCCATCATTTCTTCTTGCAAAATCATTGTCTAAATAACCAATCAATTTAAGATATGAACCTCATGTATACAGAACTCCAAACTCTATTATTCTAGCAACATATCTCAATATTATTTTACCATCCAATCAGTGAGTACTCTTTAGAGACTCCATAAATCTAGAAATTAGACTCACAACATACATTATATTAGGCCTCATTGTTGTCAAATACATGATACTTCCAACCAGTCTCTTATACAAAGTAGGATCAACACTTCAAGTTAAGGGGTTGTGCTAGCTAGTTATAATAATATATATATTATAATTAGGGCTATTAGCATCTTACAATTAGAAAATCCTCCAATTCAATCTTATTTTACTATGAATCAGAATGCTATAATAATTGTTTTTTATATGAATTTTAAATCACTGAAATCAAGAGTGGAGATATAGGGAAATGGCGAATATTATTCAACCTGCTACAGGCCATTTAATATGGTGGAAATAGGCTTGTTGGCATTGGATCTCAAGCTGCTTGAGATCTAACAACTAACAAGCCTCCTACAATTAATATTAATCTTAATTAAAATGATATAATTAATCTTTCGTAAATAAATTTATGCATAGAAGTAGACTATGTAAATTAGAATTTGAAAATGTATGGAGCTTATTAGTTTAAATGAAATACACAAATAATTAATAGCTTAACCCTCGAAGCAATTACTAATGTGACCATTACTGTTATCAAATGGAGTAGTCTATTTATTCTACATTTTGCACTTTACGGTGAAGTATTTAAATTGCCTTTTTGAATTCATAAATAGATGCAACACCCTCCAATACACTCATGCTACAAAAATTATGCAATTTTCATAGTTAATATGTGATTCGAAGATTTTTAAAGATTTCCAATTGAACTCCAAACAAAATAATATAGAAAATATGCTCTGGAAAAATTTAAGACTTAGAATATTTAGACTGCACATTATCAAATTTCCCGAAAAATTTCTACATTAACTTCAATTTAAAAAGCCAGGTATAGTCACTGCAACATCTAACCAGCCACCAACCATTGTAGTGGACATCCATTCCTCCACTGTGACCGCAATCTATTTCAAAAGCCCCAAACCATGCCACCATTTCTCCCATGCTATTCCTCCTGCTACCACTTTCACTTCGTCGTTTCTCTTCATAATTGCTTGCAGATTCAACAATCTGCTACATAGGAGTCGATGATTTCAGTGTTAGATTGTAAACAACTTAATGCTGTGAGGTTTATGGTAACTAAAGTGGGACACATGCAAAAAAGGACCGCGGACAACCTATTTTGTGTATTTATTGAGGTATGCATACAAGCTACTGGACTTAGGTGCCATATTCATAAAGGGTAAGATATCATAATTACACCCATAGAGAATAGAGGTTAGGGTAGTAGTGTCTATGCTTTTCTTAAATTGTGAGAAGATCAAAAAATGTACTGTCCATGTTTACAGGATTCAAATGAAGTTATGATAATCTATAGTTGTTTGTGTTATTTTTTCAATATCCATTGTTTCAATTATTCTTTTATTAATGTTATTTTTCCATTAATTCCACAATTCTAGAACCTTCGCCAAAATCTCTAAAACTTTCAAACGATAGTTGCATAATTGATTTTGAAAAAACCATAAACGATTCAACAATTCCATAGCCTGGAGTCTGAACAATGAATTTCTAATGATACTTGCATAATTGATTTTGAAAAAACCATAAACGATTCAACAATTCCATAGCTTGGAGTCTGAACAATGAAAATTTGCCAAAATCTCTAGAACTTTCAAATGATACCTGCGTAATTGTTTTTTTTTTTGTAAACCTACAGTATTTTCCTTTGGCCTATTGAAGCCAAATTCATACAAAATCGTGAAATAACATTTTCCTAGCAGCTTCACTACAAGAAAAAGGGTATTTTAGCCTCACATTAGCACCACTATTTGTAAATGATTTGTGAAATCCTCAATTTTCAAATAGTGGTGCAAAAGTGGTGATAATGTGAGGATACACAAGTGGTGCTAAGATTTATGGTGCAAAAGTGGTGTTTGTAACAAAGTTGATTTTCGTTTTAAATGAATATGTGGCATTCCATGGTTTATGGTGCAAAGCACCAAAACCAATCTTAGGTGGATTAAATATTTTGCAGTGCAAAACACCAAAATCATTATTATTATTATACACAAACTTGTATATGGTGCTAAACACCATAAAATAACAAGTGGTGTGAAGCACCATAAAGTAATAAATGGTGAAAAAAAATATAAATCTCACACACACACACACACACACACACATATATATATATATATATATATATTAACAAGGTTAAAAGATGTGTATTAAAACATTTTCTCATAGTTTATTTGGTTTTAATATATCATTAAAAAAACCAATAATTCGATACATTAAATAGACATAATAAAAACCATAATGGTGCAACTTAGTATCAAGCAAAAATCAATATTAAATATTAATCAATAGTTCTCTATTCAAAAAACAAAAGAAATAATATTATTGAGTTAAAAAAATTAATATTCATTTTGAGACTGTTACAAGTTATACTGATATAGCTCTCCAAATAGGTATCTACTATCAATAGTTTCGCTTGCTGATGCCCCTGCAGAAATACTCATGTATGCACAAGTATCTACTTGTTGACCACCTCATGTCAAAGGGGCATGCTGGGATGGTTTTTGCAATGAAGAATGTTGTGATACTCCACTAGATCTAATTAATGCATTGTCAGCACTATGCAGCTTCCCCCTAACAATATAAATTGAAAATGTGTTCAAATATGTATTAGTTGCAATAAATAAATTTGTTCCCAAAATATTACCAATTCAAGGATACTTAAACGAGCACAAACACAATCACCCCTGTTCCTCTATGCTTATTGATGTCCATATGCCTTTTGACCCACCGATTATTTTGTTGAATATGTTGAAGAATATCCCCATCTAGAACTAATTAATGCATTTGCAGCATTATACAGCTGTAGCCTAACAATATAAATTGAAAATGCGTTCAAACATTTATTAGTTGCAATATATAAATGTCTTTCCAAAATATTACCAATTCAAGGATGCTTAAACAATCACAAACAAAATCGGACATGTGCCTCTATGCTTATTGATGTCCATATGCCTTTTGTTCTACCGATTATTTTGTTAAATATGTTGAAGAATATCCCCATGATATTTTGGTGATTGCAAATTATCACAGATGGTTTTCTCTAAATAAGAGGGTGCTAACTTAAGATCTAATGCATAAAAAGTACATTATATGTTTAAATTTATATGTCCCAATTTATATGTTTTGTATAGGAACATGAAGAAAATATTACACATATGTCAATATATTGTCAGGATTCTCTCTCCAACTTGGAAATATGTCAACATGTCACATAATCCTAGGGATGGTTGCTCTAGGAATTGCATTGAAACATATTCACTACTCTGGTTTAAAATACCTTAAATAAAATATGGTCCTACAAATCCTAGTTCTATGAGGCATATGGCATACTAGAAATGTTCTCTCATTGAATAAGAAATGCATGCTCACTTCTAAGTCTAAGCTTAGAATTTTACCATCTTTTTATCACTACGAATAAAGGACTTCCCATTAGATTGCTAGGCACATGGATAATCTACAAATTAGTAAGACCTACCAAAATGGTACATGCCTAGTAGTTGAAGACAACATTTTAAAATTAAATAAAATTTAAGGATACTACGATTTGCATTACAATCGTTAAGAAAACTTTAATAATTATACTTCTACGTGACCATGTTGGAAGTAAAATTTAAGGATACCCAGAGATTTCACCATATCTCCCATTCTCAGAACAGTGTCCGCAGGATCGCTCTGGGTTCGAAATCTTCAATGTCATCTGCGACAGAAGTAATAGTGGCCTCCAATCGCAGCCGACGGTCCTGTTCATTGTGCAGTTGCATATATATGCGCGAGCTAGACTCCTCGAGCTGCCTATTTGCGGCTTGCAGCTCAGCTTGGGACTTCATCGAATCAATGGTCCTTTCATGCATTTCGTCTACAACCTGCAGGTGCAAAAAGTGCAAGCCAGGTAACAGAATCTTGGCCAGGTCGATTTCTACCCGCTTGACACCCTTTGTATCCAAAATCACTTATTTTGACATTGGTAGCATTATGCTCATTGGATCTAGATGAACGAGCCGAGTCTTTGTTGGCAGCGTCATGGCTAGCTATGGTGATGTCTGCGCGAGGTTTCTCCCGACCTCCCTTTCGATTCTATGTTGTGCGGCAAAGGTAGCCTTTTCTGGACATTGTCCATCTTCTACATGAGCCCTTGCAGTGTGAGCCAATTATTTTGTAGGTCATCCTATATGGCCTTGTCCTTTTTCTCTTTATCTATCATCAACTCTTCCATTTGTTCTGTGACTTTTTCGGCAATCATGTCGAAATCTTCCTCATTAAGCACTGTTTCTGACTAACTCTTGGTTGCTTTCATCTTCTTCCACGCCTTTGGCTTTGGTGGGCTTTCAGGTTCTTTCCTTTTTCCTTTTTCCTCAATGATTGGGCATGGCCGCGGGATTGGTTCATCTTCTTCTAAATTGGTTGGAACATCCATGACCTCGACATGGAACTCTGCTGGATAGTCCCTCATGAGGATGTCGATGTCTTCCTCGTACATATGGTAATTACCAGCATACCATTCCATCTTCTTCATGTTTGCTTTGGGTGAAATAAAAATACAACGCATGTCCACATGAAAATCGATAATGCAAATGTATTTTGACGTTACCTGCTTTGTAATGCGCGATGTACGGGTGATCGCCTTTCGTAGCTGGGTGTAATACTGGTAGAAGACTTCAGTCGTAGCGTGTTGTCACTTCACGTTCAAATTTTCCCAAAGTTTGGCATATCAAACTCCTCTGGGATCATTGGTGTCTGTAATTACATCGACATGGTCCTTCGGCTCCTTCCATCCGACAAAGGCGATTAGGATAATCAACCACGTGAAGTGGAATTGACCTCCATTCTCCTGGGTTTCATTGAGTTCATCCAGGAACTCATTGAGAAGGTATTGATACCAATTGAACTCGGTTCCTTCAGCCACTGCGACACCGAGTAGTACTACGCCCGCATGCACCTCCGAAGGCCTGGCTGTTCTTAGGATTTTTTCGGCCAGCAACTGTGTAACAAACTTTGTCACTCTATCTTCGATTTCTTCTATCAGAAAACCTCTTTTTCCTTTCACCAATGCATGGCTTTTCTTCATCTTCACGACAACTTCTTTTTCCTTAGTCTTCCCTTGGAAGAACTGCTTGAGGTCCTTGTCGTGCTTGCTTAGTCCTGTGATAAGGTGGATTAAGTCGATGGTCAAATCAACATTTCTGTCTAGCCACAGGTATCCCTGATGGATTCACGCCATCAAAATGCAAACCACCACATTGACTTCTACTGAACGATCAAAATGGGGTAATCTCAGCAGGTTCAGTAATCTTGATTGGACTACTGGTGTCAACTAGCTTTTGGTGACCAAGTTAAGTATGGATTTAGCATCTTTCTTCCATCACATGTACTGGTCAGGCTGGAAGTGTGGGAACTTGGGATCATGGGGTTCTTCCTTTTGCACTCCCAGGAGGTCATAGTCTTCCCACTTACACTCTGGGATCTTTCCTAGCAAGTTCTGGGCAACGTCTACATGCTTAGAGATTGGCGACAAGGGGATTTCATAGCAGGCATTCTTGACCAGTTTATAGATTGGGGAATCTAGCGCCCGTGGTGATATGTACTATGGTGTAAGCTTTAAAGGTATCTCCTTCTGAAATACTGGTTATCATGGCACCTCTGAAATTGGCCTAGGGTTCTCTGTTCGTGGCCTGACTGTATCTTTCCCCCTATCCTGCATTTCTGGGTTGTGTCTATGTGACCTTCGAGATCCCTTACCTGGTTCCAATGTAACCTTCTTGGTAGGGGTTTTCATTAACCCTTCAATCCCTCCATGTTGAAAGACTCTGACTGCTTCTTGGATTGTAAGCTCTTCTTCTTTGTATGACCACTCGAACATTCAGTGGCGAGAGTAGGCAAATGTTTTAGATATGTTACTGACGATTGCTAACACAGGAGTGAGCACATGAAAATTCTAAATGTTTGGCAATGCCCGCGAGTCCTTATGCAACATTACTTATAGGCACAGATGAGTCCTCCCATGCCTTCCAACGGCTAGATGAACATTAAATGTGGTTTCCGTTGGCCAAATTTAGCAGATCCTTCAGTCCCTTTCTTCATCAACATGTTCAGAACGGCTAGCTTTGCATTAAATGCTGAAGCTGTTGTTGAAAACGGTCATATAACGACTATTTTTCTCACAGCCAGTGTAACGGCTATTTTTGTGAGAGTTGCGCCGAGCTGCGCGGCATACCATCTTTGATCCTGCGCAGTTACTTCACAGTGTCGATGTTTCATCTGCACAACTCCCCTTTTTCTTTTCTTTCTTCTTCTTTTTTTTTTTTTTTGTGCAGCTTCAGCAATGCTGCGCGGGACATACATTGTCCTACTTATCGTACATGTACAGACTCCTTTTCATTTCCAGTGTCCAATTTCAACTATACTTGACACTTAGAAATTTCTCCCTCTATTTATCGTTCAGGATTTTGCGAAGCAAGATTATCGTGGTACAGCTTTAGTCTACTCCCATTTATTAAACTTGGTAAAGTCTTGCCAGCTAAGGTGGCTAACTGGACTGCACCAGTGTTAGTAACATGTATCATAGTATATGGACCATGCCAATGCATCTTAAATTGACTAGGAAACTTCATGAATTTGCTATCATACAAGAGGACTAGGTCACCTACCTGAAAGGACTTGTTCTTTATATGGCGATCATGCCATGCTTTCTCGTGGTCTTTTTGCACTTGTTGGTGAAAGCCTGCGATGAAGCGATCTTCCTCCAATCCAACCAAGTGTAGCAATCTTTCTTCTAGCGCTGCGCGATCTACCATCCCTGTAAATGCAACGATTCTCAAGCTGGGGACAATATACTCCATTGGCATTATAGCCTCCTGTCCATAAGCCAACCGAAAAGGTGTGTGTCCTATCAATTTCTTGCGAGTGGTCCTGTATGCCCATAACACAGATGAGATGCGCAGATCCCAGTGATCTCTATTCACATTGCAGATCTTAGTGAGCGCATTCTCGAGTATTTTATTGAAAGCCTCAACAGTGCCATTCGCCTGTGGATGATATGGGGTACTCTGCTGATGATGGATGTAGAATTCTTCTGTGAGAGCTTCGATAGTTCTGTTCAAAAAGTGAGTTCCTTGATCACTCATCAAAATATTCGGGCATCCAAATCGTGAAAGTATATCTTCAAAAATGAACTACGCAGCAGTACCGGCACTGCAGTCCTTTACTGGTTTTTCTTCCGCCCATCTGGTGAGGTAATCAATAAGAGTAATGATGTACCTCGCACCAAGTATTTTCCTTTGTGGGTTTATGGGACCCACGAAATCAATGGCCCAATTTTCAAATGCCTGTAAGGTAAACTGTGGATTCAACGGCATTTCATCTCTGCACGAAGGTTTTCCTGTCCTCTGACAGACATTGCAGTTTCGGCAGTATTCGTTGGAGTCTTTATGGATCGTAGGCCACCATAGCCCTGGGCGTAGTATCTTCTACGTGGTAACCCTTCCTGTATAGTGGCCTCTTGCGATCCCTGAATGCGCATCTGCTAAGATGAATGGTTTCTCATGGTTTAGTACACATCTACGCAGGACTTCATCTAGTCTAAGTTTGTATAGATGACCTATAATAATAATGAAGTCTACGGCGTGCACTACCAGTTGCTTCTTCTACTGGATGGAAAAGTCCTGTGGTGCTAATCCTGTTGTTAAGAAATCAATAATATCATGATAATAATCATCAGCAACTTGTATAGCAAATAATTGCGCATCAGGCAGACTGTCTTCAATGTTTGTCGGCTCTTCTCTTGACTCAATCCTAGAGAGGTGATCAGGTCCCAAGTTCATCCTGCCTGGCTTAACAACAATCTCAAAATCATATTCCTGGAATAGCAACAACCATCTGCATATGCGCCCCCCTAAAACTGGCTTATTGACCAAGTATTTCAAAGCAGAATGGTCAGCAAACATGAGGAAGTGCACACCAAGCAAGTAGTGTCCGAATTTTTGCAGTGCATATACCATCACAAGACCTTCCCTCTCAGTAGTAATGTAATTTTTTTTCGCTGTTGAGAGCTTCCTGTTTGAAAATGCGATGGGATGGTCAATACCTCTTCTCCTGGATGAGCTAATACGACTCCCAGGGCAATGCATGATGCATAAACATGTACATGGAATGGTTTCACCCAGTCTGGGAAGACTAGGATCGGTGCAGTAACCATCTTCTCCTTTACTATATCAAAACCCTACTTGCACTCTGTGTTCCAAATGAACGCTGCGTCTTTCTTTAGCAACTTCTCCATTGCTATGGTTATCTGTGCGTAACCCTTTATGAATTTCCTAAAATATACGATATGGCCTAACGTAGAGCGCAAGATCTTGACTGAATTTGGTGTTGGTAAATTTACAATAATTGCAATCTTCGCAGGATCCACCATCAATCCTTGCTTACAGACAATGTGACCAAGTAGAATCCCGTAAGGAACATAGAAAATACACTTCTTCAGATTTAAGGAGATTTGATGCTATTTACACTTCTCAAGCATCATTCTGAGATTCGCGCAGTGGCTCCTCAGTAGTCCAAGCACAGTCCAATCGTCAAAATAGGCTTCTAGAAACTTGTGCAGAAAATATTTATAGGCTGCGACGACAACTGTAGAAAAGATGGCAGGTGCTTTCTTAAGACGAAAAGGCATTACTGTGTACTGGAACGACCCCCATTCTATAGCAAAAGTCGTCTTATGCCTGTATGTGGGATCAATCCTGATCTGATGATACCTGGAGAAACCATCAGTAAAAGAGTAGGCCTCATTCCCTCCAACATTATCAAGTACTTCGTCCGTGAAAGGAGTAGGGAATGGGTCATGTATAGAAGCATCATTCAGTTTTCTTAGATCCAAACAAATCTTGATCTCACCTTTCGTTTTCTTGTCTTGAACGACCATGGGGCTAATCCACTTGGATTCTTCAATAGGTTCAATGATTCCTACTTCGAGCATCTTATCTAGCTCTGTGCAGACTCTTTCTTTGTACCGTGGGTTTAGTCTGTATGGCCTCTGCTTCACAGGCTTGGCGCTTGGCTTCAAAGGTATTCTCATGACCCCTAGGTCTCCCATAATGCCTTTCATTTCTATGAATTTCATTGGGGACAGCTCCTGATACTCATGTAAGAAGTCTGCGATCTCTGCAACAGTCTGATAATCCCAATAGTCTCCAATTAATGTGAACTTTGGATTTTTGCTTGTGCCAATGTTCACCTTCTATGTCTTTACTGGTCCACTCATGTATGAGATTTCCAACGGAGGTCTCTCTACGTTGCGCGCACCCTCTAATTTTGGTATGTTTATGTTGCACAGATCATCCTCATCGTCTTCCTATCTATCATCGGGTACTTCAGCTAGGTTATAACACTCGATGGGATGTTTTTCGTGTTCCTTCCCTTCTAATTGTAGGTTCGCAGGAATCCCATATGCTCCGAAGAATTCTTGCCATGTTATATTTTCGTGAGGATAGTCTTCCCTGAATATGCATTCCTTAATTATCTTCAACACGTCATGGATTAGTGGGTTGTCGTCGTCAAAGCTGAAGTCCTTCTGGAAGTTCACACTCAGCATATCCCAATCAGGGTTTCCCTGCACAACTCTAGGTCTAGGTATCATTTCTTTGGAATGTCATCGTCCAGTGTATGTACAAATCGATGCACCCATTCTGTTTGTGGCCTTTCCACCCATGGTTATGAATGGACTTCAATATGCTAGATAGGATCTGTCTGTTCGTTAAACTTTTCAAAATGTAAAGTAACCCTATCAACAAACCGAATCTGCATCTTAATCCTGCATTGATCCCAGGTAGTCAATGTCTGCTTGTGTGTAGCCCACCATCTGGATGGTGTGTCGTGTAGTGCCATGTCCAATGTTGGTAATATATGCTCATTTGCAATAGCTGTAGTATATTCTTGGATGAAAGTGTAAACGTTAGCAAAACCATCATACACGGGAATAGGACTTACCTCATTTCTGATCTAGCATAGTGATTTCATAACCTGTGCACACACCTTCTCGCTGATACTTCATGCATGCATCTTTGCCAATTTACTAGTCCTGTCTCTGAGTCAGAGACACAAGAGCTGTCACATCTCCAGCTGAGTTACCATCCGTAGTTGTATTAATGTAATCCTCCTGGTTCGCAGTGATCTGGTATAGTCTGTCTAAGTCTTGAGCCTTGGATTCCTCCTGAATCGTCTCACTGTATCTATACCCATCTTTAGGATCCAATGGCGCAATGACCCTTAGATGCTTTCCTTCAAATATCATCTTCTTTTTCTTTAGGTTTATGATAGCCAGGTTATCCACGGCCCAGTCAATTCCTAACAATGCAGGAAAAGGCTAACTATCATCCACAATATCGATAACTTCAAAGTCTGCATGACTCTGGACTCCATCGATGTCAACCACCACATCAGCTAACCAGCCAAAACATATGAATTTCTCTTGGTTAGCCATTCTCAATTGGATAGGTGACCATAACAACTTTGCTCGACCCATCTGCTGCCATGTCTGCTTAGTCAAGACATTCACTTCAGATCCCAGATCAAGGATGACTTCATCCATTTCAAAATCTCCTATCTGTGTGGTAAGCCTCATTTCTCAGCCTGTTCTTTTATGCTTCCTTATGTGATGTATGGTGCTATCAGAAGTTTTTGTTCCCTCCTGTGGTTCATATTGGTTTATGAGCTTCTGTATCTCTGCTATGGCATTTTCACTTTTTAGTAGCTTCATGCAGCTTTGCAAGAAATGCACAATGGAAGGCCAACATTCGTTGCGGTACTTGTTTTGTCATAAGCAGCTGGCATGTCTTCAACATATGGTTTTTCACTATGCAACAGGATCCTTGCTGACTTAGTTGCCATTTCTGTCAAGGTATCCCGTGCATCGATAAAGACCTCCTTGTTCTTTCGTAGGTCGAGAGCAGGTATTTTTCCTGGAGCTTTTCTTATCCATACTATCTCAAGAGGGGTTTGCTTTGTGTGAGCCTCCCCTGACATTGAAGCTTCTGCTCCCCTATCACGGCCTGTCTCAACTCCACTGTGTGTGACCACGTTGATGCTCAGGTCCACTAGTTAGTTCTCTGCTGTGATCCATTGGATGTTTGGAGTTGGTGCCTCCGTCCGTCTTCTTTTCTGCATTTCCACCTCTAGCATTGGGCAATCTTCAAGAACATGCTCAAATGATTTACAGTAGTTGCATGTAGTGCATGGGTTAACACAATCTCTAGACACGCGACCTGGCTGCCCACAATTATAACAAATTACCAGGCCACGACCTCTTCCCTGTGCTGGGCCAACATTTCTTCCTCTACCACGGTATCCACCACCATGGCCTTTGTATCCTCCTTGATCATATTGCGCGTTTTCTTGTTTGGGCTGGTTTTCTTCTTGTACGCAATACAAGCCAGTGCCTCTCATTGCATCCATATCTAATTTTGTTTTGTTCATTAGTTCATATGCGCGACAATTGGATTCATCATGTCCAACTAATTTATAGAAAGTGCAGTATAAATTTTTTGGGTGTTTTCACATATTTCTATATTAGATAGTAGTCTTAAGGTCCGTGTCTTGTAGTTCTACAAATTTCACACCATGGGGCCTGATTCTGATTTATCGGGTTGGGCGCACCACTGTTAAGATAGTCACGAAATAAAGGGCAATGCTCGTAATCATGTCCTTCTCCTTTACAACTTGTACACCAGACCTCATGCCTAGGTTCATACCTTTGTTCTTTTCCATTCTTCATGCTTTGCAGTTCTAGTGTCAGGGTGGTCAGCTTGTTCTGGATTTGAGACATCCCAGAACTAGTCTCACCAATCGGCGAAGCCTCTAGCTTGATTGTGATCTCCAAGGCCTCTGTCTGTGATGCAACCTTCTGTTGCATCAATGGTAATCTAATGTGGGGAAACAACACAACAATAAACCATTCCTTGTGCTGTTCTGGAGCTATAACAAAGCTCACTTGGTCCAATAAGGTCTTGAACTTCTGATCAAACTCCAAAACTGTTTCAGTCGGTCTCTGCTTTATTTCTTTTAACTTGGTTATACACTGAGATTTAGATTTGGGTTTCTTAAACTCTGCCACAAGCACAACTTTAATTTCTGCGAGGGTTCTCGGCTGTGTCTGAGAGTACTTCATAAACCAATGTAAAGCTCTATCTCTGAGGGTGGTAATGAGCTATTCTCTCTTCACAGCATCATCCTGGATTTGTCTTACGCTCCATATGGCTTTGCAAAGAAACCAATGCTGGTCAGGGTCTTCTAGACCAGTTCCTTTAAATATCGGTAGCTTCATATCAGTGTTTGCCATTGTCATATTAGTAGGAGCACCCAGATTTGTGTGCGGCTATTGTGATGGGCTCTGCGCAGTGAAAGTAAATGCGAGTATCGGAGTAGACATACTCGGTTGAGTATCCTGAGGGGTGGGTTGTGTAATGTGTGGGATCTGAGATAATGGAGGCACAGTCTCTGCAACTGGTGGATTTTGAGGGGTGAGTGGTGGCACGACGTTGTTGTTAAGGTCACAAGGAATCTTAGTATCTATGTGGAGTCCAGTGCCTCCAAGAGTCTTATTAGATTTATATCTCTTCCTACTTCTAAGATTATGGGTGTCTTCGTTAGAATCACTATATATACTATTTACCATGACAAACTTGAAAATATTACTGCATTCTTAAAACACCTTTCTCAGCTAACAACATCTTAATGTATAGATTGAGATTGTTCAGGTACTTACCTTGGAATCCATCGAAAAAGTATGCTTCTGCTTGGATGTAGGATTTGAGTGTGTCTACAACAAATTCTATTACGAATCCTTCTAGCATGTGATCGACCCAGAAGTCAACTGCATGAATCAATGGGCTGTCTATTGCTTTGAGCTACGTTATGAGATATGGAGTCCACTCTATAGGAACTCCTCCTTGAAAACAAGTTTTCTTCTCTGTGAGCCGCGAGATCCACTCGTGTAGCTCGTCTGGAAATGATGCCCATAAAATCTCATGAATATCTTTCCATAGATATCTATTCAACCACTATTCGTCAGATAGATGCGGGTGTCTATTCTCTTGCCTTGCAAATTCTATTACGGTCTTGTCACACCAAGCTTGGATCTGTGTCTTTTCTGGATGCCAATTGTCGGAGCCTTCCGGGGACTGATGTTCTTCGTCACACATTACGACTACAACTCATCACAGATTCTAGTGCGGAAATGGAACCATTTGTTGGCTTATCATATGTTGACCTAGGGGGTTTTCAGTAAAGACCCAGGTTCTTCTTGGTTTCCCTTTGACCAACAAAACCCCTTCACACCGGCCCTTTCGGAAATAACCTCTGAATAGTTTGAGGTCTCACCCGAGGTGTATCTATGGGGTACTATGGAATTAGGTTTCCACAGTAGGTGATGAATTGTTTAGTCTGACGTACTGCACAATGTGACATAGGACGTGTGCTACGGGGCAATACTGCGTGGTGATAGATGACACCGCGATCCGCACCTCTAAATTCTACTTCCATGGAATTTCGTTGTGACTGCGGCTGATGCAGTTCACACTATGACTTGAAATACTTGCAGTTAACTAGAGTACTGGAGTTATTAACACTCAATCATTCATCCATTCACTTAGGGTGTTCACTCCTCAAGCATGTGCCGCGGAGACAGTCCAACTACCATGCATTCTCCCTACTACATAATGTGAAAGTGCTTAAACAATATCTAACACTTAGCTGAATAACTGATTCATTACTGCTTCATAAGTAGAGGCCAAACATTCACCATTCATCTATTCATGCAGAACTTAACATATTATTTCCATATTCTCCTGATGGAAAATACATATAAAAGTCCTATCATAACGGTATGCAAGGGAAAATTCAGATATTCATTCACATGAAGCATATAAATGCACAATACACAACACAATCACACTGCACAGTATTTAACGTGGTTCACTCCCCTGGGTGGGAAGCTACATCCACAAGAACTGTTGTTATATATATCTTTTGGGAGGGACACAACAATTCTTAGTCTGCACGCTTAGTTGCAGACTCTCTTCTCTCTCAGATAGGTCTTTGTGCACTCAGCTACAGATCCTTTACAATATATTTTCTCATAAAAGGTTTTACAATGCTCAGTACTAAACCTCTAACCCTTTCCCATACAAAAATGCCTCCTTTTATAGATCATGCCCGTAGGTCATGTTTTTACAATGCTAAATGCCGAAACCCTTAGGGTTTCCAAAACTGCTACGGTTTCTCTAAATCGAACTGTTAGCCTCTGGTAGCGAGTGCTCCATCGTGGCGGTCCTCCATGCCTTCATCCTGTCGCTATTGGCCTTTCTATTGCGCGCAGGCCAACAAGTCACTTTCCTCGAGCCACTCTTCCTCTAACGGCCTCGTACAGTTAGCTCATCTCCTAGTCTCTTTCATCAAACCATTCTTCCTCTAACGGTGTCATACACCTGGCCGCCGCTCGGCCTCCCTGGAGCATCTTTGCTAAAAGTAGACCACCGATGGTCTAACTAGTACCCATGCCTGTCCTCCATCCAACACTCTACTTTTCCAGCTCCATGTGGACTGGTCACTTCGTAGCAATTCTTCCTCACAGCACTGATCTTCGCAGCACCCTTCGAAGTACTGCCAAAATTTGGTTGTTGCGCGCAACTTTGCAGCATCCCCGACACTTGCACAAAATTGTATTTTTGTTGAGCTGTGCTCAGCTCCGTAGCTAAAACTCCTTATGTTATCAAAATTTGCCCCAACTTGGGCTAGGCCCAACAAGTCAACATGCCATTGAAAAAATATTGCAATCAATCGGTTCGTTGTGATTGGGTCCAAGAGCAAGCCCTTATGAATTTGTGGTATTCTCCTATCAGGACAACTTAGCTAACTAGAAGTGCTTGTGATTAATGATTCACCCTTCAAGTGTTGTTCTACCCATGCAAGTGAGCCTCCTGTGACACCCACATCTCAACCTCTTCGGGCTATTTGTGATGTCTTCAGGACAATTGCAATGTCTTCAGAGAAATATGTAAAGCCTCTCTTGAGGTTAAAGGAGGCAATTTCAAAAATAAAAATATAAAACATAAAGGGTGATGATTCTATAGCTTCCATAGAAAATATTAATTTACACATGTAGTTAATCAATAGGGAAAACATATTCTAAAAAATAGAGGTAGATACAAAATTTTGGAGGGGTGATTCAATCCCCCAAGAGATAAAGGGACTGTGAAATGGCCCTGCTACGTAAAGGTTAAAACTAAAAATTGCACCCAAGCAACAACATATTACTATATTTCCAGTTTTGATAATTTTGTTAAGAATTTATTTTCCTCAAACCAAATTGGCACAACTACTACAAAAATAAGTTAAGTAAAAGGTGATGACTTCAACTAAAGCTCTATAAATTTCTTAAAACAAAGCTCTCGGGAGGCTCAAAAGCTCCCTCCTTGCCTTGGTACACAATTTGTAGTTTCTATGCCAACTCTCTAGAGATTGTGCATAGTTCTATCAAACAAAAGGTAAAGGAGGCATTACCGCATGTGCAAAACTCTAAATCTACTAATTACAATCTAGGACACCTATGTGATAGAGACATGGCCATGTTTTGCGGATAAAAAGAGTAGACCTAAAAATTAGGGTAGAATTTGCACAGTTACAATCCATCTTTGTAACACATAATGAAGTCGTACTCCAACGACTTACAGTTCCATAACCTAAGAAAACCAGTTATCCACAAAAAAAGGACCATATCTGATCCAAATAGAAATCTGCCATTATTTCCTTTGCAGGGGCAAGGGGTTAAGATCAAAATAGTTAAAATCCCTCTCATAAGATCCTACGAAAATGCAAATAACAACTCTTAATAGTATTAGAAACAAACAACAAAAAACACCATTAATCCAGGAGGAGTTCATAGTTTCTATTTTAACTGTATTAATACAAATATCAAAAAAATATTACTGAACCATACATCTTTTAGGCAATGAGAGGCGGATGAATGCTCATTCATTCATCTTTGGTGAAAATGTACCCGAGGAATGCTGTCACCACTGTTGTTGCTGGAACAGTGCTCGCCAAGCCCCTTTGCTCACCAAGAAACATCACTTGAAATCTCACTTGTAGATCCTTGTCCCCATATACGGTTGTTCAAACCAAATAGTAGATACTGCAAGCAACAAAGAAGAACAGGAAAATAGCTGCCAAGCCCACCAACACACCCAACACAAACTCACATTAAAGGCCATCCCCACTTCAATAACTCTACCAACTACTCAACAACTGTAATTTACCGAAAAAAACCCGCTCTAATTATCGATCGACGAAGGAAAACCACACTCAATGCTCCCTGATCTTTCAAGCTCCATTGAAGATGTTAAACAAGCCAAAAGACAGATGCAAACCACGTATGCAAAGCCATCCCACAAGGGAAAAGACAATGGAAAAACCTGCTCCAGCCACACCGGTGTTCTTCAAGCCCTCTCAATGCCAGGGTTCTTCTCACCCCATCGATGAATTCACAAATGTGCATGAACTTGCAAATGGTGGTAACCCTCAACGCTGTAGAGATGTGTACGAGCAAGCATATGAACCTGCCCTCGTTTGTGACCCTCGTCTCTAGCTCAAAATCCAAAATGTTGATCGCTTTACCTGATAAGGAGTACGAGCATTATGAACCTGACCTTGTTTTTTACCGCGGCCCCAACTCTAAACCTAGACCGTCGATTAAACCACCTATCACTTGATGTGATAAACAGTACGAGCAGGGACAAGTGCGGGGGACACACGATGAGCAAAACCCCCACACCAAACTACGAGGAAACTATTTAACATTCGACTTTTGAAAACCTTATGAAATTTTTGGCCACCGAAAAAAAATTAATGTGCACCAATAAATTAATATGCCCAAATCCATTACAAGATGTCATGGACATAAAAAAGATTGAAGGCACAGAATGTTTAAAATAAGCTCCTATTTATGAGGAAAAGAGATGGTTATGGATATAAAAGAATATATACCCTTAAGTTTATAAATGCGAAAACAAGTTAAGAGGAGAAGAACATTTACAATCGATGGATTGGAATAGATATCGTTAAAGAATGTGTTTTATAATAAAAATATAATTTAAAGATAACAAAAATATTATTATATTTATTAAATGTTAAAAAAATATAATTTTTATTTTTATTTAATAATTTTAATAATTAATATATTTAAAAAATTGTTATTATTATAAAAATTTAATAAATTAATTATATAAAAAATAATAATAAAATAATAAATAAATAAAAATATATAATCTTAATATTGAGAGGGTAGTTTATTTATTCTACATTTTCGATGAGTAACTTTTTTTAAACTTAAATTTAAAATTTTGAGTATATTTTTTTCAATTTTTTAATTAATTATAAATTTATGTCAATAAAAAGATATGTGTATATATTCATTTTAAATACTAAGAGGATTTAGTTTTTTAAAGTATAATTTTTTTGTTGTATAAAAAAATTTAAATAGAGAAATTTACATATCAAAAAATTAGATCTATTTTGGTGTTTAATAAATCTTCAAAAATAAATTTATAATTTGGATAAATTCCAAAAATAGATCATTATTTATTTTATTTAATTTAATTATATGAATCAACATATTATTATTTTGTGATATGGCTTATATTTTCCAAATAATCAACTCACCTTATCTCTCCCATATTGAGTATTAGGTTGTAAAATATCTTGTTAGTGTTAATAAAAAAAATTAATTTAATTTATAAAAAAAATTATCATTTAGCATTAAGGGTAATTAGTCTGTTTTAATAAGGTAATAACTTGACCTCCCTAACATTGAGGAGAGACATGTCACCCTCGTGATCACTTCAACTTACTCTTAATTTTAAGTAATATTAATAATTATAATAAAAAATATTTTTTTTATATAAATTTAAACATATTTTAATATTTAAATTAAATATGCAAGGCATATATCTATCTATATATATAACTTCTCAGTGGTGATCACTTAAACTTAGTTTTAATTTAAATTATATTAATAATTATAATAAAATATATATTTTTTTCATAAATTTAAACATATATTTATATTTAATCTAAATAACTTATATATATATATATATATATTTAATCTGAATAATCTCTCTCTGGCCCACATACATAATGTGAATAGGATGAACTGCACAAACGAGTCTTACACTAAATATAATTTTTTAATAAAACCCTGAGATCAACCTAAAGTCCAATTGATCTGCGGTAGATTTTTTTTAATGAGGCCCTGAGATCAACCTCAATTACAATTGATCTCCCGGTAGATAAAACCTGAGACCAATCGAATTGATCTCCCGGGTAGATTCTTAAACATGGTCTAAAAGAGAAAATTATAATAATTCATGATGAGATATGATTTTTTTTATTTTTAATAATCAAATAATATATTATTTTAAAAACCATACAATATATTTAATTCTTATTATTGTATCAAGAGACTCATTCTACAGTTTAGTAGAAGGAAATGTATAACTCTTTTGGTGCTCATCTTATAGCTAACACAATTGTCCTTTATAAAAATAATAAAATATTATAAAAAATAACATATCGTTTAAATTAGATTTAAAATATTTACAACGATATATATAAAACTACACAAATTAGATAAATTAAAGCCATAAACATTGCATTACACACAAAAGTTTACACCTCCAAGAAATTTAATCCCTCTTGATGCTTGGTAAATCCGTTTTTAAGATAAATCTATACTAGTTATTACTCTTTTTCTATCACACTATTAATTACATTCCTTCCTGTACTAGTTCTGATATAAAACATACAACGCTACAGTAAGGAAATATATTATCTATCCTGTAGCGGCTATCAACCTAGAAAGCAATTGATTCTTCCTAATCTTATTTTCAACATCCACTACCACACCCTCCACCTCCACCTCCACCACACCCTCCACCTCCACCACATCCTCCACCGCTATATCCTCCGCTACAACCATCAGAGGCGGCTTCAGCCACTAATAAAGTAGTGTCTGCCACAACTACCCCAGCTGCAACACCTCCCGCGAGAAACCAAGCATCTCTGTGTCCGTTTCGGATCTGTTTCTTCTGCTTTGTGCCACCTCCACGAACGTACACAGAACGCACCTCCCCCCAGCGGCTCCTGATCTTCTTCTTATCACCGCCGCCATGGCCAACGCAAGAAAGAACAGTCATGGACACCATCGTTATAACTACAACGACTCCCAATAGAAGGCATGTAAACGATTCGGGCGGAGCCCATCCGTTAATATTATCAGAAAGCATAAGACGGGTAATCCTCGCCATTCTCACAGACTTTCATAGCCAGGATACTCAGATTTTGCCCCTTATGATCATATAAAACGAGAGGAGAGCACAATCCTTCCTTACATTGAAATAAACAATATCATAATAATAACGTCCATATCAAGATATGGCGTGATACGATAGAAGTAGTTGGAAAAGTTTGATTTATGTATTTATTTTTTAGTATCTTCATAATTAGGTTATAGTTTTAACATTTTAGAATTTTGGGTGGATTATTATTTATGGATGAGGATGAGATAAGTGTATTATCCAGATTGATTATATGACACTCATTAAAATTTAAAATAAACAGTTATAAATAAAAAAAATTATATAAAAAGCAATTTGTATATGATGAATGGATGGATAATTGGTAGTTGATGCATGTATAAATGCCAGTTAATGCATGATAACTGGTAGCTAATGAATGAATAACCAATAATTTATGGCTTATAACTAAACGAATGTGAGAAAAAAAAAAGTTATAAAAAAACTAACGATTGATAAATGGAACATATAGTTTGGAATAGACTGATAGTTAACCTATAATTTTGTGATACTAAAGTTGTTATCTATTAATGTTTACCAACCACAAATTAAGTGATTATATTAATTATTACTATAAATAAAATCCCACCAACCTAATATTTCAACACAGTTTGAGAATAGATAGAGAAGGCACGGATATTGCTGATCTATGAAAATAATAATATCTTTTTGAAGTTGCATTTTCAACGTGGAAAATCACCAATGGTCTTCCAAGCAGACGGCATGGATATCGCTCGGAAGGAGAAGGCATGGATATTGCTAGTAGAAGGAAATAATGATATGGTCTACTCATCATGTTTCTGAAGTTTCTTAAGCCTTAAGAAAGATCAAATTTTTAAATGGAAAAAATGAAATATGATAAAAAACTCATTGGACATCCTCCTTGATAATGCTTAACAAATTTGATTGATAATGTTTCACAGACACGACCTTATGTTTTATATATAAGTGTTTTATTTTTTATTTCGTTAGGCTGAATATATAAATAGAGTAAACTTGCATGATAAAGCACATCTGACGCTATCATTGAACAAAGCAATTAGCGACCAAATAAATTTATTAAAAATATATTTAACTTTCACCCAGTAATTTCAAATTATATTATTTAGTTATATAAAATATGAATCTTATAACGTCTTCAGAAAATATGTTTCTTCTTTTTCGTTGTTAAAAGTTTAACAATTTTAAATGTTGAAAATGCAAGCTATATACACCTCAGTAAATTAAACAATGTGATAACAATATAACATGAATATTGGTAAGAACTTGTTATTTTTATTAGCATTAAATAGGTCACTGCAATGGTTTGAGTCATCCTTAAGGGGAATTCAATTCGGGTCACTTTGCTAACTAGACCCACATCTTAACTGAGTGAGCTATTAGGAATTGACTATACACTAATGAGCTATGATCATCCAATACGGAATTGAAGTTGGAGATGCAACATCGTTCAGCTATCCCAAAACGTTTAAATTCGATGCAAAATATAAAATATTAAGTTTAATTGGTTTTAAATGTTGTTATCACTAGCAGTTTTAAATGTTGTTAACACCGGGAGTTTTAAATGTTGCTATCACTTACATAGATTTATGATAAACCTAGATTTATCAAATAGAGGGTTCATTTTTTTTTTTAAATGCGAAATTTTTTATGTTAAAATTTTTACATGCAAACTAGAAATTTACTCTTCAGGAAACTTGATCTCCTCATGATATGTAATTCTCTAGTTACCATAAATGTATTTTAAATAAATGTACAATAGACTACATTAACCTATAAGGAGCCAGAAGAAAATAATCTACCTAAAATAGTTCAAGCATGTTCCTTTTTTCTAAAATGGATAACAAGAGAAGACTATTTAACTGTGTTTGCTCCAGTGACAATGAAGGAAATGGAAGCTACCTTGGGAAAATCTAAAAAAGAAAAAACCCCAGGTCTTCATGGTTGGACCTCAGATTTTTTCTTATCTTGTCTAGATTTACTAGGGTCTGATTTGTTGAAAGTGATAGAGGATACAAGAATCTCAACCTTCATAATGCTTATACCAAAAGTGGATAATCATGTCTCTTTTGGGGACTTCAAACCAATATCTCTTTGTAATGTTGTGTATAAAATTATATCCAAGATCATAGTAGAAAGAATTAAACATTTTCTTTCAGCAAATATCCTTCCTGAACAAGTTGGATTTTTAGAAGGGAGGAATTTACATGAAGTAGTGGGTACAGCTCAGGAATGCATTCATGCCATCAAGAGTAAAGCTTTGGCAGCCAAGGTGATAAACATAGACCTATCAAAGGCATATGATAGGACAAGCTTGTTATACATAAGATTAGTTTTAATTCAATGTGGTTTTTCAGTGGAGGTAGTGAACTGGATCTAGGCATGTATGTCCATTGTCTTTTTTGCTTTAATCATAAATGGGGCAGCCACAAAAAAAAAATCCTACCAAAGGATTGAGACAAGGTTGTCCAATATCTTCTTATATTTTTTTGTTGATCATGGAGGGCTTGAGCAAATATTTAAAAGGGAAAAACATAATAACAGAATTCAAGGAATCAAATTTGGAGAAGAGGTAAGTGTAACTCATACAACCACTTATACTATGAAACGAGAACTCGACACAGTTCTTGTTTTTCTCTCTCCTAATTTTAATAGCTATTTTTACCCCCGTTTCAAAAATGGTTGATACCAGTATCACACATTTTCATTTTGAGACATTTTTTAAGGCCTTTGAATTATCTTTGTTGTAAAATATTTTTAATTTCTATTTTCAAGTGTGTTTTTAGAAATTTAACAAAATAACATACATTTTTAAGCAATTTATAATAAAAAACATAAACATTTTACAATTTTTTCTATAAAATAAGACATTTTTATGGACAAAATAAGGCATTTTTATTGACAAAATTGTAAACAATTCCAGAAAATAAAGACATTTAAAACCATTTTCAATGATTTTTCAGAGAATTTTTGTATAAAAATGATCATATTTCATATTATTTTCCAAAAAGTGACGATTCACATAAATTCAAGAAAAATATACAAATTATTTGTAAAAAACATATTAAAAACATTATATGTAGAAATTTTATTTCTAAAATAAAGTTTGAAAGTCAAAACATTACTAATATATCTTATAAAAAAACTATCAAAAGTTGTCAAAACATGAAACTATTAAACAATATCATGCATGCCAAATTCTTCATCAACATTGGAATTTTCTGGAGCTTGACTTTCCTCAGGGACATCAATGTCCTCTTCCATTGGGTCTTTTATGTCTGCAAGATCCCCAAAGTGCTCATTTCCAAACACCCCTCCTAATGGGGGTTGGGGCTCTTTTGGCATCTTTGCCACAAGTGTTTCACTAAACTCTTCTTTCTTCAAACCAACTTCTTGCAGTTCATCTGGAAGAATTTGAATAGCCTTAATTCTTTGTTTTATGTAATTGCATTGGAGTGGATCATTATCAATTGATATGCAATTTCTTCCTTTCTGTAAGGAGCATGCTATTGTTGTACCTAATCACCAAAAAAAAAAAAAGTTAAGTCAAATAGCATAAAGAATCATACTTTAAAACAATAAAATAATGAAGGATAAAACATACAATAAAACTTGATATATAATTTCATATGTAATATGAGAAAGTTTACCTAAACCCAAGAACAAATCTAAGACCCAATCTCCTTCTCTTGAAAATGTATCTATGAGATAATTAATCAACGCTTGTGGCTTTTGGTAGATGTTTACAGTCACTCCTTTCAAATCCCTTTCTTCATATGCTAATTTTTTTACCACAACATTATAACTCAATATCTAACTATGTTTTCCTCCACTCTTTTCATTGATTAAAAGAGATTCATAAGCCTCATCCTGTGTCCAAGTTGCAACATGTATGCTTTCAACATCACTCAGGAATGGATTGCTGCTTGAGCTACGAACATTAGGCTTTTGCCTGTAACAAAAATATAAAACAATTAATGAACTTATCAATAAATATAATTGATTTATAAATTCAAAATTTTCATAATATAGTGCAAATATATTACCAATGAAGTTGCTTCCTTTTATTAATTTACCCTTGAAGGCTATCAACAAGCCCCCTAATTGTGTGTCTGAATGGAAAACAACAAATCTCCATAGTGGTGATGTTGTGACATCTACAAATCTCGAAACCACTTTACTGAATGATTGGTAAGTATACAGCTCACAATCATAAGTAGTGTTTCGGATATTGTATCCATGAGGGATATCTGCAATCACTAGTGCGTACTCCTTTTTGAAAAACAAGATTTGCAATGTTTGCACAGTCACCTAAAATGACTTTATATTGCACAGTGTCAAGCCCATTCCAAATATAATGATCAAGTGTATCATCAAGTTCAACATTTGCAAGATGTTGTCTCCTTTGTCGTTCTATTTTGGCTCTTTGGATATGAATTTTGAAGGACTCCGGTACTCCATCTCTACCCCTCTTTGGCCTCTTCAAATTAAAATGATCTCTATAAGTAATAAAATAGAAATGAATTGAATTAGAAAATAAATAAAATAGGATGTATCATATATCAACATACCTTCTTGAATGCAACCAAAAATTATTTTAAAGTTTCTATCGAGTTTGAGTCTGGATGGTTTCATTTGACATCATTCCAACTCTTCTCACTCAACATTATAACCATCTCCTCTTGTATTTTCATGTATACCTTATGACTAGACAATGAAACAATAAATGATGTTTACAATCATATATAATAGTACAACAGAATACCTAGAACATAACAAAAATGTTAAACTCAAAAAAATGCTCAACTTACTTTTCAAGTTTGTTGCACATTTCCTCCATGGATAATTCACTTGACTTTACCCGTGATGGTATTGTAGCTATTAATGTTTCATCCTTCACACCTTGCATTGTTCTCCAAGGTGTAATAGTCATGTCTTTTGGCATATTCTTGATGCCAGGACCTGCCTTACCACTGCTCCATGGAACAACTCTACCTTTTTCCACTTTTTGGTTTTTTATGCCAATATTCTCCCACAAGCTAAATATGTCATCAATCAAATCCCATGTTTTCCCAACTCTGAATGCCAACTGGAAATAGGCATCTACAGATCTGAATGCATCACTTCCTCTGGAACTTTTTGGTGGCACAATATCATCTTTAATAGGGAGACCTATTTCCATACAACATTGTCTCCGAAAACTTGCATCAAATCTAGATTTTTCCCCGCCACATATTTGCACAAATTCACTGTGTATAAATCTCACCCTTTGAACAAATGTCATTGTCAACCTATATTCACTATCTGTGTTATGATCCCATGCCAACAACTTTGCTTCAACATCTGTTAAACCAACATAAATGAAGCATTTAACTGTTTCAATAATAGGGTTATTGGGATATTCTTCCATCAACTCTCTTCTTGCCTCTGCAGAATGATTCCCTCCAAGAACATAGTATTTGTAATGAAAATATATTGTTTCATCAAATTCATCTCTAGTAGGAACAACTTCCGGGTCAACAAGGACTAGGTAGTCAACCACATGTGCATAGGGATTGTGCCTCATCAATGCTTTCAAGTTGAGAATATGCAAGTGATGTGGTTTTCTAATTCTAAATTGATCTTACCCTTCTGTGGGTTTATAAAGTTGATTCACATTCAACTCAAATGTATGTCCACTATTAACCAAATTATCCCTCCGCAATCGATCTCGAATGGCATTTTGTGTTGTCTTGACAATGCCATCCTCTAGATCAGCACCTAGAGTAATGATTTCCCTACTGCCACCAGAATTTTCACTCTCAGATTCAGTAATAACTTTGGTGTCAACAACAATAGATCTCCTCTTTATTAGATTTGAATGGGTTCCTTCTAAACGAACAATGCCTTCAAGAGGAATCAAGGCACTCTCAACCATATTTCTTTTACGATGTTGTTTGTTACTCTTGCTAGCAGGAGTAACAAGCTCATTTGCAACAATTTCATCATGTTCAGTTCGGTGAGATGAAGATTTAAATATAACCCTTCTAGGTACCTGATTTGATTGTCGGATTCTCTTTCCTCTTTGTGCTTGTACTTCTTCAGTTTAAACATTTAACACTTGTTTTTTCTTCCTTGCTTCTAGTCCCTTTTAAATAGCGACACTAATGACACCCATAGGATCGGCCTCTATATAATAAATTCCATTCAACTTTTTTGAAACCGAAATGGAAAAATCCTGCAAAATAAAAACATTATCGTACTAAATCTATTACATTGTGATATCCAAGTTATAACAAAACCAGTTTAAGAATAATATTAATATTCAAACTTATTCTCCTGCTTTCCATTTCATCCATGACCCCTTGACAAAAATCTATGAAATTTTCTTGAACATTATATTTTGCAATCTTCAAAGCATATCGTATTTTCGCAAAGGTCTTGGCTTGTTTCACCTATGCATAAACAATATCTGTACCCAGCACTACACATATCTCTCAGTAATCCCAATAGATTGTAATCTGCTTGAATATATAGATTTGTAGAACAATATAAGAGAATGCTTTCTGGTTTTCCTTGATTTTTTTCCTTCAAATGCCAATGATACTCTGTTCTGTCTTCTTCTGCTGCATGTTTCCATTCTCTAACATTTTTCATTCTTAATTCTTCAAAGCTAAGAACTCTGTCTTGAGTCTCAACATTCTCAAATGACTCAACTATTTTTTTCAATGCAATGATCACTGCTCTTGATCCATAAACGTTTACATATATCTTTCTTAATGCCATTGTACATATATCCAAAATGTAGAATTTTAAAATAAATCAACAAACATTTATAATCTAAACAAAATCAACATCAATATTCACTATAAACTATATTTGAAAAACGTTTTAAAAAATTTAAAAATATTTTTACATTCATAATCGTTGTTTTTTACGTTTTGAGAATTAAAAAAAAAAATGTAAACCTACACCCTACCCCCCTAAAATATATAATAATTAATTTTAAAATAAAAATTAAACCTACCCCTACCACCTAACTATATAATACAAATTTTAAAAAACAAATTTAAAACTAACCCCCTACCCCTAACCCCCTTAACAATATAATAAAATATTTTTAAAAAAATTAAAACTAACCCTCCCACCTAGCAATAGAATACAAAAGTTAAAAAAAATTAAAACTAACCCCACTAATAATATAATAAAAATTTAAAACTAACCCCCCCGACCTACCAATATAATACAAATATAATACAAAAGTTTAAAAAAAGTTAAAACTAACCCCACTAATAAAAATTAAAAAACCAAATATTTAAACTACCCCACAAGATATTCCTAATTAAAAAAAAATTAAACAACCCTACCCCTAAAACATAATAAAAATTAATTTAAAAAAAGTAAAAAAAAACTCTCCCCTTCCCCCTTCTCCCTCCTCCCGGGCCGCTCCCTTGGGTGCGAAAGGGCGGTCGTGAGGGCCGCCCTTTGGTACCCAAGCGGGCGGCTCGGGAGGAGTGGGAAGGGGGAAGGGGAGGGCATTTTTTAATTAATTTTTAATATTTTTTAGGGGCTGGGGCGCCAAGATTGATGGTAAAAAAAAATTAGAAGGGGGCGAAGGGTAAAAAAAATTAAGGAAGAGGGCATGGGTAGGTTTGGTAAAAAAAATTTAGTTTCTATTTTAAACCCAAAGCTAATACTCATGGAATAAGGGGCAAGCCTTGCCTCGATTAATAATACACGAATTTAAAAAAAAATACATTTAAAAAAAATATAAAACTAACCCGGAAAGTGTTAGAGCCTCCTCTGTTGAAAGTGCTAGAAGTTCCTCTCTACAATCTTCCCGTTCTTCTTGAAAACCTTCGTGAATTGCTCCAAAGACTAAACAATCCTACATTAATAAGATAGAATAGGTTTAAGTTTACCATTCTTAAGAATGTTTAAAAGACAAAAATGTAAAAGAATAAAGCAATAAAGCAATAAAACAAACATTACTAAATTAATAAAGCCATAAAACAAGCATTACTAAATTAATAAAGCCATAAAATAATTATTGCAAAATTGACAAAAAAAACTAATTAATTTATTAAAAAACAGAAAAAACACTAACCTTGCGATTGTTACTAAATTGCTCCAAAATAAATTATGAATAGTAGGAAATCTAAATGGTTTTTATATCCTAGATTAGGTTTAACATTACTTTTTTACTAATGTGGGATAAAAAAAATGAAATTAGTTACTTCATTATAATTAAATTTATATAAGAAAGGTTAAAATTAAATAATTACTAATGTTACGATTGCTGGGTAAAAAAAATGTAAATAGTCATTATTTTGTTACAAATTGTATATAAAAATGTTACGAGAAATTTTACTAGCCTTAAATTTTTTGGATAGAAATATGTAATTAGTTAATATATTATTTCAATTCTCTTAATATCATATAAATATGCGCTTTAATTTTGGATGGAAAATTTTGAACGAAAATTTTGGAGGGAAGTTTTGGAGGGAATATTTTGGGGGGATATTTTCATTCTCATAGCTATAAGATTGTCGGTCGATAGTTGCACCATTCTACTTTTTGGTGAGGCCTGTGGTAAAATTTCTTTGCAGTTGAGCAATTAAGATTTTTCTATAATTCTATCTTTTAGTGAGAAGTCATGGACTCATCTGAAGTAAATTCCAATGTCAATGAAGAAATGTATTGTTCATCTAGCCAAGATACTGGCAGTGCAAGCAATGTAATCAAGCATGTTATTCGAGAACTTCCTAGTTATGAAGATTTGGAAGACACTAGTAATGAAGAGAAAGAATGTGATGATGATGAAGAGGTTCCTCCAAGTGGGGATCTTAAAGACAACAAATAATATGATGACAATTTTCCTCCGAGTGAGGATTTTCAAGGCACCAATGATGATTTTCCTGAAAGCGAGGATTTTCAAGGCACCAATGATGATTTTCCTTCAAGCAAAGATTTTCCTCCTAGCGAGGATTTTTGTGGGATTGATGATGATTTTTGTCCTAGCGAGGATTGTAATGGGACAGATGATGATATTGGTGAGGAACAAGACATCAATAATGGTGAAAATGATTTTCCTCAAAGCGGGGATTTCAATTGAACAGATGATGACTTTCCTCCAAGCGAGGATTTCAATGGCACAGATGATGAGTTTCCTCTAAGCGAAGATTTCAATGGAACTGATGATGAGTATCCTCCAAGCGAGGATTTCAATGGCACTGATGATGAGTTACCTCCAAGCGAGGATTTCAATGGCAATGATGGTGACTATCATCCAAGTGAGGATTTCAATGGCACCGATGATGATTTTCCTCTGAGAGAGGATTTCAATGACACAAATGATGATTTTCATCCTAGTGAAGATTTCAATGGCACTGATGATGATTTTCCTCTGAGTGAAGATTTCAATGGCACCGATGAATATTTCCCTCCGAGCGAGGATTTCAATGGCACCGATGATCATTCTGTTGATGATGAAGCCACCAATGATGAAGGCAATGATTCTCCTCCGAGTAAGGATGTTACAGGGACCAATGATGAAGACAGTGATTCTCCTCCAAGTAAGGATTTTATAGGAAACAATGATGAGAATGTTGAATCTCTGGAATTCCCTTTAGGTGAAGAATTTAGTGGCACAAATAATGTTGATGGTCACATTGATCTGGAAGCAAGTGATCAACTTATTAGAGATCATGACAATAATTTTCATAATGAATTTGGTGATGAAATTTTCAATGAGAGGGGTCATATGCATCACAATGAAAACATTAATCCTGGTGAGGATGTTGTTGCAGACATAATGGTCCACGAGATCCAGCGACAGAATCCAATGCAGAGCAGGATTAAGTTTAGGACAAGACCTTTTTATGTCAATCCAAAGCATTCGAGTTATACAAGGTCTAGGAAAGAATTGCTCACAAGTCCAAGTTCCATTACTCATTTGATTTCGAGTGAGTGTTGCCACAAAAGTTGTTTGAAATGTTTAGGCTACAATTATGTCTTGGAGAGAAGGAAGATGTATCTATCAATGAACAAAAGCATGCAAAATTCATATTTAGTGGGGTGCATGATTTCTACCAGGACAGGTTATGATTATCGCGTTGGAAGAATTATGCTTTGTAGAAAGGCATTCAAACGGATTCACTCAATTGGTAATCTTCGATTATCAAAAATCCAAACAAGACTAGAAAAGGATCCTACATTTTACACTGACGATTATCAGGGATGAATCACTGGGCCATCAACACACATTGCAATATCATGGATGCATGATTTCTTTTCCAAGCATGGAGAGAGTATGCCAAATAGAGAAACAATACACATTCCAGATAATTTCACAAGGTAGGAAATCTACAACTTATACAAGGATTATGTTCAAGGTGGTCAAGGAAATGACAACTTCATCAGATATGCATATTTCACAAGAGTATGGAAAAAGAAGTTCAACAACGTCCGCATTCCAAAGAGGTCAAGGATGGGGGTCTGCAGTACATGTGATTCTCTTAAAGAAAGAAGGGATAGAAAGAGGTATGTTTACAAAACAAAAAAAACAAATAGATAAATGTCAATTATTGAAGCTAGTTAACAATTTTGTTTTGTTATGTTGTTCGTAGATTCCATAATCAATGCACTGCAAGAACATCGCAATCAACAATCAAATGAATGGTAAAAATTGTACAAACATTGCAAGAAGTGTTATGATGCTCCACATAAGTTTATGGGTTTGATAATTGATGGCATGGATCAGAAAAAAACACTCTTGCCACATTTTGTCTGTATGCCAAAGAATTTAAAGGAGGAGAATTTTATTCAGTTTCACTTGGTTGGGTGTATGGTTTTTAATGGTGAAATGATTCCAAGGGTTTATTTTACAGCTCCAAATATTCACAATGATGCAAATTTGATAATCAACATAATTCACCATGTCATTACTCATTGGCCTGGTGATCTTCCATAAGTTCTATATCTACAATTGGACAACACAAGCTAAGAAAACAAAAATCAGTTTGTGTTTGGTTATCTAAGCATGCTTGTTGAATTGAGAATTTTTAAAAAGGTAAAAGTTGGGTTCCTTCTTGTTGGGCATACACATGATCATATTGATCAAATTTTCAAGCATTTTGCAAGGACATTGAGCAGGAAGAAAGTCAGGAGCCTACCATCGTTGATTGAAATTATAGGGAAAGCATACCATCGAGAGCCTACTGTACAGAAATTGGAAGAAACTGTTCACATGCGAAGATTTCTATTTGGACCGCATGGTGAAGAAAGGTGCATTGAAATACTTAATGACATTAGCTTTCAGCATCAATTTCGTATAAAAAATATTGATGGAAAAACACTATTGTGGGGCAAGAAGTACTTAACTAGCACAGAATGGGGGCCTTCATCAGGTTTAGCATTTCTGAAATTCATCCCAAGTCGTCAAATGTATGCTTCAAATTTATTGTTATTGCAATCATCTATAGAGATTCATAATACAAGGCGACATAGTAGAGATGTTGATTCTTCTCAATGCTTGGAAGAAATAATTTTTTTTATCAAAGATACATATGAGTACTTTGATGTTGCTGATTCTGTTTGGTGGGAGTCTTTTTTCATGGAGCAGAGTGACATAATTTCAAACTCTACAAATGGAGATATATTTTTGAAGACTCCATTTTCTTGGCCACAAAGTTTATCAAATGAAAACGAGGTAACAAATGTTGAACCTCGAGCTGTTGAGTTTTCTCAAGTAGTGGAAAGAGAAATGTATATTGGCTCTAGAAGATCATCCGCAAAGCGTCGAGAGATGGAAGAACTTTACAGGGGCTCAGTACAAGATATCAAGGAGGGTTGCATGATTGCAGTTTTGGTTACAAATGATCCACGTCATTATCCATTCGGGATTGCAAAAGCTATGAAGGTCAATAAATAAAATGAAGAAGTAGTATCAGTAGAAGTACATTGGTATGTAACAGATACACACCCATTTGATGGTGTGTACAAGGCAGAGATGGTGGTTGAGAAAAAGGTTTGTAGAAAGAGAAAAAGAAAGGGTCAAAAAATAAATCGGCGCTGCATTGACATCTTGAAATTAGAGGAAGTTGATATACTTGTTTATGATTTCAAGTTGACAAAGAAAGACACTCTCCGCTCCAAGACTATAGAGATTATCAAGAGGTTGTTGCCACAACAAGAAGTTGCAAGATGGGAGTCTGTTAAACCAAGTCGTAGATCCCAAAGGAATATGACATTTGAAATGATGGGCATAGATGTAGACTCAGATGGTGCACCCATTGATAATAGAAAAGAATATGGGTCATCTACATCTTCATTAAGTCCTTCATCTATAGAAAATGTAGATTCTGATGGGGTGTCAGAATCCATGGATGAATTTGAAGAAGCAGTTTAGATGCTTTTTATTAGTACGATTTTTGTAATTGAAACTCTAGAGGAGTTTTTGATGATGGGGTGTCAGAATCCATGGATGAGTTTGAAGAAGCAATTTAGATGCTTTTTACTAGTATGATTTTTGTAATTGAAACTCTAGAGGAGTTTCTGAATATTTATATGAACCATTTGTTCTTGTATGGTCTAATATATTATCTCATTATGAATCGCATCATAATTTATTTGTTTTTATATGGTTAGAGTGGTGAAATTATTAGACAAATTTGTTTTTTGTTTAATATGCAATTTTCCAGAAAGTTGTAATTTATCTCTTGAAGAAAAAAACTTTTTTTCCAATTTAGGGTTGATTTTAAAGTTGTTGTAAACAACAATATGGGATGTTTAGGCCATGGCTCTATTTTTACCCTGAAAAAAAATACGTGTATATTGGTATCAACACTTTTCTATTTGGGGGGTGTTTTTGGTGTTTTTTTTGCAAAAATCATCGTTTTTATGGGTAGAGTTCTCATTCATAGTGTATAGATCTCATTTCATAGTATAAGTGGTTATACTCTCTTTGTTGACAATGTCTTGTTATTTCTTGGCAATTCAGAAGAAGAGGATATAGAAGTTAAAGGAATATTGGACCAGTTTTGTAGAGCGACAAGTATGGAAATTAATTTTGGAAATCTGCATGCTATTATAATGAGATAGAAGAGAAAGCATTACAAAATTTCTATGATTTTTTACCCATGGAACACAATGATTTATCAACAGGTTTTAAATACTTGAGTTTCAATTTGAAACCAAATAAGTATTGCAAGAGATACTGGGTTTGGTTGATCACAAAAGTTGAAGTTCGCATAAATTTTTGGTGTAATAGATTCTTATCAAGACGAGGTAAGGCAATCCTAATTCAAACATTTTTAAATGCAATACCAGTATACAGATGATCATTCCCATATTCCTAAAGAAGTGTTGAATGAGCTGAGAAATATATCCTTTAACTTCTTGTGGAAAGGAAATATAGAGAAAGACATGCATTCGGTTGATTGGAGATCAATTGCAAAAACTAAAGAATGTGGAGGATGGGGACTAAAGGAGTTGTTCAGTTTTGGAAAAGCTTTAGGTGCTAAATCAGTTTGGAAATTTCTAACCAAGGAAGGGAAATAACATACAGTCCTAAAGAGTAAATATTTAAATGGTATTTTAGTTCAGGATTGGATCATAATTCCAAGAAAAAGTCACAAAGGAGGGTCTATGTGTTGGAAAGCTATAACCATGGTGTTCCCAGGAGATCTTCTAGTTTGGAAGATGGGAAATGGAAAGTAAGCTCTTATAGGTAAGGATGGGTTAATGGGATGTGAACCTCAGGCTTTATTGTCTAACGGGTTAATAAAGTAGTTAAATGAAAATGCCTTCAAAACTTTAAGTGATGTGGCAGTTATAGGGGATATATTAACACTATGTATCAGGAATGGAGAAAGGTAGATTCATTGGAGCTATCAACAACCTAGGAAGAAGAATGGAACTGTTGGATACAGATAAAATAGATAAACAAGGGGTTCATTAAGCTTTCAGATGAGCAAGACAAACTTCTTTGGGATGGAAACAAGGAGGGAGGAAAGTACTCTGTAAGGAAAGTGTACAAATTATTCTGGACTAGTTAGGAACAAAGGAAATGGTGGTGGACGACTATATGAATATTTTGGCTCCACAGAAAACTAAATTTTTTATGTGGTTGGTCCTAAGGGATAAAGTCTTAACTTGAAACAATTTATGCAAAAGATATTTAAATGGGCCCAGTATATGTAGCTTGTGCATGAATGATGAGGAATCTTTAGAACACTTATTCATCATTTTCCTTTTACAAAATAAAGCTAGAAAGGAATTGGTGAAGGTCTTCATGAAGACAATCTATGGGAAGCAGACTCAATAGAAGATTGTTTAATTCAGTGGACTCAAAAATCAAAACTGAAAAAGGTAAGATGTGTTCCACTTTTAACTCTGTGGACTATATGCAGAGCAAGGAATGATGGAATCTTTGAGGAGAACCATACCCCAGCCTTTCAAGTGTCGGCATGGGCGCTAGCTTTGTATAGTCTTTTCAAAGAAAAGGATTCACTTCCAAAGCTGAAACTTAGAAAACATGTCTTGATTAATGAAAAGGAATGCCGCAATTTATTTGATGGATCTTGTGAAGGTGAAAACAAAATATGTGGCCTGGGGGGCATTCTAATGATATCTGAATCTCATAGGATATCTAGTTTAAAGCTAATGCAGGGAGAGGCACAAACAACAGAAAAAAATGTTTGGCTTTAAGAACATGATTGAAGATTCCTCAAGGGGAAAAAGTTAATTAATTACAAGTTTATGGAAAATTTGAATTTTGGAGTGATTTGATGAATGGTAAAAAAATGCTTTTGAATACTAACGTGCAGGGTATTGGAGAAAACCTAAAAGACTAGTTGGAACTTTCAACTCTTTCAACATTTGTCACATTTACAGAGAAAAGAATGGGAATGTTGATGTGCTATCAAATGAGGGGATTTTGCTGTCTACACGGTCAACAAACTATAAAAGCTTCAGAAATGGAGAGATCCAAATTAAATCTACAAGTTTGGACTTTATGTAAAATTATCATCAAGCATAAGTAAGGAGAATAGAGGATTTAAATGCAAAGTTTTACCATTTCCTTTCGAGAAGATGATATAGTTTTTTATTTTTTGCTAAAATGAAGATATTATGTACAAAAGTCATAAATCACTTTTCGATGCTTTGAGCAAGTCATAAGTGACAAAATAGTTTTGAATATTATCAATATAATATTATGAGTGCAACCTACACATGATGTAAGTGTTTTGATTTTATTGTGAAGAATAAAATAAGAGTTTTTTCTATGGAAAAAAAATTACATTAACATCTCCTTGAACTTTAAATATAAAATCATTTATCTAAATTGTTTTATATAAAAATATTACACTCTCCTTAAATATGTGATCAACTCCATTAAGAATGTGCAACAAGTGACAGATAGCCCGTTATTCTCACACAATAATTTACATAAAAATTTATTTTGATGAAGTTTTGATATAAAAATATTAAACGCTCCTTAAATATGGTGATAAACTCCATTAAGAATCTGCAACAATTGACAGCTAGCCCGTTATTCTCACACAATAATTTACATAAAGATTTTGAAGCTTAAAACATTATTTAGGTAATAAGCGAAGGAAACATGATCATATCTAACTTCCTACGCACCCCATATCATTAGAGCTAGTACAACAAATTATTCCATCAATATTATGCAAACCATAATCTCACATTGTGTTATGAATTTCAACCTAATTGTTAAATGAGGCCAACATAAGTTTGAAAATAAAATGTTTGGTATGGAAAAGAGTATATAACAAATTACATTATATTGTGAAACAAAATAATACTTATAGTTATGGTTAATGAATCGAATAAAGTTAATATAAATTTATTTATTTTTTTTTAATTTTTTATTAGGTCTAAAGTATTTTGAGAGTGTAAAATTTTTTAAGAAAAGATTACATCTAAGAGATTTCATCCCTTGGATTTATGTTAGTTATAAAACTATATTAATAAAAACATTAAACATACAACTATACACATTCTTAAAAAAATATTTTATAAAATAAAAATACAATAAATTATATTAACCAAAATTTATATTACAAAATGCTATTGTTAAAATTTAAATTCACAATTGATTATAAAAGTCAGTTATGGGCAACAATCTTTCCTCCCAACCACTCAAGCGATAATTAATGGATAACCGGTGGTCTCTTGGTGGGGTTAGATGGATTTTATTCCATCCATTGGGCTCAATTCCATTGAGACATCTTGTGGCTTGGATTATCGGCTAACGGTTTGCTAGACCTACCATCCACGATATGTGAATGCCAAGTCTTCACAAAATTATTAAAGAAGTAAGGAAGATGTCACTAATTACACCTAAATTTAAAGAGAAATTGTGTAATAAAAATAAATATATTATAAAGAAATGATAAACTCTAATGTAAAAGTTCAAAAATAATCAAGAAAAACATTACTATAATAAGAATAAATTAAAGAATTATTAAATAAGTTTAAGAAAATATAATTCAAATTATTAATGAGGAGGTGATTATGATGATGGCTATTAATGTCCACTAAATCAATTTTAGTTTGTCTATTAAACCTTTAAAAAAATAAAGAAACAATTGATTTTCTTTATAGTTTTTTCATGTTCTCTCAAAGCGATAAGTCTCCAATAAATATAAATATATAGATATGTCCATAAAAAATATGGTCAGTAAAAACATGAATTAAAACACATAAGACATTAACATGCATACTAATGATAAAAGAGAACTCCTAAAGCCATGCAATGACGTCGTTATTAATGAAGAATTTGATTGATAAGCCATCGAATGTCTAACAGCGGTTTTCAATTAAGAGAGAAAAAATGGCTATGAGTAAAGAATAATATAATTGTTAATAGTTTTTAATTAAAAATAATTATTAAATTTAATGATATAAAACATTATATTATTTTAATGATACAAAATAAACTTATTATTATTTTTTAAAATTGATTTAATTAATTGTTATGTTTTAAATTTAATATATATATAGATATAATTTTTATTATTATAAAAATAAAAATAAAATAATAAACTAATCTAATATAAAAAATTCTTAATGTAAAATTAAAATAAATAAAAAATTGTAATCTTATCATTGAGTGGTAGAAAAATGTAGGGAAAACCAAGAGCACGGAAATTTACACAGGGTAGGGAAATGTTGAAACTGAGTGTTTTGATAAAAAATTTAAAAGGTGATTTGCCCATGACTCTCGACTCTGTAGAAAAAAACAAAAAAAAATTGTTTAATTAATTTTTTTTATATAAATTTTCAAAGTTTAAAATTTAATTTTAATTTTAGAAATTTATAAAAATAATATCAATTAAAATTAGAGGATGGATTTAGTCACGTGGTTGGGTTAGTTCAAGTGGTTGAGTATTATAACAGTAAACAAAAGGCCTCCTAATCAAATCTACAAATAACTATGCAATCATAATTTTATATTCTATAAGCCAACATAAATTTAAGATACACAAAAAAAACTCATACACTAAATATACACAAAAAAAAAAAAAAAAAAAAAACTCATACACTAAATATACATTCTTAAAATAAAGCCATTAGATCAACGTCAACTCCAATTATCTCCTGTTAAATTCTTGAATGATGGAACATAAGATAAAACTCTTACATTAAGCAGAAAAAATGGTTCGGTAAGAAAATAACTTGTCCATTATATGGCTAAAGCCAGATCACAGCCCAAACCCTAGCAAGCAATTCATTCTTGTTGATCCTCTCATGCTCATTATCCACCTCCGCAACCTCCACCACATCCTCCACCGCAACCACCGCCACCACATCCTCCACCGCAACCACCAGAGGCAGAGTCGGCCACTACTACAGCAGTGGCTGCCACAGCTACCCCAGTTGCAACACCACCAGTCACAAACCAAGCATCTCTGTGCCCGTTTCGGCTCTGTTTATTCTGCTTGGTGCCTCCTCCACCAACGTAAACAGAACGCACATCCCCGTGGGCGCGGCTCCTCTTCTTCTTATCACCGCCGCCATGACCAGCGCAAGAAAGAACAGTCATGGACGCCATCGTTAGAACCAGAACGACTCCAAATATGAAGCATATAAACGAGTCAGGCGGAGCCGAAACATCAAAATTTTCAGAAAGCATAAGATGGGTAATCCTCGCCATGCTCACAGAATTTCACTTCTAGGATACCAGGAATAATCGACCTTATCATATAAAATGAGAGGAGAGCATAATCCTTCATAGTTAGGTCATGGCTGCATACGGTGGTTGGGATTGAAGCTGACTACCTGCTTCCATGCAACTACATAGAAATAACAGTATCATCATAATTGTTACAAATAGTAATTATTTTTGGCAGATTAGTTTTAGCTTTAGCTTTAGTTCTTATATTTACTTTAGTTTCTAGTTAGAAGTTCAGTTAATAAAATATGCAAAAGCTAGGTTAGATTTTTTAAGATTTTTATAAGTATTTAAATATATATTCAAATTTAGCTTGTAATATATTAGTTGATTTTTCTTTATCTTCCGTTGATCATTCTACATAATCTATCTATATATTTATTTCTGCCTCCATCCTTAATAATAAAGTTAATATCAAAGCAAAGGATTGAAACTGACTACCTGCTTCCATGCAACTACATAGAAATAACAGTATCATCGTAATAACATTGATGTCAACACACTTTGCTTGATACGCAAGAAGTCGTTTTGAAATATAGTATTCAGTCATATATGTCGACCTTTCGCCATGGACTGAAAAATTGTTTGAATATTGACATTATTATTACGAATGGAATCGAACCAACCAGACATTTCCGCGCAGTTTGACGATGGAAGGAGGGAAATTATAATATGGTTTAACCTCTTTCTGTTCAATGAAGTTTCTATGCATTTTCTCCTAGCAAAATTATTGCCTATGGTGTTGGAAATAGAAAGCATAGATATTGCTGGGAAGGAGAAGTCCTGGAAATTGCTGGTCAAAGGAAATTATATGGTTTAATCCTCGTCATGTTCATTGAAGTTTCTTTGAATTTTCATTGTGGAAAACTCCATATAATCTGGCGTGTATTCGTGTCGTTTCATTCTAATGATCTCTGACCTTTCAGTACCAGTGATTCAATTATTATTTTGGTTCAAATTTAGTAATTATTGCAAAACTACATCTTCATCAAAACAATCTTATGGTATTTTAATTTGGTGACTGTTAAGAATACCAGCATAGATTCGGATCCAATTTCTTGAGGTGTATTTCTTTTTTTAAATTTAAACTTAAGAAATTTGATCTTTCTTGATTTTTAGAACATCTCCTCCATACTGAGTTGTAGAATACCTTGTTTCACTCATGCAATCACCTTTTTTTTTATAAAATATTAATTTTTGTAAAATGAAAAAAATTACAAAAAAAAGGAGCTTCAAAAATTGAGATATCAAGTAAGCATACTACATAACTGGGTGGGTGTACTGTTAAATTATCAATTCAATTGCAAACTCGGTAAATAGGTACAAGCCTTAAAAAAAATTAAAATATTAAATATCAACTTATTTTAGATGCTCAACAATGATGGATAAATATAATTGATAATGTTAAACAAACTTGATGTTAAGTTAATCCTTATGAAACATCAACTTTTTTTTAGATACTCAGCAATGATGGATATATATGATTGATAATGTTAAACAAACTTGATGTTAAGTTGGATTATTTATATATATATATATATATATATAATTTACTTTTGTTTTGTTCTTTTATTTTTCCTAGTAAATATTAAAAATAGGATTTCTTATATAAATAGAATAAACTTATAATTTTTTTTTAATATGGAGGTGGACAAATAGGATTGATTCTATAAATAGAATAAATATACAATTTTTTTCAATATGGTCATTGAGAAAGGACTTCTCATTAGAAAAAGCAATTGTCAAAATGAATTCAACCAATCAAATGAAACCTAAGTAATTTGTGATTAAATTATTTACTTATTGAGGGTTGTCTCAAATAAATAAGACATCTTCACTTCATTTCTAAATCATGGACAAGGGTTCAAATTATGTATTCATTTATCTTTTACCTGGTTTATTGAAGCATTTGAGCTAGTGTACACTTCTCTTTGGGTGTCTTTTTCTCTTCCATGAATATGAATGGAAGGATTTCCAGGGTTTGATAGTCACATGCAGAATGGAGGCTAAGAATAGTTGTGATAACTGCGCAAGGGTGACCTAAGGTGCATATCTCCTTGCTAATTCTTGATTAATGTTGGTAAGTTTATGTCCTAAGCCTAGTTTTACATGATTCATTCTTGAAATGATTTGGACTAAGGTAGGGTTTGTTTTCTAGCATTTTGTCTACTTGCTTGAGGAGACCTTCCTACCAATGAGCTCTCCATTGTTCTATTGGGCCTTGGAAATCCCTATTTTCCATAATTAGGATTTTTCTACCTAACTCTATAGGTTGCTAGCTTTTCTATAGTTGCAAGTACTGGAAACCATCTTAAGAGGAGGGACGTTAGCCTCGATCTCTCATAACCCTAGGATTTGAGACAAGAATCTAATACCCTATCGTTCAAATCTCTTCTTCTTATCAAATTTTACATTTATTTTTATTTTATGCATAGAAATATTTTACAATTGGAAAAAACCCTAAAAATCTAAATAAATTCAAAAAATCAAAAAAAAGTTGTGAATTTATTTTTCTAATCCACATCAAAAATTTTCCCTAGGATTTTAACCACAAAACCTAGAGGGTTTCCTCTTTTGAGGAAGTTCATGGGGATCCGTATGATCCTCGTAATTTGTGAATTAGAGGTTGTTTAGTGTTTCTGGCTCATCGTGAACTTTGTCGTAGTCTAATTGGCCTCTTTCCCTCGAGAGCACACGTTTTAGAGTGGCTATCTTGGGAAGTGTGACATTGCCTTGGGAGATGTGAAATTGCCTCAAAAGGTGTGGTTTTATTTGGAATTTGTGATAAAGTGAATAACTCCATTTACATATAATGATTCTTGTGTCTAGATTTAATATTGTTTGACTCCGACAAGGCATTGATCATAACTATTAAGGTTTTGTGGAAATTATATTTAGCTTGCTAGTGGTTGCATGTATCTTTTACTAATTAGGGTCTTCCCATGGGATTTGTAGTTACCGGAAGTGTTGAGAGGTTAGACTCTGATGACATTGGGTTTAACTCTCTCTCAAGCTTACCATCACTAGCACTAGGTCTGCATTTCCTTGATTTGCAAAGGGATGCTAGTTTGAGTGGTAACATTCTTGGCATCATTGTTGGGGACCACAAAGAATAATGACAATGTTCCATTGAAGAGGTATTCTCAGGTTGAATCCATTTATATTTTACAAAACATCCAACATATTTCATGTGACTCACGTACATTCTTGTTTTGTACTTTGATCAGATTTGTTTTAATCCAACTTAACAAGTTTCACCTAGTGACTCCATTAAAGAAAAATAAAGAGAAACTCTACAAGAATAGGTCCAAGAGGTAAGTTTGTTTGTGTAATTTGATAGGATTATTGTTAAAGGATAACCTTGCAAGTCCTATTTGGTGACACCATTGATAAAATTAAAGAAGTGTAATTCAAAGTGGAAAACCTCAACTATTAATAAGAAGATGATATGGAATCCAATAATGAAATGTGGGAATACAATTGGTATGTTTCATTGGATTCTCAAATATTACAGGATATCCAAATTGGCCAAATGATCCTAAGTGGATAAATTCCATCCCAATATTTCATCAACATGAAGATATAGTTTGAAACCATATTTTTGTGTTCAAAGAATTTCTTATGGCATGGGATATTATGGATGAGGGATCTCATAATGAAGAGGTTTGTAAAATCTCTTGATATGTAGAATAAAAAGGGTGTGGGATATTGTTATGATGAGCTTCCTCCTAAGGGGTCTGATACCTTCACTCTTTCAATTGGTCAAGGCATTCGGGAAAAATGGGATCTTAATCTTGACGAAGAAACTATTGAGGCCATGATTTCCATTCCCAAAAAGGAGCATGCTGAAAAAAACATTGAGGGACCATTTTGTCCCTCTTGATTTGTTGGCCACTTCAGATGAGTTTCCCAAGATGTTTCTGATAGAATTATGTGATCATGATGATGATTCCTTGAACTGTGTCAAACAGTTTCTGGAAAATGATCCAAATTTTAGTATTAAGAAAGATGAAGACACATACATGAATTCATTTGTACTGCATTGGCAAGAAAACGCCTTTGCATGGTTTATAAGCATGGACAAAGGTTCAATATCCTCTCTTGTGGAATTAATAGAGGTATTTTGTAGCTATTGGTGCCAATAAAAATGTAAGAGATGGATTCCCTTTGTTGAAGAAGCAAAGAGCTTTTTCAAGAAAGAAATCTAGGAAGAAGACCAAGCATTAAAGAAAATATTGAACAAAAACATAGCAAAGATTATCATATCATCCCGATCCTTGAAGGGCATGAAGTAGACCTTGTCAAAGAAATCCATGATGAATATTGAGCCTTGGAAAGATTGCTCAAGAAGAAATCATTGATCAAGATCTTGTCGATAACATTCTAGGCCTTATGTCTGAAGAAGAAGACGATGAGGATTAGAAATATTAAGATGAGGCCTAGAAGGAATTGAATACCACAAGAAAATGGTGAGTTTTCCTTACATTCATTAAAAAATTTCTTATGATATCTTGGGCCTCTTGAAAGAAAATGGTAGGATTCTTGAAGACAATGATTATTGGAAGTTCCTGGCTTCTCCAATATACGACTCTTTGAGACTTGACAGTGTTATATCAAAAAATTTAGAAGAAATATACAAGCTTCGCTTCTCATCCAGAAGAGAAGGAGTGAGTCTAGATCATGTTGAGTCAGATTTTCATACAAGTTTTAAGCAATATGAAGAGGTCTTTGTCGAATAGTTGCTTCCAGCTAAGAAAGATAACAAATATATGGTTGATGAATGTGTGGTCGATGCTTCTCCTTGTCCTTTTGATGATGATGATTTGGTCAACCTTCCTTTCTCTTTCACCCATATAGATCAATCTTTTGAAGATGAGAGGTTTGAGTATATTTCAGTTAAAGAAGATGGTTTCCATGGATATAATGATATGCATTTCTGTTACGATAATGTTTACGTGGGTATGGATTATCGAAAATTGGTTGAAGAACCCATACATGATTCCTTGAGTAAGGGTCTAAATTTTGAAGACCTTGAGAAACCTACCTTTCATATCCCTCATCATCTGGTTCGTCCACACTCATTCAACATTAAGAATGATATAAGGTTTCATATGGAGGATTCTATTGATCATCCATATTTACCCTCTCCCAGGGTGTATCTCAAACAACACTTTTAGCTGTGTTTCTCATAAATTGATGCAAGTTTTAGACAACCATGAAATAAAATTGTTTTCCCTCAAAGAAATATCTGGCCATATAAAACCTTCACTGCTGATGTTGTTGATCACTTTTGGAGGAAAAAATTCAATGGGGCCAAGTCTCAGCCAGGTATGGGTACAACTAAATGTTATGGGATTGAGTTTTTAAATATTGTTGGCAATTCTAACCCAATTGTGATGCAATTCAAAGGAAATTTTTCATATGAAAATAAAAGGATGAAAACGTATAGGGATGCAGTGTGATTGGCCACAAAGAATTTATATGCCTTATATTTACAAGTGATTCCCAAAGATAAGAATCAGTGGGAAAATTCCCTAGTAGCATCTACTTCTATTCTTCACCCTTGCAAGGCCATTCTAGAATAAGGAATAGTGGAAGTAGTTTTCATACCTTCAGTTCTTGGTAACCTTAAGGATTGGCATATTTTCGATGAAGATGATTAGATGCCTGAGTTTATGAACAATATGACAAAATTGTTTCAACCTCATCATGCATGGCTACATGATATTTCTAAAAGACATTTGGGGAAAATAAATTTTGGAAAGTTAAAAGTATATAATCGCATCATTTTCTACTTGAGCCTAGTTTATGTATGGATATAAAAATCTTGTAAAGGTGATCCTTCCCCATGGACGTATCTTGGAGGCTTGTAGGCTCTCAATATTATCCATCTTTCCATCCCTATTTAAATGGAGGCCCTACCCTAACCCGCCTACTTGATAAATATGCAATTCCATAAGTCCCATTAGATAGTTAGTGTGCAATTTCTTAATGCAAAATGACTTGATTTATTGAAAAAAGGCCAACTAGGTGGTTGACACTCATTAATAGTAGAACCACAAGTAGTTAGGGGTTTGGCTATTGAAGCACTATATATACAATAGTAAGCTATGTAATGTCGAGTCACGAATTGTTATTGTATTTGGATATTTAATCTTGGAGGTTTATGTCTCAAAGAAGAAAGTGAACATAGCTCTCTATTTTGAATATCTCTCACACCAAATATCTTTTTATGGTTTTATCTATTTTCTCTTGTGTTTTTTGTCTTCGCCCTAAAGTTTTGGGTTTCAGTATATACTTAATATGTTTCCATGGTGAAAGTTTTATACCCACCATAATTCTGAATTTCTTTTAGAGTGTGGTATCTAGGCATATGATTTTTTTTTATATTAAGAATTTCTTTTTTTTCCTTATTGCCTTTGTATTTGGTAGTTCCATTAATATTATGGAAATTCCAAATTTATCTACAAAGTTTTCAATGTCTATAGTTGTATAATATATTATGATGAAGGTCTAATAGTAAGTTGAGTTTGTCTACCAAATAAGGACCTCATTTCTCCATGCCTACTTTAATATAGGCTTGGAAGTGTGACCTTTCTTGTTTATATGTTTCCACCTATTGAATTCAAGGGCTTTAACTAGTGACTTATTATACTAATATTCGCCCACTATTTTTCCTTAATAAGAAAACCTTTTGAAATATTTTCCAAAACATAGACTTTTATGGATATCAAAAAAAAATTCATTCTAGAGTCTCAAAATCAACCAGAAAACTTTGATATAAAAGTTTGAATAAATGCTTTGATGTAGAAGTTAGAATAGATCATGCAAATATTACAAAAGTATACCCAACTTCAATTTTATTTTGGATTACAATCAAATCATAATGATATCTTTTACAATGCATATAATATTTCTTCATCAATTATAATAGGCTTTGGGTTAGTGAATAAAAACACCTAGCCAAGGCTTACAAGATCAACTATGATTGAGTGATAGTAACTGTACACAATATATAATCAAATGTATTAGGACATTCTTCTAGAATCAAGGAAATTATAACTCTAGCTTTGGGGATTCAAATTTTTATGTCATAGGTGTTTCACTGCGGAGAAGCATAAGCATCCACATAAACTAGATTCCTCACTTATAGAGCGAATGGAATCCTTCCCTGTGGATGGTGCCGTCGTGAAGGTTCTGCAGACGAGCTCAGAATCCCAGGTCAGTCACTTCGGGTAACATGTTTTTCTTCATGCTTCCTCTGGATCCATCTTCCCGTGCAGACCCAGCTTGTTTCACAAGCAACATATTATGTTGAATTTATACAGTTAGACGACTTCTTGAATTGAATCACCGAAGAAAATATCAAAGTTCTATGTGATATGTGATTGATGTATGATTGGTAGCTCAACGATAAAGACTGTTGCATGACAACAACACTGGACGGAGGTGGAATCAAATCTGGAAAAAGGAATTGGAAAACCTGCATGATGAAGCTTGCAAGATCACTCATGTGCTCTATTTGAGTTGAGGATACTGCTATGGGAGAAATCGATCAGAAAATTCTACTTGCTAGAATATTATGTTGAATATCGACCACTATATTTGTTGTTGTTATGCCAAAGCACTCGACGTCTGGCAGCCGACTGGAAGCCGACCATTCCTGTTGATACGCAGCCGAGCAAATAGCCTTTCACCGTCCATCGACCAGCATTAAAAACTAGTCGACTACTAGCTTGGCCATGTCGGCCACATAAACAAGGAAAGAAGGCCGCTCAATTTTACAAGCAATAGCTGCACTCATTTGCGCTCCCGTTGGCATTAGCATTTTGAAACAACCTGTAAAGTTAACTTATTGATGCCAATTATGTCTTGGAGAGAAGGAAGATGTATCTAGCAATGAACAAAAGCATGCAAAATTCATATTTAGTGGGGTGCATGATTTCTACCAGGACAGGTTATGATTATCGCATTGGAAGAATTATGCTTTGTAGAAAGGCATTCAAACGGATTCACTCAATTGGTAATATTCGATTATAAAAAATCCAAACAAGACTAGAAAAGGATCCTACATTTTACACTGACGATTATCAGGGATGAATCACTGGGACATCAACACACATTGCAATATCATGGATGCATGATTTTTTTTCCAAGCATGGAGAGAGTATGCCAAATAGAGAAAAAATACACATTCGAGATAATTTCACAAGGTAGGAAATCTACATCTTATACAAGGATTATGTTCAAGGTGGTCAAGGAAATGACAACTTCATTAGATATGCATATTTCACAAGAGTATGGAAAAAGAAGTTCAACAACGTCCGCATTCCAAAGAGGTAAAGGATGGGGGTCTACAGTACATGTGCTTCTCTTAAAGAAAGAAGGGATAGAAAGAGGTATGTTTACAAAACAAAAAAAACAAATAGATAATGTCAATTATTGAAGCTAGTTAACAATTTTGTTTCGTTATGCTGTTTGTAGATTCCATAATCAATGCACTGCAAGAACATCGCAATCAACAATCAAATGAATGGCAAAAATTGTACAAACATTGCAAGAAGTGTTATGATGCTCCACATAAGTATATGGGTTTGATAATTGATGCCATGGATCATAAAAAAACACTCTTGCCACATTTTGTCCATATGCCAAAGAATTTAAAGGAGGAGAATTTTATTCAGTTTCACTTGGTTGGGTGTATGGTTTTTAATGGTGAAATGATTCCAAGGGTTTACTTTACAGCTCCAAATATTCACAATGATGCAAATTTGACCATCAGCATAATTCACCATGTCATTACTCATTGGCCTGGTGATATTCCAGAAGTTCTATATCTACAATTGGACAACACAAGCTGAGAAAACAAAAATCAGGTCGTGTTTGGTTATCTAAGCATGCTTGTTGAATTGAGAATTTTTAAAAAGGTAAAAGTTGGGTTCCTTCTTATTGGGCATACACATGATCATATTGATCAAATGTTCAAGCATTTTTCAAGGACATTGAGGAGGAAGAAAGTCGGGAGCCTACCATCGTTGATTGAAATTATAGGGAAAGCATACCATCCAGAGCCTACTGTACAAAAATTGGAAGAAACTATTGACATGCGAAGATTTCTATTTGGATCACATGGTGAAGAAAGGTGCATTGAAATACTTAATGACATTAGCTTTCAGCATCAATTTCGTATAAAAAATATTGATGGAAAAACACTATTGTGGGGCAAGAAGTACTCAACTAGCACAGAATGGGGGCCTTCATCAGGTTAGCATTTCTTAAATTCATCCCAAGTTGTCAAATGTATGCTTCAAATTTATTGTTATTGCAATCATCTACAGAGATTGATAATGCAAGGCGACATAGTAGAGATGTTGATTCTTCTCAATCCTTGGAAGAAATATTTTTTTTTATCAAAGATACATATGAGTACTTTGATGTTGCTGATTCTGTTTGGTGGGAGTCTTTTTTCATGGAGCAGAGTGAAATAATTTCATACTCTACAAATGGAGATATATTTTTGAAGACTCCATTTGCTTGGCCACAAAGTTTATCAAATGAAAATGAGGTAACAAATGTTGAACCTCGAGCTGTTGAGTTTTCTCAAGTAGAGGAAAGAGAAATGTATATTGGCTCTACAAGATCATCCGCAAAGCGTCGAGAGATGGAATACCTTTACAGGGGCTCGGTACAAGATATCAAGGAGGGTTGCATGATTGCAGTTTTGGTTACAAATGATCCACGTCATTATCCATTCTGGATTGTAAAAGATATGAAGGTCAATAAATAAAATGAAGAAGTAGTATTAGTAGAAGTACATTGGTATGTAATAGATACACACCCATTTGATGGTGTGCATAAGGTAGAGATGGTGGTTGAGCAAAAGGTTTGCAGAAAGAGAAAAAGAAATGGTCAAAAAATAAATCAGCGCTGCATTGACATCTTGAAATTAGAGGAAGTTGATATACTTGTTTATGATTTCAAGTTGACAAAGAAAGACACTCTCCGCTCCAAGACTATAGAGATTATCAAGAGGTTGTTGCCTCAACAAGAAGTTGCAAGATGGGATTCTATTAAACCAAGTCGTAGATCCCAAAGGAATATGACATCTCAAATGATGGGCATAGATGTAGACTCAGATGGTGCACCCATTGATAATAGAAAAGAATATGGGTCATCTACATCTTCATCAAGTCCTTCATCTGCAGAAAATGTAGATTCTGATGGGGTGTCAGAATCCATGGATGAATTTGAAGAAGCAGTTTAGATGCTTTTTATTAGTATAATTTTTGTAATTGAAACTCTAGAGGAGTTTTTGATGATGGGGTGTCAGAATCCATGGATGAGTTTGAAGAAGCAGTTTAGATGCTTTTTACTAGTATGATTTTTGTAATTGAAACTCTAGAGGAGTTTTTGAATATTTATATGAACCATTTGTTCTTGTATGGGTCTAATATATTATCTCATTATGAATCACATCATAATTTATTTGTTTTTATATGGATAGAGTGGTGAAATTATTAGAGAAATTTGTTTTTTGTTTAATATGCAATTTTCCAGAAAGTTGTAATTTATCTCTTGAAGAAAAAAACTTTTTTTCCAATTTAGGGTTGATTTTAAAGTTTTTGTAAACAACAATATGGGATGTTTAGGCCATGGCTCTATTTTTTACCCTAAAAAAAAATACGTGTATACTGGTATCAACACTTTTCTATTTGGGTGGTGTTTTTTTTGCAAAAATCATCGCTTTTATGGGTAGAGTTTTCGTTCATAGTATATAGTTCTCGTTTCATAGTATAAGTGGTTATACTCTCTTTGTTGACAATGTCTTGTTATTTCTTGGCAATTCAGAAGAAGAGGATATAGAAGTTAAAGGAATATTGGACCAGTTTTATAGAGCGACAAGTATGGAAATTAATTTTGGAAATCTGCATGCTATTATAATGAGATAGAAGAGAAAGCATTACAAAATTTCCATGATTTGTTACCCATGGAAAACAATGATTTATCAACAGGTTTTAAATACTTGAGTTTCAATTTGAAACCAAATAAGTATTGCAAGAGATACTGGGTTTGGTTGATCACACAAGTCGAAGTTCACATAAATTTTTGGTGTAATAGATTCTTATCAAGACGAGGTAAAGAAATCCTAATTCAAACATTTTTAAATGCAATACCAGTATATGGATGATCATTCCCATATTCCTAAAGAAGTGTTGAACCAGCTGAGAAATATATTCTTTAACTTCTTGTGGAAAGGAAATATAGAGAAAGACATGCATTCGGTTGATTGGAGATCAATTGCAAAAACTAAAGAATATGGAGGATGGGGACTAAAGGAGTTGTTTAGTTTTGGAAAAGCTTTAGGTGCTAAATCAGTTTGGAAATTTCTAACCAAGGAAGGGAAATAATAGACAATCCTTAAGAGTAAATATTTAAATGGTATTTTAGTTCAAGATTGGATCATAATTCCAAGAAAAAGTCACAAAGGAGGGTCTCTGTGTTGGAAATCTATAACCATGGTGTTCCCAGTGATAGGAGATTTTCTAGTTTGGAAGATGGGAAACGGAAAGGAAGCTCTTATAGGTAAGGACGGGTTAATGGGATGTGGACCTCAGGCTTTACTATCTCATGGATTAATAAAGTAGTTAAATGAAAATGCCTTCAAAACTTTAAGTGATGTGGTAGTTATAGGGGATATATAAACATTATGTATCAAGAATGGAGAAAGGTAGATTCATTGGAGCTATAAGCAACCTAGGAAGAAGAATGCAACTGTTGGATACATATAAAATAGATGAACAGGGGGTTTGTTAAGCTTTCAGATGAGCAAGACAAACTTCTTTGGGATGGAAACAAGGAGGGAGGAAAGTACTCTGTAAGGAAAGTGTACAAAGTATTCTGCACTAGTTAGGAACAACAAAGGAAATGGTGGTGGACGACTATATGAATATTTTGGCTCCACAGAAAACTAAATTTTTTATGTGGTTGGTCCTAAGGGATAAAGTCTTAACTTGAAACAATTTATGCAAAAGAAATTTAAATGGGCCTAGTATATGCAGCTTGTGCATGAATGATGAGGAATCTTTAGAACACTTATTCATACATTTCCCTTTTACAAAATAAAGCTAGAAAGGAATTGGTGAAGGTCTTCATGAAGACAATCTATGGGAAGCAAACTCAATAGAAGATTGTTTAATTCAATGGACTCAAAAATCAAAACTGAAAACGGTAAGATGTGTTCCACTTTTAAATCTGTGGAGTATATGCAGAGCAAGGAATGATGGAATCTCTGAGGAGAACCATATCCCAGCCTTTCAAGTGTCAGCACGGGCGCTAGCTTTGTGTAGTCTTTTCAAAGAAAAGGATTCACTTCCAAAGCTGAAACTTAGAAAACATGTCTTGATTAATGAAAAGGAATGCCACATTTTATTTGATGGATCCTGTGAAGGTGAAAACAAAATATGTAGCCTGGGGGGCATTCTAATGATATCTGAATCTCATAGGATATCTAGTTTAAAGCTAATGCAGGGAGAGGCACAAACAACAGAGAAAAATGTTTGGCTTTAAATTTAAAGAGAAATTGTGTGATAAAAAATAATATATTATAATAAACTCTAATGTAAAAGTTCAAAAGTAATCAAGAAAAACATTACTATAATAAGAATAAATTAAAGAATTATTAAATGAGTTGAAGAAAATATAATTCAAATTATTAATGAGGAGGTAATTATGATGATGGCTATTAATGTCCACTAAACCAATTTTAATTTGTCTACTAAACTTTAAAAAAGATAAAGAAACAATTGATTTTCTTTATAGTTTTTTCATGTGCTCTCAAAGCGATAACTCTCCAATAAATATAAATATATAGATATGTCCATAAAAAATATTATGGTCAATAAAAACATGAATTAAAAAATATAAGACATTAACATGTATACTAATGATAAAAGAGAACTTCTAAGGCCATGTAATGACGTCGTTATTAATGAAGAATTTGATTGATAAGACATAGAATGTCTAAAAGCGGTTTTCAATTAAGAGAGAAAAAATGGCTATGAATAAAGAATTATATAATTATTAATAGTTTTTAATTAAAAATAATTATTAAATTTAATGATATAAAACATATTATTATTTTAATGATACAAAATAAACTTATCATTATTTTTTAAAATTGATTTAATTAATTGTTATGTTTTAAATTTAATATATATAGATATAATTTTTATTATTATAAAAATAAAATTAAAATAATAAACTAATCTAATATAAAAAATTCTTAATGTAAAATTAAAATAAATAAAAAATTGTAATCTTATCCTTGAGTGGTACAAAAATGTAGGGAAAACCAAGAGCACGGAAATTTACACAGGGTGGGGAAATGTTGAAACTGAGTGTTTTGATAAAAAATTTAAAAGGTGATTTGCCCATGACTCTCGACTCTGTAGAAAAAACAAAAAAAAATTGTTTAATTAATTTTTTTATATAAATTTTGAAAGTTTAAAATAAAATTTTAAATTTATAAATTTATAAAAATAATATTAATTAAAATTAGATGATGGATTTAGTCAAGTGGTTGAGTTAGTTTAAGTGGTTGAGTATTGTAATTGTAAACAAAAGGTCTCCTAATCAAATCTACAGATAACTATGCAATCATAATTTTATATTTTATAAGCCAACATAAATTTAAAATACAAAAAAAAAACTCATCCACTAAATATACATTCTTAAAACAAAGCCCTTAGATCAACGTCAACTCCAATTATCTCCCGTTAAATTCTTGAATGATGGAACATAAGAGAAAACTCTTACATGAAGCAGAAAAAATGGTTCGGTAAGAAAATAACTTGTCCATTATATGGCTAAAGCCAGATCACAGCCCAAACCCTAGCAAGCAATTCATTCTTGTTGATCCTCTCATGCTCATTATCCACCTCCGCAACCTCCACCACATCCTCCACCGCAACCACCGCCACCACATCCTCCACCGCAACCACCAGAGGCAGAGTCGGCCACTACTACAGCAGTGGCTGCCACAGCTACCCCAGTTGCAACACCACCAGTCACAAACCAAGCATCTCTGTGCCCGTTTCGGCTCTGTTTATTCTGCTTGGTGCCTCCTCCACCAACGTAAACAGAACGCACATCCCCGTGGGCGCGGCTCCTCTTCTTCTTATCACCGCCGCCATGACCAGCGCAAGAAAGAACAGTCATGGACGCCATCGTTAGAACCAGAACGACTCCAAATATGAAGCATATAAACGAGTCAGGCGGAGCCGAAACATCAAAATTTTCAGAAAGCATAAGATGGGTAATCCTCGCCATGCTCACAGAATTTCACTGCTAGGATACCAGGAATAATCGACCTTATCATATAAACTGAGAGGAGAGCATAATCCTTCATAGTTAGGTCATGGCTGCATACGGTGGTTGGGATTGAAGCTGACTACCTGCTTCCATGCAACTACATAGAAATAACAGTATCATCGTAATAACATTGATGTCAACACACTTTGCTTGATACGCAAGAAGTCTTTTTGAAATATAGTATTCAGTCATATATGTCGACCTTTCGCGATGGACTGAAAAATTGTTTGAATATTGGCATTATTATTACGAATGGAATCGAACCAACCAGACATTTCCGCGCAGTTTGACGATGGAAGGAGGGAAATTATAATATGGTTTAACCTCTTTCTGTTCAATGAAGTTTCTATGCATTTTCTCCTAGCAAAATTATTGCCTATGGTGTTGGAAAGAGAAAGCATAGATATTGCTGGGAAGGAGAAGTCCTGGAAATTGCTGGGCAAAGGAAATTATATGGTTTAATCCTCGTCATGTTCATTGAAGTTTCTTTGAATTTTCATTGTGGAAAACTCCATATAATCTGGCGTGTATTCGTGTCGTTTCATTTTAATGATCTCTGACCTTTCAGTACCAGTGATTCAATTATTATTTTGGTTCAAATTTAGTAATTGTTGCAAAATTACATCTTCATCAAAACAATTTTATGGTATTTTAATTTGGTGACTGTTAAGAATACCAGCATAGATCTATTTTAAACCCGTATTTATCAAGTATAGAGTGGGATCCAATTTCTTGAGGTGTATTTCTTTTTTAAAATTTAAACTCAAGAAATTTGATCTCTCTTGATTTTTAGAACATCTCCCCCATACTGAGTTGTAGAGCATCTGGTTTCACTCGATGCAATCACCTTTTTTTTATGAAATATTAATTTTTGTAAGATGAAAAAATTAGAAAAAAATGAGCTTAAAAATTGAGATATCAAGTAAGCATACTACATAACTGGGTGGGTGTACTGTTAAATTATCAATTCAATTGCAAACTTGGTAAATAGGTACAAGCCTTAAAAAAAATTAAAATATTAAATATCAACTTATTTTAGATGCTCAACAATGATGGATAAATATAATTGATAATGTTAAACAAACTTGATGTTAAGTTAATCCTTATGAAACATCAACTTTTTTTTAGATACTCCTTAACAATGATGGATATATATGATTGATAATGTTAAACAAACTTGATGTTAAGTTGGATTATATATATATATATATAAATATATAATTTACTTTTGTTTTGTTATTTTATTTTTATTTTTCCTAGTAAATATTAAAAATAGGATTTCTTATATAAATAGAATAAATTTATAATTTTTTTTTAATAGGGAGGTGGACAAATAGGATTGATTCTATAAATAAAATAAATATACAATTTTTTTCAATATGGTCATTGAGAAAGGACTTCTCATTAGAAAAAGCAATTGTCAAATGAATTCAACCAATCAAATGAAACCTAAGTAATTTGTGATTAAATTATTTACTTATTGAGGGTTGTCTCAAATAAATAAGACATCTTCACTTCATTTCTAAATCATGGACAAGGGTTCAAATTATGTATTCATTTATCTTTTACCTGGTTTATTGAAGCATTTGAGCTAGTATACACTTCTCTTTGGGTGTCTTTTTATCTTCCATGAAGGTGAATGGAAGGATTTCCAGGGTTTGATAGTCACATGCAGAATGGAGGCTAAGAATAGTTGTGAAAACTGCGCAAGGGTGACCTAAGGTGCATATCTCCTTGCTAATTCTTGATTAATGTTGGTAAGTTTATGTCCTAAGCCTAGTTTTACATGATTCGTTCTTGAAATGATTTGGACTAAGGTAGGGTTTGTTTTCTAGCATTTTGTCTACTTGCTTGAGGAGACCTTCCTACCAATGAGCTCTCCATTGTTCTATTGGGCCTTGGAAATCCCTATTTTCCATAATTAAGATTTTTCTACCTAACTCTATAGGTTGCTAGCTTTTCCATAGTTGCAAGTACTGGAAACCATCTTAAGAGGAGGGACGTTAGCCTCGATCTCTCATAGCCCTAGGATTTGAGACAAGAATTTAATACCCTATCGTTCAAATCTCTTCTTCTTATCAAATTTTACATTTATTTTTATTTTATGCATAGAAATATTTTACAATTGGCAAAAACCCTAAAAATCTAAATAAATTCAAAAAATCAAAAAATAGTTGTGAATTTATTTTTCTAATCCACATCAAAAATTTGCCCTAGGATTTTAACCACAAAACCTAGAGGGTTTCCTCTTTTGAGGAAGTTCATGGGGATCCGTATGATCCTCGTAATTTGTGAATTAGAGGTTGTTTAGTGTTTCTGGCTCATCCTAAACTTTGTCGTAGTCTAATTGTCCTCTTTCCCTCGAGAGCACACGTTTTAGAGTGGCTATCTTGGGAAGTGTGACATTGCCTTGGGAGATGTGAAATTGCCTCGAAAGGTGTGGTTTTATTTGGAATTTGTGATAAAGTGAATAACTCCATTTACATATAATGATTCTTGTGTCTAGATTTAATATTGTTTGACTCCGACAAGGCATTGATCATAACTATTAAGGTTTTGTGGAAATTATATTTTGCTTGCTAGTGGTTGCATGTATCTTTTACTAATTAGGGTCTTCCCATGGGATTTGGAGTTACCTGAAGTGTTGAGAGGTTAGACTCTGATGACATTGGGTTTAACTCTCTCTCAAGCTTACCATCACTAGCACTAGGTCTGCATTTCCTTGATTTGCAAAGGGCTGCTAGTTTGAGTTGTAACATTCTTGGCATCGTTGTTGGGGACCACAAAGAATAATGACAGTGTTCCATTGAAGAGGTATTCTCAGGTTGAATCCATTTATATTTTACAAACATCCAACATATTTCATGTGACTCACGTACATTCTTTTTTTGTACTTTGATCAGATTTGTTTTAATCCAACTTAACAAGTTTCACCTACTGAATCCATTAAAGAAAAATAAAGAGAAACTCTACAAGAATAGGTCCAAGAGGTAAGTTTGTTTGTGTAATTTGATAGGATTATTGTTAAAGGATAACCTTGCAAGTCCTATTTGGTGACACCATTGAATAAAATTAAAGAAGTGTAATTCAAAGTGGAAAACCTCAACTATTAATAAGAAGATGATATGGAATCCAATAATGAAATGTGGGAATACAATTGGTATGTTTCGTTGGATTCTCAAATATTATAGGATATCCAAATTGGCCAAATGATCCTAAGTGGATAAAGTCCATCCCAATATTTCATCAACATGAAGATATAGTTTGAAACCATATTTTTGTGCTCAAAGAATTTCTTATGGCATGGGATATTATGGATGAGGATCTCATAATGAAGAGGTTTGTAAACTCTCTTGATATGTAGAATAAAAAGGGTGTGGGATATTGGTATGATGAGCTTCCTCCTAAGGGGTCTGATACCTTCACTCTTTCAATTGGTCAAGGGATTCGGGAAAAATGGGATCTTAATCTTGATGAAGAAACTATTGAGGCCATGATTTCCATTCCCAAAAAGGAGCATGTTGAAAAAAACATTGAGGACCATTTTGTCCCTCTTGATTTGTTGGCCACTTCAGATGAGTTTCCCAAGATGTTTCTGATAGAATTATGTGATCATGATGATGATTCCTTGAACTATGTCAAAGGAGTTTCTGGAAAATGATCCAAATTTTAGTATTAAGAAAGATGAAGACACGTACATGAATTCATTTGTGCTGCATTGGCAAGCAAACGCCTTTGCATGGTTTATAAGCATGGACAAAGGTTCAATATCCTCTCTTGTGGAATTAATAGAGGTATTTTGTAGCTATTGGTGCCAATAAAAATGTAAGAGATGGATTCCCTTTGTTGAAGAAGCAAAGAGCTTTTTCAAGAAAGAAATCCAGGAAGAAGACCAAGCATTGAAGAAAATATTGAACAAAAACATAGCAAAGATTATCATATCATCCCGATCCTTGAAGGGCATGAAGTAGACCTTGTCAAACAAATCCATGATGAAGATTGAGCCTTGGAAAGATTGCTCAATAAGAAATCATTGATCAAGATCTTGTCGATAACATTCTAGGCCTTATGTCTGAAGAAGAAGGTACTCCTAAAGAAGAAGACGATGAGGATTAGAAAAATTAAGATGAGGCCTAGAAGGAATTGAATACCACAAGAAAAGGGTGAGTTTTCCTTACATTCATTTAAAAAATTTCTTATGATATCTTGGGCCTCTTGAAAGAAAATGGTAGGATTCTTGAAGACAATGATTATTGGAAGTTCCTGGCTTCTCCAATATACAACTCTTTGAGACTTGACAGTGTTATATCAAAAAATTTAGAAGAATTATACAAGCTTCGCTTCTCATCCAGAAGAGAAGGAGTGAGTCTAGATCATGTTGAGTCAGATTTTCATACAAGTTTTAGGCAATATGAAGAGGTCTTTGTCGAATAGTTGCTTCTAGCTAAGAAAGATAACAAATATATGGTTGATGAATGTGTGGTCGATGCTTCTCCTTGTCCTTTTGATGATGATGATTTGGTCAACCTTCCTTTATCTTTCACCCATATAGATCAATCTTTTGAAGATGAGAGGTTTGAGTATATTTCAGTTAAAGAAGATGGTTTCCATGGATATAATGATATGCATTTCTGTTACGATAATGTTTACATGGGTATGGATTATCGAAAATTGGTTGAAGAACCCATACATGATTCCTTGAGTAAGGGTCTAAATTTTGAAGACTTTGAGAAACCTACCTTTCATACCCCTCATCATCTGGTTCGTCCACACTCATTCAACATTAAGAATAATATAAGGTTTCATATGGAGGATTCTATTGATCATCCATATTTACCCTCTCCTAGGGTGTATCTCAACCAACACTTTTAGTTGTGTTTCTCATAAGTTGATGCAAGTTTTAGACAACCAGGAAATAAAATTGTTTTTCCTCAAAGAAATATCTAGCCATATAAAACATTCACTGCTGATGTTGTTGATCACCTTTGGAGGAAAAAATTCAATGGGGCCAAGTCTCAGCCAGGTATGGGTACAACTAAATGTTATGGGATTGAGTTTTTAAATATTGTTGACAATTCTAACCCAATTGTGATGCAATTCAAAGGAAATTTTTCATATGAAAATAAAAGGATGAAAACGTATAGGGATGCAGTGTGATTGGCCACAAAGAATTTATATGCCTTATATTTACAAGTGATTCCCAAAGATAAGAATCAGTGGGAAAATTCCCTAGTAGCATCTACTTCTATTCTTCACCCTTGCAAGGCCATTCTAGAATAAGGAATAGTGGAAGTAGTTTTCATACCTTCAGTTCTTGGTAACCTTAAGGATTGGCATATTTTCAATGAAGATGATTAGATGCCTGAGTTTATGAACAATATGACAAAATTGTTTCAACCTCATCATGCATGGTTACATGATATTTCTAAAATACATTTGGGGAAAATAAATTTTGGAAAGTTACAAGTATATAATCGCATCATTTTCTAATTGAGCCTAGTTTATGCATGGATATAAAAATCTTGTGAAGGTGATCCTTCCCCATGGACATATCTTGGAGGCTTGTAGGCCCTCAATATTATCCATCTTTCCATCCCTGTTTAAATGGAGGCCCTAGCCTAACCCCCCTACTTGATAAATATGCAATTCCATAAGTCCCATTAGATAGTTAGTGTGCAATTTCTTAATGCAAAATGACTTGATTTGTTGAAAAAAGGCCAACTAGGTGGTTGACACTCATTAATAGTAGAACCACAAGTAGTTAGGGGTTTGGCTATTGAAGCACTATATATACAATAGTAAGCTATGTAATGTTGAGTCACGAATTGTTATTGTATTTGGATATTTAATCTTGGAGATTTATGTCTCAAAGAAGAAAGTGAACATAGCTCTCTATTTTGAATCTCTCACACCAAATATCTTTTTATGGTTTTATCTATTTTCTCTTGTGTTTTTTGTCTTCGCCCTAAAGTTTTGGGTTTCAGTATATACTTAATATGTTTCTATGGTGAAAGTTTTATACCCACCATAATTTTGAATTTCTTTTAGAGTGTGGTATCTAGGCATATGATGTTTTTTTATATTAAGAATTTCTTTTTTTTCCTTATTGCCTTTCTATTTGGTAGTTCCATTAATATTATGGAAATTCCAAATTTATCTACAAAGTTTTCAATGTCTATAGTTGTATAATATATTATGATGAAGGTCTAATAGTAAGTTGAGTTTGTCTACCAAATAAGGACCTCATTTCTCCATGCCTAATTTAATAAAGGCTTGGAATTGTGACCTTTCTTGTTTATATGTTTCCACCTATTGAATACAAGGGCTTTAACTAGTGACTTATTATACTAATATTCGCCCACAATTTTTCCTTAATAAGCAAACCTTTTGAAATATTTTCCAAAACATAGACTTTTATGGATATCCAAAAAAAATTCATTCTAGAGTCTCAAAATCAACTAGAAAACATTGATATAAAAGTTTGAATAAATGCTTTGATGTAGAAGTTAGAATAGATCATGAAAATATTACAAAAGTATACCCAACTTCAATTTTATTTTGGATTACAATCAAATCATAATGATATCTTTTACAATGCATATAATATTTCTTCATCAATTATAATAGGCTTTGGGTTAGTGAATAAAAACACCTAGCCAAGGATTACAAGATCAACTATGATTGAGTGATAGTAACTGTACACAATATATAATCAAATGTATTAGGCCATTCTTCTAGCATCAAGGAAATTATAACTCTAGATTTGGGGATTCAAATTTTTATGTCGTAGGCGTTTCACTGCGAAGAAGCATAAGCATCCATGTATACTAGATTCCTCACTTATAGAGCGAATGGAATCCTTCCCCGTGGATGGTTCCGTCGTGAAGGTTCTGCAGACGAGCTCAGAATCCCAGGTCAGTCACTTCAAGTAACAGGTTTTTCTTCATGCTTCCTCTGGATCCATCCTCCCTTGCAGACCCAACTTGTTTCACAAGCAACATACTATGTTGAATTTATACAGTTAGACGACTTCTTGAATCGAATCGCCGAAGCAAATATCAAAGTTCTATGTGATCTGTGATTGATGCATGATTGGTAGCTCAACGATAAAGATTGTTGCATGACAACAACACTAAATGGAGGTGGAATCGATCTGGAAGAAGGAATTGGAAAACCTACATGATGAAGCTTGTAAGATCACTCATGTGCTCTATTTGAGTTGAGGATACTGTTATGGGAGAAATCGATCAGAAAATTCTACTTGCTAGAATATTATGTTGAATATCGACCACTATATTTGTTGTTGTTGTGCCAAAGCACTCGGTGTCCAGCAGCCGACTGGAAGCCGACCATTCCTGTTGATACGCAGCCGACCAAATAGCCTTTCATCGTCCATCGACCAGCATTAAAAACTAGTCGACTACTAGCTTGGCCATGTTGGCCACATAAACAAGGAAAGAAGGCCGCTCAAGTTTACAAGCAATAGTTGCACTCATTTACGCTCCCGTTGGCATTAGCATTTTGAAACGACCTGTAAAGTTAACTTATTGATGCCAATTATATCGTGCAGACTGTACCATGCCAAATCAACATGCTAGAGAAGAATAATGATTCTACTATGCTTCAAGATATTCATTGATTGACCAAGAAATATGTTCGGGAAGTATTGTTCATCTTTGGGAACCCAGTCAACCCATCAACCAAAATAATGTATTGATCGATTGATTGATAGTCTGCGCCATGCAAGTTGGAAACAAGACGACAAGGACACCTATATGCTGAACTCCAGCTTGCGCCCAACCAAAACGTCACAACTCCACCAGTGACTAATAACAAAAAACAAGAGGGGTCGACATTTATAGTAAATGAGGAAGTCTGGATAAAATGACGAATGGACCTGCTCCATTTATTTCATGAAGACTAGCATTTATATCGTACAGTCTACCCTCCTATCAAGTTTTTGGATAAAAATTGCAGAATTTGAGTTTGATGAAATTGTTGACCGGTCATGTCATGGATCAACTATTAAAATCAATGAAAAGTTGAACTTTAGAGCCGCCATCGATCTGACCAATTGTTGATCCTCTGTCCAAGAGTAATACCCGACCAAGTAGCTCATCAATCGAATTAAGCTGACTAATTCAAAGAGAAGTATTGCATGAAAATTATATCAAAGCACTCATCAAAAATTGCGTCGATCTGTCAACTTGAAAGTTTGGCGATTGTATAGATATTCGACCAGTAAGCACTTGTATGTAATTTGGGAAAGAAGGCTTTAAAAATCCAACTAGAGGCAAGATGCTAGCCGACTATTATCATTGCCATAAGTTCATCAAATGTTTCTCATGGATACGGTCAACGTCAACTTATGGAGCCTATTGAGTAGTTGTCGACAAAATAAGAAAGTATATCATTCAAATTATATTCCACGAGACTTTAATTTTGGTGATTCCCCGTCGAATTGAAGCCCTCGACGAAGCATTCACTGACTACATTCTTTCGATTCCCCATCGACTTGTTTTGGAAATGGAGTCGTCCAGGGCTTGACTGATGATTCCATGACTCTGTCGGGTGCCGATTGCATTAAAAAGAAAGCCGATCACATCCAGACACGTCGACTATGTGTTTCCATCCAGCTCACAAGTATTGCTAGAAGCTGTCAGTCAGAGATGCAGAAGAGTTGATTCAAGAGGCTCAGTTCCATTGAGGAGGTCTGAACCTCAAAGAAAGTGAGAATATGTTTTGAAGCTATGACTCCCATGAGACGTGTCGAATGGACTGGTCAGATTTAATTCAATTGAAGTGGTCGGCTGCTAAGGAATTGGTTGGGAGCCAACAGGTGACTACATAAGTCCGTGAAGAGTGGTCGGCAGACTATTGTCGAAGATCGACTGATTATGCTAATGAAAGATGTTGTATATGACATAACAGATTCTTTAGACGGTAAATTTGTCTCATTAGTTCCCAGGTCGGCTTCACATCTAGGTCAACAAAAGCATGCTTTCTTCACCTGGATGAGGGAATTCAAAAATCAATCATACAATCGTTGATTTCTAACATTCCCCATGTTAATATTTAATATTCTAAGACTGAAAATAGCAGCATTACATTCCATTTCACAATAATAGCATATACAGGATCACTGAAGAAACAACAAGCATAGCATAAACACAAGAGACACAGATTTATCCTGGGAAACCCTCATGGGGTAGAAAACCCCGTAAAGCTTCCTCAATATAGATGACCAGCAATACAAAAAGATGCAAACCAAATATATGATCTCCTCCTCCACCATAGCAGACCTCTCCTCCACAAGTGCTCCTTTCTCAAGTGAGTGTATGTGTCAAATGAGGAACACACCTCCTCTATTTATACACTACACTGACATGTATTTTACAAAGGTACACGTAGGCTCGTATTTAACCAATGGGTTAAATACCCCACTACAACTGACTGGGCCAACCCCTCTAGGGTGGTCTAATAACCCTTTGACTCACATAACATATACAGGGCCGACCCCCACTAGGGAAGTCTAATAACCCGAGTTACCACATTCCGACGGAGGAATAAACATCTCCAGATATACAATAAGATCTTCACGGAGGAATGAAACATCTCCGGAATAATAAAGTACAAATATAATATTCTTTGAAGTTACAATATCTCAACACCCCATAAGCTTCCCATGCAATTAAATTTAACTCGTGTTGTCTTTGACACTCCTGGTAGGGTTTTCATCATTTCCCATATATATCTTTTCATTTTGATGATGATTCCCATGCCGTCTAGAGTCTAACATAACTCCAAAAATTGTCTCCCACTGTGGGAAATCGCAAAGCTCCTTCATTCCACAATAATCTTCCAGATCAATAGCTTCTTCTTCCAAGTATTTCCAGTGTTATGTTCATTCAAGTGTGGAATTCATCTCGAGAAAAACTTCTTCTTCATGCAAATGAATTCCCTTTTATTTAAAATGATAACGCCCAATCAAGACATATTCATCCATGAAATTTTGTGCCATCACGGCCAACACTCCGATCGCAATTCTGACTCGTCCTCAACAATCCAGCAACAACGACGAGAAAGAAATAAAATAGAATGTGGTGGTTATTATCTCTCCTGACCATCATCGACAGTACTGAAGCCACCAATGTCTATTGTATTACAAAGAAAAGATCAGTTAGACATTCATCACTCGATAACAATATTTTTTTTACTTTATTTTATTTTATATTGTGACCGATGCATCTAATTTGATCTAGATGTTCATTTTGAAAGTTTGGACTTCTGTTTCATGCAATTATTTATTTATTTATTATGTATTATGGCTGATGCTTCTCATGGCACATGAGATTTGGTTGTTTATTTTCTATGTTTGGACCTATGTTTCACATGAGATTAGAAAACAATGTCTCCTTAGAATGTTGTTGTTATTATCTCTTCGGACCATAGTGTGTTAATTTTTCGATAATTTCATTCAATATTATCTAGGATCACTAAGAGAATAACATGTACAGCATAACAATCATAAACACAAGATACAATAGACACAAAGTTTCCTTAGGGAAAACAAAGAAGGTGAAAAACCCCGTAACTTCCTCAGAGATAGAATAAGCCACAAACCAAGATCACAATGATCAAACCCAAAGAGATGTCTCTAGCAGATACTCCTCCTCCACTTGTGCGCCAGTTTCTCTATTAGCTATGCAAGCTTGAGAAGTGAGTGAATGAATAGAATGAGAGACACAACCTCTGTATTTATACCCTAACTTGACCTGCCAATAAACTAACATGGCTAACTTGATAATGAAGTCTAATAACCCAACCGCATGACCTATTTAGCGCCGACCCCACACTGGTGGTCTAATAACCCATCAATACAAATGATGACAATTACAATGTAACTTGTGACACTTGCAAATACAAATGACGACACTTCCAATTAGGGGAATAATATATCTCTGTTGGATATACAATAAATTACAAATGTAATATACAAGTGAATATCTTCTGAAGTTACAAATACATCAACACTCCCTCTTAACTAGGAAGGTATTCTCTAAACACAGGTCATCAATACATATTGGTGCAAGTCTTCAATTCTGGAGCTATATCATCATCACTGGATTACGGAGCATCATCATCATCACTGCTGCTGCACTCTACATCTCGATCACTGGGATATCTCTGAATTCTTCTCGTCATAGGAATTTCTATAGAGACAGCCCTTTTTCATGCTGGGTGTAGGCCTAGCCAACAGGTGACTGCAGGCCTAGCCAGAAAGTGAGAATATGTTTTGAAGCTATGACTCCCATGAGACATGTCGAATGGACTGGTTGTATTTAATTCAATTGAAGTGGTCGGCTGCTAAGGAATTGGTTGGGAGCCAACAGGTGACTGCATAAGTCGGTGAAGAGTGGTCGGCAGACTATTGTCGAAGATCGACTGATTATGCTAATGAAAGATGTTGTAGATGACATAACAGATTCTTTAGACGGTAAATTGGTCTCATTAGTGCCCAGGTCAGCTTCACAACTAGGTCAACAAAAGCATGCTTTCTTCACCTGGATGAGGGAATTCAAAAATCAATCATAGAGTCGTTGATTTCTAACATTCCCCATAAGCTTCCCATGCAATTAAATTTAACTCGTGTTGTCTTTGACACTCCTGGTAGGGTTTTCATCGTTTCCCATATATATCTTTTCATTTTGATGATGGTTCCCATGGCGTCTAGAGTCTGACATAACTCCAAAAATTGTCTCCCACTGTGCTAAATCGCAAAGCTCCTTCATTCCAAAATAATCTTCCAGATCAATAGCTTCTTCTTCCAAGTATTTCTAGTGTTATGTTCATTCAAGTGCGGAATTCATCTCGAGAAAAACTTCTTCTTCATGCAAATGAATTCCCTTTTATTTAAAATGATAACGCCCAATCAAGACATATTCATCAATGAAATTCTATGCCATCACGGCCAACACTCCGATCGCAATTCTGACTCGTTCTCAACAATCCAGCAACAACGATGACAAAGAAAGAAAATAGAATGTGGTGGTTATTATCTCTTCTGACCATCATCGACAGTACTGAAGCCACCAATGTCTATTGTATTACAAAGAAAAGATCAGTTGGACATTCATCACTCGATAACAATATTTTTTTTACTTTATTTTATTTTATATTGTGACCGATGCATCTGATTTGATCTAGATGTTTATTTTGAAAGTTTGGACTTCTGTTTCATGCAATTATTTATTTATTGATTATGTATTA